>JARHVA010006116.1:72500-445000 GCA_037957365.1 Torreya grandis | reverse complement strand
ACTATGCTAGGTGGTCACATATATGGTGAGACCATAGTGGTCAAGACATAGATAGGTAAAAAAAGATGGTTAAATTATTGCTTATAGTTTTTATTTGGAAGGAAATATAGATAGATAGATATTTTGAGATATAACAGTGATATAATATACATCTAGTGGGATTTTGTAGGTGTAGGTAAGGATGAGTAGGAGAGATGGGGGTCCCTAGTGAGGGGAGCACCTATGATGTCGTAGATGAGGATCTATAGCCATACAACCCCATGACATTGGAGGATCCGAGTGTACCATCTACCCCAACTCAAGTGAGCTAGTTCAAATTAGCTAGAGAGGTAATGAGGAAGATACAGGTGTAGAGGGAGAGGATAAAACCACCAGTAGTGATGGGTTTCAAGGAGATACATGCATGGTAGGCCCTAACAGATGAGAGAGCTATGCATCTAGCTATAGTAGTATAGATGATAGGGATCTAGACATAGCTAGTAGATTCACATATGTGGGTAGCACACCTATAGGGATATATAAAGGGATTGAGATTTTAGATAGCCTCCTTAAAACATACCACTCAAAGGATTCATATTGAGGCCTTAGCAAGAAACATGGCTAGGCCATGAGATAGACAAGATGGGACTCATCCATAGATATGAAGTATTGCATATGGTTACATTTTTGTATCAAACTCATGAGATGTGTGTGTGTGTGTGTGTGTGTGTGTGTGTGTGTGTGTGTGTGTGTGTGTGTGTGTGTGTGTGTGTGTGTGTGTGTGTGTGTGTGGATCATTTTAGCATATTGTTTTTGGTTGTGTATGTTATCATTATAGGTTATTCTGGTTGTGTATTATGGTTGTGGTTGTGGATGCTTTTGATATATTTCTTTCTAGAACATGTATTTAGATTTGTTGTATATGTTATAGAAAATATATGAGATGTGATTTCTTTTCTAGCATTATGAAAGACACATGCATGGTTAAAAAGAAATGTGTAAAAAGTATTTGGAAAAATATAAGCAATCAAGAAAATTTACTACACTCTATTTCAAGATTGAACATTTGTAATAACAAGAAATGACTAAGTATAAAGAACCAAGAAATGGAAAAATAAGATGGTAAAGGGAATTTGTTTTTAAACCAATGTGAAATATTTTTACGCCACATTAAAACAAGTAAAATCATATTAATATCATGTTGGGAAGTATGAAAATAATGTAATAAAATGGAAGTTATAAAAAAGGGCATAAATGGAATAAAAAAATTAATTAATTCAATCAATCATACTAAATCATGCAAGGAAGTATGAAATAAAAACAAAATTTCAAAAGATTGGTCTTAAATTGGTCATACTAATTCAAGTTGGGAAGTATGAAAAATTCAAGAAACAACTGAAATATTACATGTACTCAAAAAATAAGAAGATAAAAAGCAAAAGAGAAATGAAATAAGCATAAAACACACTAAATGGGATGCATGTAAAATGACATGTAACTTCATAATTGATCGAATCTTATCAAAAATTTGACACATATAATTTTGATGGTGACTTGTGTATTGGAAAAAATTATGAGGAGGGCTGGGTCCTATCCATGGTCTTACACTACAACCTGACAAAGAGAACACCACTAGGGCGGAATAAACAAGAAAATTAGGTAAAATAAAAGGATGTGTGTAATAGGAAGTAAAAGATGGTAATTTATGAGGAATGTCAAGTCCTATCCATGGTCTTATAATACAACTCACAAATGGAATCCCAAGGGGAGTGATCAGTAGAGAAAATAGTATTTCTCAAGATGAAATATAATGGAGATAAGGAGTGAAAAATGGAGTGTAAAAATCAAGACTTAGGCATATTATGAGAAGACCTTAAGAGGCAAGAGGCATACTAAGGACATGAGAAGATACTCAGTGACTAGTGGTCATCTATGTACAAAGGAAACCTATTCACTATACACACAAATATTTGTAGGAAAATAAGTGTGATACTAAGATGAAATCATAAAGGTAGATTATCTCAAGAAAAATAAAATGAAACTACCTTCCCATGACATGTTCCCTATTCTTCAAGACCCCTTACAGAGCCATTAGTCTATTGTGAAGATTGGGTACTTGTTTGAGAAAGTAAGTAGCACTAAAAGATTTTTTTAATTCTCCTCTTCTAATCTACTAGCCTACCATACCCTAAAGGACCTCAACTCCATTGTGAGGCAAACTATGGAGTTTGAGCTTTGACTAGAAGAAGGAGATGTGCTTTGAATTATGTCTTTTAGTGTGATTTGACTTTTAAGAATATTTTTGCCTTTTATTTAAATTATTTGGTTTTTAAATTTATTTTGAAGGATTTTTAAGAGTATGCTTCCATACAAATTTGGAATGACCAATCATGAGAGAGATAATGATACACATGAATGAGTTGTAGGCTAAGGCTGAAGGAAGCTAAGTAACCAAAGACAAAGACTGACTAGGACACTTAGGTCTGATAATGAACTAACTTGTGATCTCAAGTCTCAAATATGTATATGCTTAGTTTGTGGTTAAAGGAAGAGGGAAAAATGAGATCCAAAGTGGACCACTAAAAGGAGATAATAATGAGATATATTGTTTACTAACTGATCACATGGTAAAGGGAGATAATGACCAAGGGGAACAAGGTTTGTATAACCAAATCACCATGACAAATTATCTATGAAAAAAAGGATAATAAAGAACAAAATCATAAAGATACAAAAAAGAGAGTTTTGAGAAAAACTATAGGGGAAAAGGGAAAGCAATGATAAATAAAAGACAACCATATGTGAATATAAATGATAAAATAAGCAAGATATGATACAATAAGTAAGATCACGATATAAGATAAACAAAAATTTGACACAGTGTCAAATGATATAACAAATAAAAATAAGATTGGAGCACACATCCAATATAATATGAAAATATGAAATCACCATGCAATTGCTCATAAATACTAGTAAATCTATCCACCCACATTATCCAATACATTAGATAAATCTCTATGAAGCTGTACTCAAACTGCTGCTAAGGTTTCATCAATCTTCAATGAATATTGAGAAAAAACTTCTTTTCTAATTTCCTCAACTAAAAAATTAGGAATGATTGAAGGATCACACTAAGGAAGAAAATTAGGCAAAATATGGTTAAGATAATGTATGGGATCAAGATCTATGGGAGATGCAGGAATCACAGGTGGAGAAGAATCCATAGGTGAGGGACTCATGGTTGGAGAAGGATCCATGGGTGAGGGACTCATGGGTGGATAAGGGTCCATAGGTGAGGGAAGGTCCAAAGGTGAAGGAATCATAGGTGGAGGCATAGAAGGTGGTGAAGGGACCAAAATATGGGATGGAACCACTGGAGGTGGAGCCATGGGAGAAGAAGGAGAAGCCTTCTTTTGAGAATGACCAATGGTAGGAACAGAAGGTCTGGGAATGACTATAAGATGATCTTTGAGATGTTGTTGTAGGATGTGACAACAATTAGAGTGATGGGTACTATATATATGCTATAGATAATATACCTTTCCATACGTAGGCATGTACTTAAGAATTAATTTTGGGGGAGGTATGGCTTTGTCTAATAATGGGGGAGAAGGATGCAAGATATCAATATATTATCATAACTTAAAATAATGGGTAGAAGAATGGTTACCTATTACATGGAAGTAATAGAAATTATTATGAGTGGTTTTAGGAGAAACACTCACAAAAGGAGGTAAAATAGGAGTAAAATAAGCTAGAGAACACTCATCAGCCCATTTGGTGGGTAGAGGAGCCATCTTAGGCAAGGGAAGCAAACCATCACCAAGGGAGGGTGATGATGAAGAAGGAATGGAACTAGGCTCTATAGAAGGAGTGATAGTATTAAAAATAGGGGTAGGCTCAACAATAGTAGGAGTGGGAATAGGATCAAATATAGTAGGAGTGGGAAGAGGCTCAACTATAGTTGGCTCTACTAAGAGAGGAGCGGGATCTATAAAAGGTTTAAGGAGAGTTACACTAACCTAAGGGGTAAACTAGCTATGAGGGTTAGGGTACCTATAAAAATGGTAAGGCCTAGTCATATCATGATCCATGAGCATATTCCTACATGGATCCTAAAAAACTAGAGGTGTCAGTGCCATCTTGACCCTATGATAAAGGGGAAAAATGTAAAAATTAAGAATTATAAGTGAATGAAAATGATGAGATGCACGAAAAGACTTAAGTAAAGAAGAATGATAATGGATAATCTTAGCATCACAAGCCTATACAAAAATAATTAACAATGGGCCATCTAAAGAATAAACATCATCATAATCTAGGGTGTGAAGATCAATGACATAGGTATAGATAGCCTTATCATCTGATGAAGCATGGTGAATAAAATGCCTAGTCTTGTTCAAGACTATGGGAATGTCATCACAAAGAGGTTTATGAGAATTAAGATGAAAAAAAGTAGAAATATGTGAGATGAGATGAGGTAAGATATTGTAAGTTTTTATTTTTAAGTTAATCTCATCAAGTTCATCATCATCAGAATCTAAGAGGTTAGGAGGAATTTTACCAACAAGCTCAAGATGCTCACTATAACCTTGGGTTGAATTAACAGGAAAGTTAAGATGTCGAGGCTCATAGAATAGAACACTTGACAAAGGTTTAAGATTAGGAAACTTAAAGATACCATAATCTTTGAATTGTTCAAAATTATAAGGGTTAGTGTCACCTTGAATCCTTTAAATGGCTCCATTGTAAGGGAATTTAATGCATTGGTAGGTGGAAGTAGTGATATCTCTCATGATTTGAGTCCACAACCTACCAAAAAAGATGTTATATGAAAGGGGGAAGTTAAATATCATCAAATTCACATGGATGGCGATAGGTGGAATAGTACTGGGAAGCCACATGCAACCTAGATGAAGCATGTGCCTTCTATCATATCCTTGGCAGGTGCTACATGTAGACTTGAGATTGCATTCATAATACCCAATGGTTTTAATGAAATCAATAGAAGTGACACATGTACTATAACCCTCATTAATCAATGCATGATTAACTTGGATATCACCTATTTGGATGATAATGAATAATGGAGGATCATCTGCATGAAGCAAAATATCATCAAGAATCATAAAAGCTATGGGAAATTTTAAAGAAAGAGAAGTGTCTATAGTTTCATCAATGTTGATGAGAGGATGATGAGGGACATTATTTTAAAATACTATCTTCAAAACTAAATAAAGTTACCTCCCATCCTATGAGAGGAGGATGAGGGACATTTATCTCAAATAATAACTACATGAGATGGTTTCTATGACATGGAAAAGTCCTCATGAGTTTAAGGAATAGAATCTGGGATGTGAGATTAGTGAGTTCTGTAATGGGATCCCACTCATCATAACCCATAATAAGGTTGTTAGATAAAAGTGCATAATGATTAAGGAGGTCCTCATAAGGAGGAATTGAAGTACATTGAAATTTTTGTTGGTAATAAGAAGAAGAAGGTTTGGGATAAGGTTGTAAAGAATGTTGTGATGATGAACTCATTGGTTCAAGTTGATTTTGAGAATTAGAAGAAGTGTTAGTAGAAGCTTGATTATCATTAGTATTGAAAGATGATGGAAGAGTGGTAGAAATAGAATGGAATGTGTTATCTAAGGGGGAATAAAAAATTGGATCATCAAAAGTGATAAGATCTTCTTTCCCCAAATCATTTAAATGAGTTGGAGAAGAATCTTTAATAACATGATATGCCTTATGTGAAGGAGTGTAGATAGGTTGGGAATCAATTAAAGCCACCACCCTTCACATATTATTAATTCTAACCACATTTTATTTGGAAGTTGGTTCAATAAGACTTTATACATTATTGGTGGAAGGGTTGGGTTTGTCTTGAGTGTCTTAAGTCGGTTGATGATTAGGTACAGGATATTTGTAGATATCCAAATGAGAATTTGATTGATTTAAATCTTGAGTTTTGTCATTTGTTTTATAGTCCTTAAAATAAATATCATATTATTATTGATGCTTATGGATAATGTAATCATGATTGAAATTAGGTCAAAGAAGAAAATCCATAGCTAAATTGTGAAGTTATCTACAGGTCTCATGAGAATGACCCCAATTAGTGTGAAACCAACAAAATTTTTTAATATCATACTAGGATTTCATAGGATGGATAGGGTCACATTATTATGGAAGAGGCCTAGGTAGATGCTTAAGCAATTTAGTTTAGGATAGAGGTTTGTGTACATTAATGTTATTCAGTGAAGAGAAATGAGGATTACTATATTGTTGAGAAGAAGGGGCTAGTTCTGAAGAAGGGTTAGGAAATATATCTTTAACATTGTGAATGGTTCATAAAAATCAGTAACACCGTCATTAGTGATATTTAAATTTTTTTTCTTAAGTAATAGACAAGGACGCACAAAAGGTTAGGGTGGCTTAAATTGATGCATTAATAAATCTTGTCTTTTAGCCTGGTCAATAGCCTCCTCTAATGTACATGGAGAGAGAGAGTGAAAACTCTATATTGTAATTTAGGGAAGAGAACATTTGTAAATAGATGAATAAGATTATCATTTGCCATATTATGTTCACATTTGTTTGACAAAGTCTTCCATATCTTAACAAAGACTTGGGCAATTTCATTCTCATGTTGTTTACAATTAATGAAATGGGCTAAAGTATTTTTAAGAAGATCACTAATTTATAACTCTTATACTAAAACATTTAATAAGTCCTCCAAACTAGAAATGGAATGAGATCTAAGTTGGTTGTACCAATCTAAGGCATCACTTGTGAAGGTTTTGGCTAGGAGCTTGGTAACAGTAAAAGTGTTTAATTTGACCCAATCCTTGTAAATATTTTCAAATGTTTTGAGGTGAAGGGTAGGCCTAGTTGACCCATTATAATAAATTATAGGTGTGCTACCTCCTATATCAATGTTGTCAATTTGAGTAGTGAGAGGTTCATTCTTTAGATGTTTGATAGTTTTATTGACTAAAGGAGGTTTAGGAATGAGATTTCCTTGAGAATATGAAAGAGGATGAGGGGGAACATTCTGGTTATGTGTGCCCCAAACCATTGGTTTTGGATGAGATTGAAGATTAAGAAGGTGGTTTTTCATTCTCATCATTTGATTTGTGTTATGGTTTAAAATGTATTCCTTTGATTTAGAGTTTGTAATAAAATTTGGTGTGTTTGATTAGCATTAGAAGAATTATAATTGGTATTTGTGTTGGTATTAGTGGCTTAGGTACCACTATTAGTGTTCATATGAGATTGATAAGAATTATGAAAATATGAGGCATTAGTGATAAAAGTTTCTTGTGAATCAAAATATGGACTAGTGAATGGTTGAGAGGAAGAAACATTGGAAGCACGAATGCTTTGGGTAGAAAATACTGAACTAGTGGAAGGATTAAGGATAGTGGATCTTATGAGAGGCACATTAGATTTAGAACCTACCATGTTAATTGATATACTAGGTATGAAGATGGAAAAATTTAGAGAAGAAGAAGTCATGGCATAAGGAGTCAAAATTGAAGGAAGAGTTTGAGAAACAAAGAGGTACCCCAAAATATAGTTGAGAATGTAGGAGTAGGTGAATGAGGCTCTTCAGTTTGATCATTAATCATAAGATTGTAAATGGTAGAAATATCCTTTCCTCTATATTGAGGAAATTCAAAAATAAAGAAAAGAATTTTGGGATGTACTCTAACTCAAGTTGATCCTCTAAGAAAAGAGGAGGATTATGCTACAAAGAGGTATTCAGAAGGGTCCCATAGTTCATTGTGTGAGTGGAAATATGAACATTACTAACATCCAAAAGAGGATCCCTACTCTATTTATGGGAGATCCTATTAGGATTGGTAATGTTCATCATGTCTGTTTACTATGACTCAATGTCATTACCAAACACAAACTCTATGATGAAAGGAAAATAAGAGAGATGAAAAAATAAAGGACAAAGAGGTGAAATAAATAGTACAAGGTCAACTGGGTTGACCTAACATAAAAATAGGGACTATAAAACTATACAGGGTCGACTGGGTTGATCTAGTATAGTGTATAAAAGGCAAAAATGACACTAGGTTGACTAGGTTGATCTAGTACAATAGACAAGAAATTCAAGAAACCTAAAAATAGATTTTAAAATGAAATAAGATAACTTTGTAAGTAATGAAAATAAGTAAGTATTGAATGGAAACATACAACCAATTAGATTAACGTTGATCAATCCAATTGAAGCACACAAAAAAAAAACTTTTCACTAATGCTAGTTAATGCGAGCTTTTGCACACATAATTGATCAAAGAACAAGAAATAAACTTGAAAAGTAAAGAGATAACTAATTGTTCAACCTGAATGTTTATTATATTATTAAGATATGATTTTAAATGTGATTGGAAGTTGGCTTTAATTAAGGCACTAAATAGAAATCTAAAGATCATTTCAATTAATTTGGAATGAAATGGACTATAATGACAATGATACAGGCTTAGTATTGGGTCCTACCTCCTCATTTCACACATCATATCAATAAGGTTATCAGGTGCTTAGCTATAATATATCATTAACCACATGTTATACTTGACTAGAGCATCAAGTTAGCTTCACCCTTAGTGATGAAATCCAAGTAGGTTGGCCTTGGGTAGACAAATTTTAAATTTCTTGTTTATGTTTTTGTGCATAAAATAGAAATAGTGAAACTAAGTGATTAATTTAAAAATCCCTTAATTAAACTATGTGAGCTATTCTAAGAATACAAGCAATAAAAAAAAAGGTATGAGATAATTATTAATATATATGAGGTTAATTACAAATTGAAACAAGGTATAGTGTGGACACTATATGCAAAAAATATATAATAGGGTTGAACTTGTACTATGGAAGTAAGGTATAAAAATGAACTAGGTCAGTAGGGTCGATCTAGTTATTTTAAATAGCACACAAAACATAGAACTGAGTTGGCAATATCGATCCAGTTGACTATGCAAGGGTAGTTTTAAATATTGAAAATTATGAAAGGAAAGATAGAAAAGATATAAATAGAGAGGTAGAAATTAACCTTGGTGGATTAGAGATGCAATGAAGGAAGATTGTTGATGAATAACCTTGACATATCTTGGCAAAATTTGAAAATTAGGTCGACCAAATTGATCAAGTTGTGCAAGAACCTACTATAGAGTACTAGAACTATAAGGGGTCAACAAGGTCAACTTATTAGGTTGAATTGGATGTATGAAAGGATAAAAACCTATATTGGATTGACTAAGTTGATTTATTTGCATGTTCCTAAAAACTTGTGCATAGAGAAAAATAGGTAGGTTGATAGAATCGATCTAGTATGTCAAAATATATGATAAAATAAAATGAAAAATAAAGTGAAATAAATATTTCAATGATTAGTTTCACATTGGGTTCACTAGAATGTATTTTGAAGGTTAATTAAAAGTGAATCTAGTGATAATAATAAAAAAATAAAAATTGAAACATGAAGACAATCCAACTAGTAGTGGGATAGGATTCATGTTGGGTTCACTAGAATATATGCAATCAGAAATGAATCATGTCTAAAAATCAATCCTATCTTAGAGAAGATAGAGCATACTTACACTTTTGATTGGGGATACACTTTTTAAGTGGGAACATGACCAATATGGGGATCCACTAGACCTAATTAGGGGTTCACTTATCATAACATATCATGCTAGGAAGGGTTCCAAAGCCTACAGTCTAACATAATCATGCAACAACCCTAATAGAGTCCTAAGTTTTAAAACTTTCACTTATTCTAATAATAAGAAATAAAATCTAATCTAGTGCACACCAAAACTTGTGGCATAACATGGGGGTTAGAAACAATAAAATAACTAAACTAAACATGTATTAGAAGACATATACTCATGTCAATGTACATAGAATCCTAATACATGGGAGAAGAATACAAATGGATTATCTATCTACTCTTACAAAGGAGAAATAAATTTAGGAATACTTATCTTTGAATATGAACTCATCGAGCCTTAATCTCTCTCATGGCCAAGGTGTTTTTTAAGAGATTGTTGTGGTATGTAAGGATAACCAAAATAAATAAAATCTAGGCTATACAACCTACCTAAGCATTCAAAAGACTTCTCCACAAGATAAGATCCATATCTACAAAGAAATTATGGAACCCTAAGCTTTATTCCTCAAGTAGAATGGTTAATAAGAAGATGTTCACTCATACTTCTTCGCTAATAATTTTTATCTTTTTAAATGGTTAGAAATGAACTTGTATATATAGGTGGATCTTTCTCTAAATCCTCTTAGGAATGTTGGCTATACAGGGTTGACCTAGTCGACCCAATGTGTTTTCAAGGATAAGTCACTAGGTCTGACCTAAGTCGTCCAAAAGGCTAATAAGCTAAAAAAAGTGAAAAATACCCCTAAATTATACTGGGTCAACCTAGTCGACCTAGTATAATCAACTATCCCAAAGGGTGTTAAGGCAAGAAAAGGAGGAATGGAAAGAGGAAAATATTAGAATAGGTAGGACTAAGAAGAATAAGCTTAGGGTAAATGGTTTTATAAGACAAGTGTGTAGATGGAAAGTGGAAAAAGGAAAAAAATATTATGAAGCACCAATGGTCATCCCACCCCTTTCTCGGTGCACCCCTTAAGGCATGCAGTTAGAGAGATTGAGACTCGATAGGTTCATGTAAGATACAAAGTGTTAGTAATAAATAAAAGTTTGAAACTATTATGTGTATATAGAGATCACATGAAAAATATAGTATAAAATTTCTATCCAATGGTGTACAAGGAAATCAATGAAAAACCAATGCCAAGGTTATATGTAGAGATCAAAAGGTCATTTAAATCACTAGTGGATTAGTGGTTCTATTCTGATCACATAGTTATCAAAGTTGAGAGTATATTGGTGGAACCATTATATTTAACCAAGATAGTCTTGGACAAGCTTACATAACAAGAAATTACTTATTAATTGTCTAATAGTGGTGATGAAAATATTAGAAGGGATAAACTATAAAAAACCCATAAAGCACTTATTAGTATTTGAATACCACAATTCTAACATTAGGAATAGTTAGCTAAGACCTATCATCATAGAGGATCTTTTTATTTCATATTTTGGGACCCTATAAGGATGATAACACAACACATATATAACTTTAATGGAAAATTTAAAACTATTTATGACAACAAAGAATTTGGGCACAATTATTTTATGAATTCTAAAGACCACTCTTAATTATACTTAAAAATGAGAGGTGTAGGGATGTCAATGGGAATCTATTAGTTGATCTAATATGATCATATTCAACCCTTTTTAGAAACAAAGATTAATATGAGAGAGATTAGCCTAATCAACTAATGAGTAAGCTACTCTAAAAAGCAAGCCAATTAATGATTTTAGACTCTGCTAATATTTTGATAAGAAATATTAAATCTAAGCATATGGAAAATATAGAAAGTAAAACTTTCAATATTTTAATAATATCAATATGAAGGAGAAATTATGCTTATCTTATACCCCAATGCACAAGAAAATATGAGTAATGCATGTGTAAAAATAGACTATATGATGATTCTGATTCAGCCATCATATTCTTAAAATTATATTTTTATCTGCATAAAAACTTACATCACCTTGTGAAAACTTACATTGATGATGCTACTATCTATAGTTTAATGCATTTTTTATGTATAGAACATTGATTATTGACTAAAATTTACACTTGGGTCTTTATGATATTTTTTCACCTTTTAGATTATGTGTTAAGATCATGCATGTAGGCTTTTAATATTAGAATATAACTCAAACCATATATCCTCTTCTTAGGTATTATCACCTTGCCAAAAATAGTTTAATGATATCATGAAGTTGAGTAGACCTCAAGGAACCCTTTGTCAATTAGCACTATCTACATAGCATATACTCGAAAGATAGCCTTAGACATATGTAGTTATTCATTATGTATAACTTTATGTGTGAAACATCATTTAGAATACTATATTGCTCTAGATTGACCTGAGAAATATTGGTCAAGGGATGTTATTTGAATGTTTTTGACTTGTAATATGACTACTCCTATGAATGACATACAAATAGGTAATGATAAGGTAGTATAACTTAGTTTTGTAATTTATTTAATGAGATTGAATAGGTTTTTGCTTAGTATTTGATAGATGAATATGAATTGGCTTTGGCTTGTATTTATACCACTTATTTTGAAATGTTATTCATATAAGGGTTAATGAAACATGATAGGTTAAACCATACATTTTGAAAGATTTTCAAATTTGGGTATTTAGAATACATAGACACTTGCATTTGGGAATGGACAATAATATCAACACTATTTTCCAAGTTTGAGCACAACTATCCAATAATATATATGGTTTTTGGGGCTCTATAATTGATTGTGAAGAATATATATCAAAATATAAGCATATTGTCAATTAAAGATGCTATGGATAATTAGAATATTAGGTACATACTATAAGATAAGTATTTTGGCCCAATGAGATGGAAACTGTAAGCTTATCAGTTGCCAAGAAGCTCAAAAATTGAAGGGAAGATCCCTGAGCAATGTTTGTCAAGTATACAAGACTAGTTTAACATATAAATATAGATTTAAGCATCTACATTCTTGCCTACCACTCATCCTCCCACCCCTTACCCCCTATTGAATATAGTAATTCATAAGGATGAAATTATTAGTTTAAAGGAAATAAATTAGTACATTGGTGTGTATAACACACCTTGATTCACTTGAGCTCTAATATAATTATCTTATATGTGTATGACTTGAAACCAATAGAATGTTACTAGTGTAATTAGTTCATATAATCTAAAAAAGTAATAATTGAAAGTTGATTGAAAAAAAGAGAGCAAGGAAGGAGTAGACATGTGTGTTTATTCCACCATGTTTACCCTCGATAGTTTAATCTAGTAATGATGCTTCCTAGCTAAAGCTTTAGCCCAATGTTCATAATTGAACCATGGATATTTGAATAAGGGAATTATATTATGACTATGACCCCAATCTGGTATAAGTGTGAGTTGTTACATGTCCATCAATAGCTCATAATCTCAATAAAATAATTCTAATGTATCATAATATAGTCAATCTTTCCTGAGTCAAATGGTATAACCATATAAGCTCTTAATAATATAAAATAGTTCCAAGTCCATTGAGGGCACAAAATATCAATTGCACTAATCAAATAATCCAAATGTTGCAATAAATAAAATCTCAAAGATGTATATTGGTAGAGTCAATGTATGGATGTTCATATATTATGAATAATATATCTATAATTTGGTGCATTTTAATGGAATCTACACCTAAAATGTGTCTCAATCTGAATAATATGTAAAAATGTAACCTCTGATCTGTAAAATATGTATCATAAATCTAAAAATATGTCCCAAATATGTGCTAAATGAATAACATTTTATCCAAAGTATATATTTGAATCCTATAAACTAAATAAAATTCTTCCAATTATGTCAACTATATGTATGTGGAATCATGTAACTATGACATCCCCCCGCCCTACCACACCCCCCCCCCCCCCAACTTGCTCCTTGGGTTGAGGGGAGATAAAAAGTAATGGTTACCTTATCTCAAAATGATAAGACTAATATGTTGTATATGTGTGAATCATGTAGTAAAGAAGAATATATTAGTTTCAATTTTAAGTAGATATATCAATTAAGCTCAAAATATGCATACATAATAAAACCTAAGATGCATGATGTGTGTCATGGAGATGTATATAAGATAACAAGCTCCACAAAAAATGAAAAACACACACAAGAGTAGTCATTGCCATGCAAAAAGGGGTCTAAAGAGATCAGAAAAAGAGGCATGTTTAAATGTCTTAGACTCAAGGGGAAGACATGAAAATTTCCACACATTGAAGAAACATGCATGATTTAGGGCACAATGGCCAACAAGCAAGGAACATTTTCAAATGTTCCTCAAGCAAGATAAATAATCAAATAATAATTAAACTCAAGTAAGTCATATGAAAAAATGAATTAAATGAAATAAAAGAAATTTAAATAAGCATGCCACACTACTCCTTTCATACATATGTTGTAAAAATATGTAGAATAACATATCAAATACATTGTGGAAGATAGAAACATGAGTTTAGGCATGTGTAAATGTCAGTAAATAAGTTTAATGTGATAATGAAAATGATCATAAAATAATACAACCTATGTCATAATGAAAATGATCATAAAATAATATAACCTATGCCATTCATGATCATATAAAAGCAAGAGGCCCCAAACATAGTATGCCACAAATGAATAGGAAAGGTACCACATATTCATGCTCATGTATCATGAATCTCATGTATGCCTGTATCACAGTCAAGTATTGATAAAACTTATGTGGGTATACAAATGATATTATATCTACTAACATAAAGTAAAAAATATATACAAAAGCTAATAAACATGTGAAATACTAAATATTTTCATATTTTTGCATTATTTGAATATTTTTGTATATTTTTGAAGATTTGGTTTTTTTTTGAAAATTTTCAATTTTTTTTTCAATTTTTGGGAATGTTTGAAAGTGGATTTATAGCTAATTATCTCATCTAAGGGATGCTCATATGGTGGTCTATAATTTTAATATTGTATAATAAACTGGTCATGTTGCCAAGGATCATGTATATGTGCCAAATATAGAACTAGAGAATCTATAATACTTTATGTATGCCTCATAGGACTTTGTGGTTGTGGGATAATAGTAGGAGTGGTTCCTAAAAATCATTATATAATGCTATATGATTTTCTTGGTGCAATACTGGGTCTTTTTACCCATTCTAAAACATGGTGCTCTATTGTAAATAATTACCTAGGTCATGGCTGATTAAATGAGGATCTCAAAGAGTTCACTATAGGTCTCAGCTGTAATGATCTCTCAAGTATTGGTTTCCTAGGGAAGTGGATTTTATATTTCTTTCCATTTTGTGAACTATTATTTTTTTAGTAAGCTATATAATTTGTTGTCATGGAACATATTTTTAGTATTGTAAAGGATATTCATATTGAATCCATGAAACTATAATTACCATATTGGCATGAACATATCGAAGACACCTATGCACTATGGAAGGTAACACGTGGAACTCATGAACCCAAAGTCATATTGGTAACATATCAAATACTCTCATATGTGGTATAACCTAAAATGTTGTGGTCACATGTGTTGTACCAACCTATAAATGTAAATAATCTCACCAAAAACCTATTGTGTCTTTCTATGGAATGATTTTACCATTTTATTTGAGGGAATAAATCATCCAATGTGTTTCCAAAATGTGTGAGTAATGTCATGGTACATACAATCTCACTAGAATAATTACCAACCATATCATTTTTTATGGGCTAATGAACAATATGTGAATTGATAAATAAAGAATGAAGATCTAATACATCATCCAAAATATCATTCTCATCAAATTTAATAGAAGGCCTCTAAACCATGAGAGATATATGAATTAGAATTTTGCCAATAATCCCATCTAATGGGTGCCCATAATTTGGGGGAGGAAGATGTCCATGATATTCCATTTAAAATTCTAGTGTTCCCCTATAATGATAATGTAATGGATTGTTTAATATATTTTTATTATTATGATAATTGGATTGTGATACTAAATCCATTGGAGAATCCTCAAAGATGAGTAAATATCTATCAATAAGATCTTGTATCTTATGATTCAAATTCAAATATTTGTTATTAAATTACCCCAAAAATTATTGATAGACATAATAAGGATTGACATCATATACTATTAGTAGAGTTCACCTCGTATCAACCACCACAAGAGGAGGGAGAGATATGAGATGACACACCAAAATATTCAAAAGTAGTGAAGTTAGAGACTCAGGTAATTGTGTAAATTGTCAATTAGGTATATTGGATTAGATAAGTTGATTAGGTTTTTATGACACTATATTAACCATTGTGTTTGTTTCTTTTTTATCCTCTGTAAGTTTAACCTTATAACTTGGTTTGATATGGAACTTTGTATTGGATGTAGTCATTGTGTTTTATATATAGTTAAGATTGTTCAATGAAATAAGTTTCATTTCTCTATCTTGAAGAATATGACATAAGCCATCAAAATATTTGAACTTTTTGAAAATAATAGACTCATGTAATGGAAAAAGAAAACTTTTATTAAAGATATCTTTAATCTCTTTATCTGTAATTGGACTTGTCATTTTGGCCAACATTTTTTTATACCTCAAGACATATTCATCAATAGGCTCATTTTTTCTTTGTTTGATCTCAAAAATCTATGCATATGACATATTTTATGTAATTTTGATTCTTTAATGTGATAAAAATGGATTTGAAAAAAAATTGATTATTCTTATGGATTGTATTGGTAAATCATAAAAACATCACAAAGCATAGTCCTTTAGACTTCTTGGAAATAGTTTGGTCAAAATTTTATCATTTGAAGCATAATCAAGGCATGTTACATATAAATATCTAAGATGTTGTCCAATATTACCCTACCATCATAAAGTGTGAACTTGGGTGTGATAAAATTAGTTGGTAAAGTGTGAAAAGATTGTTGGGGATCAACCAACAAACTTGGTTACTATTGTAAGCAACTAAACATGGAATTAAACCAGAATAATAAGTAACTAGAATCAGAAACAACAAAGAATAAGAGATACAAGAAACCACCCTAAAAACTTGTATTAAACTCTTCCAGAAGGAAATACAATGAATAAAATCACACTTTCTTCTCACACCTCTCAGATGTACAGATCTCTTTTCCTCAAGAGTTCTCTCTCTCAATTACAATCAATTCTAACAACCTGGATTGATTCACATATATGATAAATGTCTTGTACTATTCAATAAGCTATGAAGATCTAATCCTATTATATAATATTAGGAAACATGAGCATGCATTCTCCACCGTTAGATATACCTCTTAATCAAGGGTTCAAATCAGTCCTGCCAAAAATAGAAACGCGGACTCAATACCAACAGTTAATCTAATCATGCAAACAATCTGTTCATCCATGAAAATAGACTTTTTGGACGCATAGGTGACCGACATTAGTCCCTGCCTGTCTGCACATGACCAACATCGGTTGATCCATAACCGACGCCGACAGCTCCCAGTCGACCCCTGACTGACATCAGTTGCTCCAGACCAATGCTGGTGACTGTGTAACTCCAACAACCTACAATTTACTCATTTGGTGAAGCTTTTATCTCCACAACTCAACAATCTCCCACTTGGAGATAAACAGCTACACCAGTACCTGTACAACAACATCTTCTAGCTTCTCCATCTTCAAACTCAATCTTGAAGACTAACAAAAGTTGAATGAAGATTCTTCCTTTGTTACCAGCTTGGTTAACATATCATTAGGGTTCTTATCTGTATAGATCTTTTCTAGCTTTAACTCACCATATTCTAATACCTATCTAATGAAGTGGTACCTAAACTGTATATGTTTGGTTCTTGAATGAAAGGCTGAATTCTTAACCAAATGAATTGCACTATGACTATCACTGTATAATCTGCAACTCTCTTGCTCCTTTCCTAGCTCTTCCATGAACTGTGTCATCCATATCATCTCTTTGCTAGCCTCTGTGACTGCAATGTATTCTACCTCTATAGTAGACAAGGCAACAACCTTCTGCAACTTTGAAATCTAGCTAACCGCTGTTCCACCAACAGTGAACACATATCCTGTGGTGCTTCTTCTACCATCCAAGTCACCTACCATATCCGAATCTACATATCCATGTAGAGAAGTGTTTGACCTACCATAGCATAAATGCCTAATACTGGTCCCTCTCAGATATCTAAGAATCCACTGAACTGCTTTCCAGTGCTCCTTCCCTAGATTGGCCATATACTTACTGACAACTCCCACTGCTTGGGCAATATCTGGTCTAGTACATACCATTGCATACATTAAGCTGCCAACTATGGAAGAATATGGAAATTTCCTCATGTACTCTACCTCATCATGTGAATTAGGACACTGTTCTTTACTCAACTTGAAGTGTCCAGCCATAGGTGTGCTTACCGGTTTTGCATCCTGCATATTGAACTGTTTCAACACCTTGTTCACATAATCCTCTTGAGACAAAATCAACCTATGATTTTTCTTGTCTCTCTTAATATTTATGCCAAGGATTTTCTTTGCTGCTCCCAAATCCTTCATGGCAAATGTGTGAGCTAATTTCACCTTAAGCTCAAAGATATCCTACATGTGTGAACCTGCAACAAGCATATCATCTACATACAACAACAGGATAATATATATACCATTATCCAATCTCTTAAAATATACACAATCATCAGATTAACATCTACTATAGCCATGCTCAGTCATAAACCTGTTAAATTTCAAATACCATTGTCTAGGAGCTTGCTTGAGACCATACAAGCTTTTCTTCAATCTACACACAAGTTTCTCCTTACCTTTGACCTCAAATCCTTCTGGCTGATCCATATATATTTCTTCATCCAAATCTCCATGAAGAAATGCTATCTTAACATCAAGCTACTCAAGGTACAAATCCTCAATAGTAACTAAAGACAATACAGTCCGTATAGAAGTCATTTTAACTACAGGAAAAAAAATCTCACCAAAATCAATACCTAGTTTATGTGCAAATCCTTTCACTACCAACTTGGCCTTATATCTCATCTATCCATTCTCTCCTTCCTTCAATTTGTAGATCCATCTATTTTTTAGTGTTCTCTTTCCCACTGGCAACTCAACCAAATCCTATGTTTGGTTCTCTTTCAAGGAATCAATTTCCTCATTCATGCCAAGCTCCCATTGATTCTAGGATTCTACCTGTACTGCCTCATCAAAACTCTCTGGTTCTCCACCATCAGTGAGCAATAAGTAGAATAATGAAGGGGAATATTGAATTAGAGGTTTACTTACCCTTTCTAACCTCCTGATAGGCATCTGAAACTCATTCATAACACGCTGTCCACCCAAATTCTCTGATAGTGACTGACCTTAGTCACCTCCAAGCCTATAACTGACTGACATCAATTCCACATGACCGACATTAGTTCCTTCTTGACTGACGTCAGTCATTGTCTGACCGACATCAGTTCCTATATTGCTGACATCAGTTCTTGCCTGACCGATGTCGGTCTCCGTGTTTTCCTATTTGTGATTATTCTTTCCCGTAAGCTCATTTTGGACCATCACCTCATCCAAATCAACATTACTCTGCTCAAATTGATTCAGCTTCTTGAGCTGATCACTGTACATCACCTTCTCATTAAAAACAACATCACGGCTCCTAATTATTTTGTTAGTTCCTAGATTCCAAAACTGGAATCCAAAATCTCCAGAGCCATAACCAATAAAAGTGCACCTCATAGACTTAGCATCCAGCTTCTTTCTATTTTCATTATCAATGTGCACAAAAGCTTCAGAACCAAAAACTCTAAGAAATGAAAGATCTACCTTTTTACTTATCCACACCTCTTCTGGAATTCCACCATCCAGAGCTGTAGAGGGTCCTCTGTTAATTAGGTAAATTATAGTATCCACAACTTTTGCCCAAAATTGTAAGGGCAAACCAGCATGCAACCTCATACACCGTGCACACTCCATTATTGTTCTATTCATCCTTTCAGCAACACCATTTTGCTAAGGTGTCCTTGGAACCATCTTTTACCTACGTATTCCATTCATATAACAATACCAGTTGAACTTATAGTTGTAGAACTCACCACCATTGTCAGATCTAAGGCACTTCAATCTCCTGCCTGTTTCATTCTCAACTAAAGCTTTCCAAATCTTAAAAGTGTCAAAAACATCAGATTTCTTTCTTATGCAATAAACCCATACCTTTTTTGAAGCATCATCAATGAAAGAAACATAATACTGTGATCCTCCAATGGAAGCAACCTGAGTTGGTCCCCACACGTCTGTGTGAACAAGCTCTAACTTGTGCTTCTTCTTTGTTGACCCAGTCTTGAGAAAACTCACTCTCTTCTATTTCCCAAAAATACAGTGCTCATAGAAATATATATCTATGCTTTTCAAATCTGAAAGCTTATCTTTTGACTTAAGAATAGTCATTCCCTTCTCACTCATGTGGCCAAGCCTCTAGTGCCACAACTTTGCATCTACATCTGAAGTAGATAATACAGAAGGAGAATTATCAGTAATACAATTACATAAATAAAGAGTACCTACTCTCTTACCTCTGGCTAATACAAGTGCACCCTTGGAAACCTTCCAAGATTTAGCTGTGAGAGTTACTATGCAACCCTCATCCCCCAACTTTCCTGCAGAAATCAGATTCCTCTTCAGGATGGGAACATGCATGACATCTCTCAACACCCATGTGTTGCCATTCTGCATTTTCAGCTGCACTTTTCCTTTGCCAACAATTTTACAAGGCTCATCATCCCCTAAATAAACTATTCCAAAATCTCCATGGACATAGTCACTGAAATATTCTCTATTTGGGGTTGCATGGAAAGAGGCACCAGAATCTAAAACCCAAGATTCTATATTATTATGCAAAGAGAATATAAGAGCATCTTGTGCAACAATACCTACAACTTTTACTTCTTATTTACCTTCATGCTGATTATCTTCTTTAGGTTTTGACCAGTAATCTTTCCTTGCATGCCCTATATTTCCACAATTCCAATAGGTTATCTTCCTGCCATTTCTAGATTTGGATCTACCTCTCATCTTTGACTTAGACCTTGATCTCCCATTCTTGCCCTTCTCTTTTTGCCTTCCCTTGCTTTCAAAACTTAAAGCATTCCTTGATGTTTCCTCTGTGCTTTTCCTACAATTTTTTTCATTCAAGATTACACTAACAACATCATCTACTTTTAAAATATTTGAAGTAGATGCAGTATTACTAACTGCCATTACCAAACTATGCCAGCTTTCAGGTAAAGAGCATAAGATTAATAGAGCTTTAATTTCATCATCAAAAACTATTTTGACTAAATTTAATTGATTTATAATTCCATGGAAATCATTTAGATGATTAGATACAGATTCACCTTCCTGCATTTGCAAATTAAATAACTACTTCATAAGATATACCTTATTTAAAGTTGAGGGTTTTTCATATAAATTTGCTAAAGTAGTCATTAACTCTACCATTGACTTTGCCTATGATAAATTAGATATCATAGCAGATGCCAAACTCAATCTTATAGATCCAAGAGCCTTTCTATCAAGAACTTCCCATTCTTCATCTTCCATGTCTGTGGGCTTCTTTGAAACCCCAGCTAACGGTAAGTATAGATCTTTCTGATACAGATAATCTTCTATCTGCATTCTCCATAATTAGTAATTCTTGCCATTAAACTTCTCCATTCTCAGTTTACTTTCTTCTGCCATTGCTTTCTCCCACTCAAATAGAAACCCCTATGAGTGACCTATAATCAACAAACACTAACCAGATCTGAAACACCTGTTAGTCAACCTGAGCTCTGATACCACTTGTTGGGGATCAACCAACAAGTTTGATTACTATTTTAAGCAACTAAACATAGAATTAAACCAAAATAATATGTAACTAGAATCAAAAATATCAAAGAATAAGAGATACAAGAAACCACCCTGAAAACCTGTATTAAACTCTTTCAGAAGGAAATACAATGAAGAAAATCACACTTTCTTCTTACACCTCTCAGATGTATAGATCTTTTTCCCTCAAGAGTTCTCTCTCTCAATGACAATCAATTCCAACAACCTGGATTGAGTCACATATACAATAAATGTCTTGTACTATTCAATAATATATGAAGATCTAATCCTATTATATAATATTAGGAAACATGAGCATGCATTCTCCACCGTTAGATATATCTCTTAATCAAGGGTTCAAATTAGTCCTGCCAAAAATAGAAACGTGGACTCAATACCAACAATTAATCTAATCATGCAAACAATCTATTCATCCACAAAAATAGACTTTCTAGACGCACAGGTGACCAACGTCAGTCCCTGCCTATCTGCACATGACCGACATCGGCCAATCCATAACTGACACCGACAGCTCCCAGTCGACCCCTGACCGATGTCGGTCACTCCTGATCGATGCCGATGACTGTGTAACTCCAGCAACCTGCAATTTACTCATTTGGTGAAGCTTTTAGCTCTACAACTCAACAAAGATATCTCATATGCTATAGGTCTACATAATACATCTTATGAATCAATAACATTAGTTAATTTCATAGCATTTTGATTAATGTTGGTAACCTTATCTTCCAAATCTTGCATAGATTATAAAAGAGTGTGCATATTAAACCCATTGGGTTTTTGATTTAAAAAATGAGGAGTCACCAAAGGGGATGAAAAGACCACTTGTGTTGATCTAGGCATTGAAATTGGTAATTGAGTTGAAGTATTGATTCTTTCCATGGAGAATTTATCAATAATTGTACTATCTAAAGTTTCCCGTTATTAGATGTGGATGCACTATACATAGCATGGTTAGTGACTAATTCCTGTGTAACATGTGAAAAAACATTAATAAATTCTTGATTTATATTTAAAATGAATTAAGGCTTATTTGTATTCCATTTAGAAATGATCTTTTTTAATATTTTACATATTTTCTAAATGCACACAAATATGCCAAAAATAATGAAAAAATAGATCTACAAATTATTGAAATAGAAACCCTAGCAAACTAAAAATCCTAGAGTAAGTTATAAATTTCATGAAAAGATTGAGAGGTCAAGTTAAAAAATGTTTAACCCTTTTCGTAAATATGGATTAATATTAAAGAGAGTATCTTAATAATCTAAGGATTAAGATACTATAAAAAGTAGGCTAATTAATAAATTTACATTCTATTGATATTTTAATAAGAAATATTAAATCTAATCATATGCCAAATATATAACATACACCATTCAATGTTCTAATCGTATAAATATGAAGGAAAATTTGTAATTATATTATACCATGATGCACAAGTAAACATGAGTAATACAAGTGTAAAAATAAACTATATGATAATTATAATCCTGTCACCATTTTCTAAAAAATAGATTTCTATGAGCATGGAAATTGTGCTACCCTATGGACATCAATGTTAATATATGTGATTCAATGAATCTATCCTATACAAAATATTGACTGTGATTAAAATTTCACTTGGAACTTTTTGGGATTTTTTTCACCTTTCAGATTATGTGTTCAATTCATGTACATAGGATTTCGATATCATAATATAGGTCAAACCCTAAATCCTCCTCTTAGGTCTTGTCACCTTTAAAAAAATGGGTTAATGGGATAAAAAATTAGAGATAATATCATAACTCTCTATCAATGAGTGTTTATTACATAGCCAATACTCTGAAGAGGGCCACACAAATATGCATTTCTCCCCTATGTGTTGGCTTGTGTGTGAACAATGGTGTAGAATGGTGTAGATAGGTTTTATCTTGGTGCATTATTCCTCTACAAATTTAAATTGTAATACACTAAAACTAATTTATTGTTTATAAAAGTGGACATTGTAATTACACTAAATATAAAGTACCAATATCATATTTTCTTAGGCATTTCTTCATTGAGTGTTGTGAGACTATGTTCATTTCTTGTGTTCTCGTTTGTGTGGTTACATATTTACCATGGGTAATCCCACTTTTCATCTTGTAAATATATATAACTACACAACATATAAATCACATGCATTGAGTGAGTTAATGGGTAAAAGATACACCCATTACATTGAGGAAAATTTATGGAATCCATGGATGATAAGGAAAATATTGCATGGATAATTGAGCACACTAAAACACTTGGTTACTTGAACACATTCATTTATCTTAATCTTCATTTTCATATTAATCAATGAAAATCACCTAAGAAGGCTTGGGTAAAACATCAGAACTTGTATGGCCAAATTGATGAGATTAGGGGTATCAAATTGATAATGAACTCATTATATATCCATCTAGTTTTAACATCTAAGATTACGCAAATAAAGTGAATAAAATTAGAACACAATTAAATGATTGTGGTATTATAAAGAAGGATGTATAATTAGTATTGAATGTGCTAGGAAAAATACCTTATAAATATATAGTGTTTTTTTCCAACTTTTAAACTCATCGACTGACTACGGGAAAGGCCTATACAATGCCAAATTTTGAATCATTTTAAATAAATCTTAATGATTTAATTGGACAAGTCACTCACTGTGGAAATATTTAAGCCATTAAAGTCACAAGACTTGGTGGTAGGTCATCCTCAACATAAAAAAGGGTCTAAAAAGTTGAATTAAAAAATGTGAAATCCATAGAAGCTCATGCATA
This sequence comes from Torreya grandis, assembly GCA_037957365.1. Lineage (NCBI taxonomy): Eukaryota > Viridiplantae > Streptophyta > Pinopsida > Cupressales > Taxaceae > Torreya > Torreya grandis. The sequence goes on along the minus strand of JARHVA010006116.1, from coordinate 420,649 downwards.
GTCATCACATCATATACTAGTAGCATCTAAATACTTAAAAAATAAAATTGATTTATAGAAGAAGGATCTACCAAATTTTTCATACTGTAATAAAGTTGGTCACTATGAGCATCAGTTTCATGATAAGTAACTCAATGAACTAAAACATCTTGATAATAAAAATACATCAATTTTACATCATCCTAAATAAAGGAATCAACTCCCTCTACTTTTTCAACATCAATGAAAGGGAAAGGGCAAACACTTTTTATAGTAGACAAAACTTCAAAATAATGGATACACATCACACGGTTTATAATTGAAAATTATTTTCTTATTTGGAAGATTATTCGTTGCCTCACATTATCATAGGAGATTATGCACTGATGGAATTTGTCAAAAAATGATCATTTACAATGCATAAAGATGCATTTTAATATTTTATTAGTGTTCCCAATTTATGTGCCAAATTTATTTTAGGATTCCAATCACTTATCTTGAGAATGGAAATAAAGTTATGTTTTTCCTTGTTAGTGTAGGTTTTATTCCATTTAATGGTTTTTCCCTACACATGTTTAGTTAATTTGCTTAGGTGTATTTTTAGGTGATTGTGAAAAACAATCCCACATTCATGTGGAAATGAGAACATGTTTATCTTCCAACTATATAATGTACATTATTAAATATTTTATGGTTAATGATAATATTTAAATGTTTTGATTGTTGAGTAATAAGCTAAATCTAGCTCATGTTTGATTTTGATACTACACATAGGGAATTCTTCATGCATTTGACTCTATCTAGTAGATATTCTATTATGGATCACTCCAACATGATATCAAAGATTTTATAGTAGAAGAATTTCATTGTTCATGTTGTGAAATATTGAGTTTCATCTTACATGCCATAGATCTTCTATTCTTGACCTAACATATTGTAGATTCACCCTTTCCAATATTTTTCTCTTCTTTGGGGGTCCTTTGTTGATCCAAATTTATATAAAAAAAGAGAAATGTGTCTCATATCATATTTCATCTTTTAGGTTTTCATTAAAAACAACTTGTGTCATAAGATTTATAAGGTATAAAAACCTTGAGATCAGTTGTAAACATGACCTAGTTTTGTGACAGTCGATTTGCCATTTTTAGATAGTTTAAGGGACTTTTTAGTACTTTCTCATAAATTCACACAATCTGTAGTCTTTAAGGGAAAATAATTTTTGAGTTTTATTGATTATATATATATTTATTAGGTTTTTCATTGATTTTCAAGAGGTGTAATAGATCTGGTGATTTTTTATAGGCAGAGTTTCCATACCTATGTGCACTATGAGAAATTCCAAAATTCTTAACACTATGGGAATCATCTCCATATCTAAAACCTACAAGGTCTCCTACTTGTGATGCTACAAACCCCTATAGTTGTAAAGGTGGGATACATTCTTGATGAAATTTTTTGACATCATAGCTATTGACTATTAGACCCCAAATTTTCTATTAATATATTCTAAGGGTTTTGGAGCCATAATACAGAAGAAAAAGCACATGAGAATGGTGCAAAAAATAGGAATATAAGAAAAGGGTGTGAAGCAACTTTGTATGGAATAATGAGTTATGGGAGATAAATATACAAAGATCAAGAAAAAAAATGACATAGGACTTAAATAAAAGTGCAAGACTTGGACAAGGGCTAGGAAGTAGGGATGGTACAAAAGCATTGAAGACTAACTAAGCACAAATATATCACTAGTTCATGAGAACATAGGAGGAAAAACATGGATATATAACATAGGGAGAGTATACATGGGATATAGGCTTGAGTCAAAAGTATTTTATTAGAATGGCTCACCACAACTTTTTTCTGAAATAGTCATTAGCTAGTCATCTCTATTGTATTAATGATCTTACATAAGGAAATGGGTTTAATTATGTATAAATGCCCTTATTTATGTATGTATGTATGTACACACACACACACACACACGTGTGTGTGTGTGTGTGTGTGTATACATACATACATACATAAATGTATTCACCTTTTCATTCACATGAATAATTTCTAGAATCACACTAACTCTATCACTAGTGGTAATTCATTCACCTATTATTCCTCTAGTACACACTAAAATTAGTCTTATGAAAACTTACATAAAAGCCACTCTTCCTACCTCATAGATAGAGGAGTGGTCATCCTAGTACTTAAAGGCATAATTAGGGGTCACCTATTCAGACAAAAACATAAATACATAGAATGATACTTGTTAGAGGAGCATATAGATGAATGTGTTAAAGAAATAAATATATAATAAAACTATGAAGATGGCCCATAGGAAGAAGCTAAATTTGATGTTTTCTTCCCTACACAAGTAACCTTTAGAATGCAAATATCAAATTCTCCTCATACTCAGGATGAACATCAAATAGTAATTAGAAAGGAATATTAATGTCCTATTTTGGACAAAGACACAAACAAACAAGTCACATCATTTAAAATTCCAATTGTTACATCAATTTACTTAATTTTTCCTGTTTTGATTACTTAAATAACTACTACACATGATTTAGTATAGGTTAGTGCTTCCCCTATTTATATTTTTTTCCAAACTACTTAGGTTCTCCCTCCTATTAATATAAATTCATTGGATTTAGTTGGTACTTATACCACTAATGCTTTTTATATTTTAATAACTATAGTTTTGGAATATTTAGTCAGTACCTATACCAATAACACTATGAATTTCACCCATACATTGAATATAAATTTTAACATAAGATACCATTACACAACTTGTTTTTTTACAACTAACATAAATACCACATTGACAAGTTCACATTTTTAATATTTAGTGTCCCCATTCATTTTTAGCACATATCCATTATATTTGGGACATAATTCCACTCAATTGGAGTTATATATGACCAAAATAATTCAAATAAAGACATCAATGGTCATAGTCCACGAATCTCCTAATCTCATAAAATATTAAATAAAGACTCCTCCATAAATGAATATTTCTAAAGATAAAATGGTCATTCCACCATTCCATGTACCTTCACCTTACTCATATCCAATTTCATATCCCTCACTTGACCATTCTGATATTATTTGACCTCCATGGATCCCTTCATCTCCTACCGTCACATCCTATGGCTAGACCTCCTCTTAAGACCTACTGGTGACAGATCCATGTATTCAACAACTGAAAGTTAAGTAGTTATCTAGACATGATTTGGTTATAACTAAAGGTTAAAATATGGATATATAATTTTATTGGTGTGAAAATGGTTATCACACAAAATGGTTTTAACTTTGGGTTCCTTCCAACTTCTTCACTTTAAGCTTGCTTAGTAATTAATAGTGTGCACATATGTTTATTGCATAATTAGATGTTTAATTATGTGCACATGTGTTTAAAAATTTAGTCTCTCCATTATGATTGGACCACACTCCACTATGGGTTGTCTACAAATTCATTCCCCACTTCGGTGTGCACACATAGTGTTTACATACCCACTATGGGTTATCTATCCCTCTCTCTCTTTCTTATAAATTGAGAATTATAGTAGTGAATATATAATGTGTAATTATTGAATGAATATAACTAGTAATTCATGAATTTTCACTTGTATTGCACATAAATTATTCATCCTTAATAATAATATAATTCATTCTTATCAATCTCAATCTATACCATAATATTGCTTCCTCTAGGTCTTAGAATCCTGTGTGGGCTATATTAGAAAAATTTGCAATGGTATGAGAGTGACTTGGGTACCTTGGGTAGCCTATTAAGAGTTTGAGTTTGGTTTATTTATTTGGACACCAAGTATTCTCTTATATTTCATATTTTTGAGGGTGGTCCTAAGAATCATAGAGGTTTAAAATGAAAAACTAGATTTGGGGGTTCCTTCTTGAGAGTTTATTTTGCAGGTTTAATTATACAAATTGTAGGAGAAAATTTAAGCTTAGGTCATCATTCATCCTATTTGGATATTATAGGTTAGATATAAATATTTTTTGATAAAGGTCATCATAACTACAAGTGGAATGCCACAATGAGCACCTATGCATTGAAATTTTTATACACATTATATGAGAGCTCATTTGGTATACATCATGTGTTTTTATATAAAAAGAACATGTCCATCATCAATGTCAAGCTAAGGGCAAGTTTTTTTTGAAATTTTTAATCTTATTTCCTATAACATTTATTTTCATGTTATAAAAAAGAGCTAGATTCCTTCTATTAGCTATTCTCTCTTGACATTCGGCTTGAAAATATGTTTTATGAAAAATAAATGTCTGTTCTTTTTTCAAATGTGGGGAAAATTTAAATAATAATTCATTAACATTTTTGGGTTTTGTTCGTATCATTTTCATATATTTAGAACGTTTTGAAAATTTGAATTTCATTAATAATCAAAAACTTTATCATAATTTTTATAACTATGGTAATATTAAAAAACATATTTTTTTTATGTTTTTTACAATTAAAAAATTATATAAATCTTTGTCAAAATTGATTGGCTCTTCCTTAAACAATAATTTGGTCATTACTCCAAACTTGGTGATAGTTCTGCTAAATTTTGTAGAAGCTCTAAACCATTTTGTAGTAGATACATCTAGGAGACCTCAAAACTTGGAGACAGTTCTGCAAAAGTTGGTGTCACCACTTTGACCAATTAGATTATAAGTCATGGATTTGTAGTTCACTTTCATTGATAGATATTTTAGACTCAAAACTTACTATTTACAATCATTTTTTAAAAATTGGCTCATTTTATGCACTCTATGCAATGGTGTAGATAGGTTTTATCTTGGTGCATTATTCATCTACAACTTTAAATTGTAATACACTAAAACTACTTTGTTGTTTCTAAAAGTGGACATTGTAATTACACTAAATATAAAGTACCAATACCATATTTTCTTAGGCATTTCTTCATTGAGTGTTGTGAGACTATGTTCATTTATTGTGTTCTCATTTGTGTGGTTACATATTTACCATGGGTAATCCCACTTTTCATCTTGTAAATATATATAACTACACAACATATAAATCACATGCATGGAGTGAGTTAATGGGTAAATGATACACCCATTACATGGAGGAAAATTTATGGAATCCATGGATGATAAGGAAAATATTGCATGGATAATTGAGCACACTAAAACACTTGGTTACTTGAACACATTCATTTATCTTAATCTTCATTTTCATATTGATCAATGAAAATCACCTAAGAAGGCTTGGGTAAAACATCAGAACTTATATGGCCAAACTGATGAGATTAGGGGTATCAAATTGATAATGAACTCATTATATATCCATGTAGTTTTAACATCTAAGATTACGTAAATAAAGTGAATAAAATTAGAACACAATTAAATGATTGTGGTATTATAAAGAAGGATGTATAATTAGTATTCAATGTGCTAGGAAAAATACCTTATAAATATATAGTGTTTTTTTCCAACTTTTAAACTCATCGACTGACTACGGGAAAGGCCTATACAATGCCAGATTTTGAATATTTTAAAATAAATCTTAATGATTTAATTAGACAAGTCACTCACTGTGGAAATATTTAAGCCATTAAAGTCACAAGACTTGGTGGTAGGCCATCCTCAACATAAAAAAGGGTCTAAAAAGTTGAATAAAAAAATGTGAAATCCATATAAGCTCGTGCATAGTCATCACATCATATACCAGTAGCATCTAAATACTTAAAAAATAAAATTTATTTATAGAAGAAGGATCTACCAAATTTTTCATACTGTAATAAAGTTGGTCACTATGAGCATCAGTTTCATGATAAGTAACTCAATGAACTAAAACATCTTGATAATAAAAATACATCAATTTTACATCATCCTAAATAAAGGAATCAACTCCCTCTACTTTTTCAACATCAATGAAAGGGAAAGGGCAAACACTTTTTATAGTAGACAAAACTTCAAAATAATGGATACACATCACACGGTTTATAATTGAAAATTATTTTCTTATTTGGAAGATTATTCGTTGCCTCACATTATCATAGGAGATTATGCACTGATGGAATTTGTCAAAAAATGATCATTTACAATGCATAAAGATGCATTTTAATATTTTACTAGTGTTCCCAATTTATGTGCCAAATTTATTTTAGGATTCCAAATCACTTATCTTGAGAATGGAAATAAAATTATGTTTTTCCTTATTAGTGTAGGTTTTATTCCATTTAATGGTTTTTCCCTACACATGTTTAGTTAATTTACTTAGGTGTATTTTTAGGTGATTGTGAAAAATAATTCCACATTCATGTGGAAATGAGAACATGTTTATCTTCCAACTATATAATGTACATTATTAAATATTTTATGGTTAATGATAATATTCAAATATTTTAATTGTTGAGTAATAAGCTAAATCTAGCTCATGTTTGATTTTGCTACTACACATAGGGAATTCTTCATGCATTTGACTCTATCTAGTAGATATTCTATTATGTATCACTCCAACATGATATCAAAGATTTTATAGTAGAATAATTTCATTGTTCATGTTGTGAAATATTGAGTTTCAACTTGCATGTCATAGATCTTCTATTCTTGACCTAACATATTGTAGATTCACCCTTTCCAATATTTTTCTCTTCTTTGGGGGTCCTTTGTTGATCCAAATTTATAAAAAAAGGGAGAAATGTGTCTTCTTATATCATATTTCATATTTTAGGTTTTCATTCAAAACAACTTGTGTCATAAGATTTATAAGGTATAAAAACCTTGAGATCAGTTGTAAACATGACCTAGTTTTGTGACAGTCGATTTGCCATTTTTAGACAGTTTAAGGGACTTTTTAGTACTTTCTCACAAATTCATACAATCTATAGTCTTCAAGGGAAAATAATTTTTGAGTTTTATTGATTTTATATATATTTATTGTGTTTTTCATTGATTTTCAAGAGGTGTAATAGATCTGGTGATTTTTTATAGGCAGAGTTTCCATACCTATGTGCACTATGAGAAATTCCAAAATTCTTAACACTATGGGAATCATCTCCATATCTAGAACCTACAAGGTCTCCTAATTGTGATGCTACAAACCCCTATAGTTGTAAAGGTGGGATACATTCTTGATGAATTTTTTTGACATCATAGCTATTGACTATTAGACCCCAAATTTTCTATTAATATATTCTAAGGGTTTTGGAGCCATAATACAGAAGAAAAAGCACATGAGAATGGTGCAAAAGAAAGGAATATAAGAAATGGGTGTGGAGGAACTTTGTATGGAATAATGAGTTATGGGAGATAAATATACAAAGATCAAGAAAAACAAAAGACATAGGACTTCAATAAAAGTGCAAGACTTGGACAAGGGGCAGGAAGTAGGGATGGTACAAAAGCATTGAAGACTAACTAAGCACAAATATATCACTAGTTCATGAGAACATAGGAGGAAAAACATGGATATATAACATAGGGAGAGTATACATGGGATATAGGCCTGAGTCAAAAGTCTTTTCATGGAATGGCTCACCACAACTTTTTTTTGAAATAGTCATTAGCTAGTCATCTCTATTGTATTAATGATCTTACGTAAGGAAATGGGTTTAATTATGTATAAATACCCTTATTTATGTTTTTATATATTTATGTATGTATGTATGTATGTGTACACACACACACACACACACACACACACACACACACACACACACACACACACACACACACACACACACACACACACACACACACACACACACACACACACACACACACACACACACACACACACACACACACACACACACACTGTGTGTGTGTGTGTGTGTGTGTGTGTGTGTGTGTGTGTGTGTGTGTGTGTGTGTGTGTGTGTGTGTGTGTGTGTGTGTGTGTGTGTGTGTGTGTGTGTGTGTGTGTGTGTGTGTGTGTGTGTGTGTGTGTGTGTGTGTGTGTGTGTGTGTGTGTGTGTGTGTGTGTGTGTGCGCGCGATTGTGTGTGTGTGTGTGTGCGATTGTGTGTGTGTGTGTGTGTTTGTGTAAATGGAAAACTATAGATGAAATGTTGTTGAAATATCTTTTTAATATTTTTCAAATGAAATTAATGGAATCACTACTTTTATCTGTGAGTTTTGATGTGTTAATATGTTTCTATGGTATTAAATAGAATTATGTGGAATGCAAAGTGAATAACATGGATAAACACAATATGATGTTTTTAGTAATAAGACTAAATGTAATTAACTCAAATGCCTAATTTTAGATAGATTTAATTTATTCACCACCATGTGACAAAATTGTTAGGGACTAGTCTTGACTGCATGTTTTGGGTGAACATGCAAGGTCATTACTCATGTTATATGAAAACATGTTATCTCATTTGTTTATTAATTTAATTTAGGCATGAAACTATTATTTAGTCAAGCAAAACTAAGGATAAATACCACAACATTTTAGTTATATTTCTAAGACCCATTGTAATTGTTAGCATGATGGTTAAAAGATGATCGAGTGACTCTCTTTGGAAAACATTAAGCATTAGATTTACAAAATAGAAAATAAATTTGTGCTTAAATACATTAGACAATAAGTTTATGCATGCCAATTGGTAGAGAAACATATATATGATTCTTTATATGAAACCTTCTTTTTATAATTAATTTTTTATTTGTATGCTTGGATTTTGACATATTCACAAGACCACTCGAGAAATTATGGATAGAAATGTCCTTAGTTAACAAAGTGATAGATATCGTTAGTAATATTAATAACTAATTGGACACATGAAATGGACATATGGTGGAAAGGAAATATATATATATATATATATATATATATATATATATATATATATATATATATATATATTGGAATATGATGTCTCTACATATTCTTGTCTAGAGGAAGCACAATTTAATTTCCTGAAAGAACCATGTGAGAGGTATATATGATAGTTTCCCTTATAAATTAATAAATTTATGATTGAATATGGAATTGATAACTTACCCATGGATGGATACAAATATCTCATTGGGGAAATGGAGAGGTATAAAATGGTAAAGGATTGGTAGTTCAACATGGAAGTTTGTCAACAAGGACTATGAAAATGTAATTATGATGAGGCCTAGTGTAAGGCCATTATAAGCCACAATCCTAAGGTGAATAAGGAGCATAATGGAAGTGTCTTAAGGAGATATAAGAAGGTAAAAATTCATGGTAATTATACCCTAACCACAGATCCATGCCTTTCATTGGCATTATTATGTATAGAAGAAATAACACTAACATTGGTGATAGCAAAACCCAATCTAGTTAAGCCCATTTCTCCCACCATAGTGCATGTTCATATATATGAGTTTGATATAATTATTGTAATAAATTTGGATACCAATATTTTGAATTTTGAATCTAAGTCTGAAGAAAAATACTTAGAAGATACTCTAGGAGTGGTAGTTCAAAGTAGCATTTCACAACAAGGAAAACTAAATTTACCATTAACCTTTACCTTTATAATGTAGTTAAGGTATATGGTTAACCTTGGAATGCTAGGTAGACTAAATATAAGTAGTGTAAAAAATATAAGCTCAAATCTAACTAATAAACCTCCCTTAGCACCCAATATTTTAGGTGCTTTTATTGGTATAGGAGGCATGGGAGGCAGTACTAGTGGTGGTTCTATTAGAGGTGTAGGAGGATCAAGAGGTATCTTGAGAGGTATTTATGGACTTAAACCATAGGTTTCATGGCAAAATATAGGAGGGCCACCATAGGGTCCACTACAAGCACCAATTTACCTACAATTTACTATGAGATGACACTTCATCTTCCTAAGTATCAAGGTGTTAAGAATGCAGTTAAACATGTTCACAAGTGTGAACTCATTTGGTAGGAATAGGTCATAGTTTATACTAAGAAAAAGGAAAATCAATTTTCCACTAACATATTTGATCACATGCACAAATGGTATATAAATTCTGATCCTCAACAAGTTATTGAAAATTTCTTTTCTTTAGGAATTTGACATTCCTAAGTTTGAGAAAAAAAGTATTACTGCTTTAAAATATATTAAGATCTCACTTAGAGTGTGCACACATATGATGCTCACTTTATCCTTATTTATAAGTTATCATTTGAAATAAATTCAATGCAACATGCTCAATGGTTTATATGAGGGTTATTACTTCCTTTTTGACAAGCCTTATCCCACCAAACCTTTATTGATCTGTGTAAGGAACTAGAAGCTACCCTCCAAACTGAAGCTATATGAAGTATAAAAATGAGAATCATCCCCTTTATGGAGGCCCAAATTACTACTATGGATTCTCATCTAGATAATATTATGGAAAACATTTCTCATGACACTCACAATGGCATGTGGTATGTTGACTGTGAAGTAAAGGGTCATAATAGGAACAACTATCCAAAAAGGAATATTTGTGTTATGTCAAAAAAATCATATGAAATTTATAAGTAAGACCATGATATGTGAACCTATATTTTTCTTTAGTGTTCCATCCAATCCAAAGTTTCACTATATTATAAGACATGTGATTCATATACCCATGATACTAATGACTGTTGGGTCATCAATGACATTCATGAAGCACAAACATGAGGTAATCACTAAGTATTTGTAGGTAACACATAAGAAACTAGTGGGAGTCAATATTTTAGAGGTTAAGGGCATGGTAATGGATGAGGATGTTTTTTATTTACACCTAAGACATGCTATAAGTGTGGATATCTAGACCACTTCTAGTATGATTACATGGTCTACCCTATTTGCACCTTTTGTAAAAATGAGCATCAACAAGAAGAATGCCCCAAATTTTATGCATCTATTACCAAAGAACAAAATGAGAAAGGTAATATAATGGTACATGTTTAAAAAAATCCAATTGATCAATGGAGACCATGCCCTACCACTCCACCAACTATACCCAATGTCAATATCACTACTCAAAGTGGTGCTCATTCTAAAGTTGTTATTTCAAATCTACATGTTTAGAAGATTTAGTGTGAATAACCTCATACACAACACTATCTAGATTCCCAATATCATAAAGAGATGTTTCATGACATAATGGCCTTGGTACAAGAGCTAAAAGGTGAAATTGATTTTTTAAAAGATAAGGATGCTACCATGCATAAAAAGATGCAAAATGTTATGATGCACATACAGTTAGGGCATGATGAATTTTTTAAGTTATACAAGCTATTCATTAGGGAAGACATCATGCCCCTCCTAAATAATTGGTTGTGACAAGAAATGAAAAAGTCTTAGGAAGATTATCATTTGAATCATGTGCATAAATAAGAGACTCATGTCCAACCAAATGCAGAATGTGACAAAGAAGTCCTTGTAAATGCATCCATTGATGGTTAGATGATCTATGATATATTGGTGGATACTAACACAAAGGTTAATGTTCTAAAAAAATATGTCTATAAAAAAATGGGGATCCCCACTTTTCAACCTACCCCATATGTTTTATTTATCACCAATAAAACTCACACATTACTTATATGAGTTATTAAAGATGTCATAATTAACATATTGTGTGTCTCATTTAAGGGTAATTTTGAAGTGATCACACTTGTTGAATCTGATGACTTTCCTACTCTCTTGGGTAGACCTTGGTGTAATGATAATAATGATGAATTATTTTTTAATAAGAATTATATCAAATTTAAAAATGACACTTAGCATGTGGTCATTCCTCTAAATAAAAAACAAAGGTATCACTTTGTGGAAACTATTGATGTTGATGTTGAGGAAGATCTCAACACAATTGCCCAAGGGAATAAACATGTGGATCCTATTCTTAAGGGAATATATCAAGGGGAAAATATGTAGTTCATTTTATACACTACAAGCATTTATTGCGACTAATGGGTTCAAGGTGCATATGATATTACAAGCATGTTTGTGGTTCCCTTAATAGTTGCCTAAGTTCATCTCCCAAGTTATCTTAGCACCACAAAAATGTTCTCATAATTAGTCTACCACCCTTAAGGTTGGAAAATGCACATCGATTCTATGGTCAAATTAAGGTCAAGGAGTATTTTTAGTAATTATAAAAATATTATGTTAATGAAGGTAAACATTTTCACACATTTAACTTTATGTTTCAAGAAATAACTACTCAATGGTGGTTTATTCATCAATACCAATTACAAACATGGAAACAAGTATGCACTGCTATGCACTATCGCTTCCACCATGACAACCATGTTCATGCCACCCTAAGTTATGATGGTGTTGATTATCCATAATACCATATAACCAAATATGAAATCCTTTGGAGCATAGAATAAATAATTTTACCAAAATCTTTATGGTTTCATGTATTTTATGGTACTCTACATTCCTAGGCTAGGGTGTGGTGCATCCACCAATAAAATCATAGGGAAATAGATACCTAGTGGAATATCGCATGTGTTTTACTTTGAAAATTTTCATTTTATTGTCCGTGAGCTGATTTACATTTATCCTAACAATAAATCCATAAAGTGTTAGTATGATAGTATTCACCATTTGAATATCACATATGTCATATGCATGGCATACCTAAGGATAACTTGGCCATATTTTAATAACCTGATACTCCTACCTTGGCTTTGTTGGAATATGACTATCGATATAAATATACATATCAAGAATATATATAGAAGGGAAATTAGAAGGTCATTTATTAGATTGATGAGGGTACTATATCCGATCCGTCAGAACCATCTTTCAACCACTTATACTTATATACCTATTATAGGGTGCATGACATCAAAGATACTATGTAGTTTGAGGGGAAAACATATTCCAAACTACTCCAAATGGTTCAAAATAATATTAGGATAGAGATATACCTAAAATAGCCACTATGGGAAATTATTAGTCTGATATTGAGTTAACAAAAAAAATTAAACTCTTGCAAGAATATGAAGACATTTTCCCATGAAACTACATAAAAATGAAGGGAGGGAATCCATCATTGGGAAAGATTCATATCAAGTTGTATGAGGTAACTATGTTAGTGAGGAAATGACCATATTGGATGAACCCTAATTTACACACAAGAGTTAGAGAAAAAATTTATAGTATGTTATGCACTAGATTTATTACTCCCATATATAAATCTAAGTGGTTAGTCATATGGTGATCAACATCATGAAAGATGGCCAAATTCATATTTGCATGGATTATATGAAACTAAATGTTGTGTGTGTCATTAACCCTTTCCAAATGCCATTCATAGAGGAAATTTTGGAAGCTGTTGTTGGATGTGAGATATACACTTGCATTGATGGCTTTTCTAGTTATCACTAAGTGTAAATTATTGAGGAAGACAAGGCTAATTTTTTTTTCATAATTGAATGGGTTATTTTATGTATAATATTATGAATTTTGGCCTAAATAGTGCACCATCAGTGTTATCACACATTATAGTGTAAACCTTAAAGGATTTCATCCACAATTTTCTTTAGGTGTACTTAGATGATGGGACCATGTATGGTTTTGTTTGTGACCACTGTGATAATTTATGACTCATGCTTGAGCACTGCCATCAAATTAAAATTTAATTAAACCTTAAAAAGTGTATCTTTTTCATACTATTTAGGATCATATTGTGACACATTATTTTTCAAGATGGATTACTATTAGATCTAACCAAGATTGTAGTCATTGCCCAACTACCAACTCCAACCACTCAATGTGAGGCCTGCACCTTCTTAGGTCATACTAGGTACTATCATAAGTTCATTTAGTGTTATGATAACATATCATCTATGATGGAATAATTACTCAAATATAAGGGCCTATTCTTATGGACCGCTAAACACCAACAAGCATTTGAGGCTCTGAAAGACAAACTTGTGACTATGCCCATTCTCTAGTTCTCAAACTAGATGCAGTCATTTCATGTTCATGTCAATGCTTAAAGCATGGTAGTGGATACCATATTTGCATAACCCAATAAAGGAAACCTTGATCATCCCATTTACTTTTTTATTTGGAAGATCACACTAGATGAATGAAATCACTCTACAACAAAACATGAGGCCTGTCCATGGTTTATGCACTTTTTTTTTATAATAGTTGTTGGCCAATCTAGTTATCTTATATATAGATAAGGAAGCACTAAATTATTTGGTTAAAAATTTAGTGTAACATAAATTCATTTGTCAATGGATTTTAATCTTTTAGGATTTTTAATTCTCCATGGTCATGAAATCAGGCAAAATTCATTCTGGCCCAAAGCACCTCTCATGATTCAATCTAGTGAAGTGATGTGCATAATTGAATATGATTTACCTAATGTACAACTATTTCCAGTTAAATTCATGCTCAAAAAATTAGAGGAAATTGTTGATTTTATTATAATAGGGTCGATGCCATACCACCTTAGCACCCAAGAGAAGAAACAACTGATTGTCTATGTTGCCCCCTTCTAGTTTCTTAGGGGAGACTTATAAAATGTGGGACATGATGAGGTATTATAAGGTGTGTAATGAAAAATAAGTATGTTTAATTCATTTAATAAGTTCATGAGGGTATTGCATGTAGAAATTATGTTGGTGACACAACAACAAGAAAGGTTCTACTAGATAGGTTATGGTAGCCCACATCATTCAAGGATGCTAGAGCCTATGCTTTCTAGTATAATATCTATCAACATATAGATAAACCAAATTGATGGGATTCCATGCCCCTTCATTTTTTTTCTAGATAATGAACCATTTTAAAAATGGGATATTGATTTTTTTGGCACCATTCAACCTACTATGAATCAAAATATTGCATGCTATATCATTACTACCATATATTATCTCATATGATGGGCTATACCAACACCCACACAAAATTTTACTATGACTACCACTACTAGATTTATATGGGAACATATCATCACATGATATAATGGTTTGATTTTATCAATCCAATTATTTTTATCTATGCACAAGAATAAGCAACTGGATCAATTAGCTTGACCCAGTACAAGTTTTTAACACTTTTTGTACTTTCAGTTTAACCTACTAGGTCAACTAGGTTGACCTAACACAATTTCATCCACTTTGTAATAGACTTTTGTATAGCTTGATCGATCAACTCAACCTAGTTTAGCCTACAAGGTTGACCTAGTACACTTTTTTAGCTTCTATAATAGGTTCTTATATAGCTCAGTCAACCAGCTCGATCTAGTTCTATAGATTGGATCAATTTTCTCTAAGGCTATTGATCAGTAATGTCCTTCATTTCCATCTCTGAACCATCAAGGTTAGTCTTTTATTCTCTATCTCTTTATGTTTTATACTTTCCTTTCAATTTTGTAGTCTTCAAAACTACCCTTGCACATCCAATTAGATTAACTTGGTCGACCCAATTCTATGTTCTATGTGCAGTCTAAAACAACTAGGTCAACTTGGTTGACCTAATAGGTTTTCTAGATCTTGTCTTCAACAGTACTAGCTCGAACCTATAAACCTAGTTATGTATATTGTGTATATAGTGTTTTCATTATACCTTGTTTCAAAGATAAAATTCACCTTGTATGTTAATCACATCTTTTCTTTCAATTTTTTGCATTCTTAGAATAGTTCACATAGTCTAATTAGGACATTTTTAATTAACCACTTAGTTTCACTATTTCTATTTTATGCACACACAACCAAATCACACAAAATCAACAATAATGTTAACATTTGACTACCCAAGCCAACCTACTTTGATTTCATCACCAAAGGAGAAGTTATCTTGATGCTCTAGTCATGTCTAAAGCATGGTTAATGATATAGTTTGGCTAAGCACTTGACACCCTTATTGTTGTAATGTGTGAAGTGAGGGGGTAGGCCCCAATACCAAGCTTGTATAATTTCTACTACATTCCCTTTCATCCTAAACTTACCTAAAACTATCCATATATTTCTATCTAGTACCTTATTTATAGCCAATTCCCGATTGTTCAAAATCATTCTTAATAATGTAATCAACATTCTAGGTTGACCAAGTAGCTAGTTTTACTTTAAATTTGTTTGCTTTCTCTTTGATCAATTATGTCTACAAAATATTTCATTAACCAGTGTTAGTGCAATATTTTGCTTTGTTTGCATTAATTGGATTGGCCAACATCAATTCAATTAACTATTTATTTCCCTTTAGTGCTTATTATTTTTCATTATTTGAAAATTGTATTATTTTAATTCATAACTTGAGATCAACTTTATCATATTCTCTACATCATCACAAATCTAATTAATTGTATGGTTTTCCAAATGGATGAGTAGAACCAAAGATATAAGCAAAACAAGGAACCTATCTATTGCACTAGGTCAACCCTATCGACCTAGTATCTTTTTCAGCCCCTATGGATTGTACTAGGTTGACCTAGTTGACCTATAAATATTTGAAGCCTCTTTTACTTTTTCTAGTAGTCTTTTTACATTGTACTAGATCTACCTGGTCAACCCTATACAATTTATAATCCATGTTTTTGCACTAGGTTGACCAAGTTGACCTAGTACTATTTTCAATCATTTTTTATTCTCCTTATGTGTTTATCTAGTCTTGTTTCATCATGATGACATATTTTTATCCTTCCCTTAGTTAAGAGAATTTAATTATTAAGTATTTTGATAATAATCTCACTTATTTAATTACCTATGATGAAATTATCCTATTTCTTCCTTCCTATTCTCATAAGCCTAAACCACTCACTACACAATGCAATGTAGTTGAGATCCTTCGTCATAATCCTCTTCCCAAAACCAATGTTGGGAGTCCTTAACCAAATTTTAATACTCAAATTGATAATCTAGATGATTCAAAAATATTCAAAAACCTTGATGATAATGCTATTTACATTCCTCACAAGAATGGTGGCTTGACTAAGATTCCTTATTCTTCTACCACACTTAAGACAATTAACACTACTATTGGAAATCCTCCACCTACAAAGAAAATTCCTCTGAAAAACACTAACAATCCTTTTACTATCAACACCAATACCCCACCTATTGATACAACTCAACTTCTTGCACAAGTCATAAAATAAATGAACATCATGCAAATAATCAATAAATCTTAAATGATGAACATGCAACAATATTTATGCAACATGATTAGTCAACCACCTCAAGTCATCATGTCTCAACCAAATAAAAAAAATTTCCCTCGTCCTCTTAAATATGTCAATGGGAATATCATCCCTTAACCTCCAATGAATCACAAAATGCTTCAACATATTCATTATTTGATAAAAGGTCGAAAATATTATGTGTATGCAATCCTCATATGGGTTTCAAAAAATGAGGTGCCTAATAAGTTACCCATGTACATGTGAGGAAACCAAACTCATTATTGTGTTAAAATAAAGAAAGCAAAAATGCACACAAAGTTGGTTATTTGTATAAAATAATCTATCCTATAAAATACAACAAGGCACATATAATGGGGCCTCAATTACCACAAAATAAATGTCAATGAGTGGAAGTGGTAGGACAAACTATCCACTGACTACTTTAGATGGAAAATAAATTCTCAACAATCCATAAAATCCCTAAATGAGTGGCTCAAAATCCACCACTTCAAACATAAATAAATTGGACATTGGAGATGCTAGAAGTTGAAATTAATGATAATCATGTCAAGTGTTGAAAAATACAATAAATTAAGGAATTATCTACATGAGTGGCCAATAATTTAGTACTTGAACAACATGTTCAAAAATATAGGAGTTTTTCCAGAAAGGTGCCGTGTAAAAAAGATAAAATTTTCCTCAATAGGGTCTTAACAATGAGGTAATTTTAGGCACCCTTCACAAGATGATAGACAAAAGAAAGGGAATTTTCAGAGCCAATGAGTCAAAAAGGAAATGCAAGAGAGAGAGAAAAACTATAAAATTTTATTATGGGTGGGTTAGACCATCTGTCAAACTAGACACCACTCTCTGGTCTTCAATAAAAATATATTCAAAATAATGTGCAAAAATCACAAGAAATGCACCATTAAATTTTCCAAATGCAATATAAATGACGTAAAAATGGTTCTATCAAGATGAAAATTACACTATCCAAGTGCAATTAAAGTGTTATGCAAAAAATACACTTCAAAATGCATAACTAGCCACTCCACTATGTAGAACTCAAAAAAAGGAAAGGTGAAAAAAAATTCCCTCACAACAGAGTCAAATTCAATCTATGCCTTAATATTATAACTAACAACTTATTGCGAGTTACGAAAAAACACAAAATTTGGTCTAAAAAATAAGTCAGATGTGCTAAAATTTTCATGCCTTTTTGTTATGTCATTTTTAACTTTACAATTATTTTAGATCTATATGAAACATGATTTAAATGGATTGAAAAATGAGCTCATGCTGTCTATTTTTCTCTGGGATGCCACATAAAAAATCTGCTTATAAAATTTTTTAACAATAAATCTTAAGCTACGGAGTTATTCTTCAATGACTCTAGTACTATGTTAAGATCTAGTCTAACCAGGATTGAAGAAGAATCGAAGCATAGCTTATCTAGGATAGAGATGATAAGAGCAGAACTAAAATGAGAACCAATAAGATTTTTCAAATATTTAGTATCTATGTGTATGTATAAAACACCATGTTCAATAATGTAAAATACAAAGGAGGATAAGAGTATTGTTAGCAATGTCAAGGACCTGCATCTCTTTTTCTATTGGCCATATAAAAGGTGGTATCTAATGAAGGTGGAACATGTGGGTTGGTAATTATTAAATGCATTCTTGGACATATGCACACTCTAACTAGACACTAACTAGCCTTAGTAAAAATACCAACTACCTAAGTAAACTTAACTAAAGGTACCCAAAAAATATTTTCACTAACAAAAAATACCAGTGTATATAAAAACTAACACCTAATATTATGGATCCACCTACTATTGATCGTTTGGGTTAAGGTGTCAAACTTGGTGATCCTCAAAATTCACTAACTTTTCTTTTTGCTCTTGTTTCTTTATACTTGTATTGTGTTCTCTTGGTTCCCCTCGGGTCTAAATCATGTTTTTCAAAAAAAAATTAAATATTTTTTTATTGAAAAGTACCTATTTAAATTGTTTTATCTTTTTATAAATTAAACCAACTTTTTCTTCATCCTTTAAATTGATTTATAAGGAATATGATACTATACCACTCATTTTTATTAAAAAACATTATATAACTTGTATTATTTATATGTTTGTGTGTGTGTGTGTGTGGTGCATTCCAAATATTATATGGGAATATCACCCTTTGCTATCATTATATCCCTTATTTTTTCCATTTGTCACATTTTTCGTAATTTGAATCAATTAAAATCATTCCATGTGTCATTCTTCTTGATTTCCCCTTTCTTTCACCTCCACATTAGATAAAACAAGGTTGAAGTCAAGATAGCACTTTTATTTCACCTAGATTTATGAGACTCTTAGACCCCATACTTTTTAAAGTTTCTCTATCTTAGCTACCTTATCCCAAGTTTTCAAATGAAATTCATCTTTATCACCCATGTTTGGTTTTCCAAATTTGTATGGGGGAGGAATAGAAAAAACCATCAAGAAAGTTAAAAGCCAAATTACTTGAAAAAAAAGGCAATAATATCTAAAAATCAACATATAAATCTCAAAATTTGAAATCATACCAAAATCCATGATTACAAACACATCTCCTATCTCCAATCGAAACTCAAACTCCACAATTAGCTTCACATAGAGCTGAAGTCCTTTGGAGTATGGTAGGCTAGTCGATTGGAATAGGAGAATTCAAAAAATCTTTTCTATTACCTACTTTCTCATGAAAGTACCCAATCTTCATAGTAGAGTGATGACTCTGTAAGGGGTCCTAAAGAGCGAGGATCACATCATGGGGAGGTAGGTCCATCTTAATTTTCATGCATATAGCCTTCATGGGATGATCTATATACTCCATTCTCCGGAGTTCTTCAAAGTCCCTAAGGTTGAAAGTCCTCTTGTTTCTAAAAACCTAATTTAAGTGTCTTGACTTTGATAAAGATTTCTCTCTACCTTGGTTTTTCCTTCATTTTCCCCTCCACCCATTTTATTTTCCCCCCTTTATAGACAAATTATGATTTGAAATATGTTTTCCCTCTTCTTTAATTCCCTCTTCTTCATCTATTAAAAATATGCTAGCACTACTTTTTTTTAGTTTTATCTATCTTTAGGGAAAAACAACATGTTTGAGTAACTATGGATCACTATTTTATTTCATTTATCATTATTATACTACCCTTCCATTGTGGATAGTTGAGTCTACACCCTTTTACCATTATTACATGTTTCTCTTTATGTATGCCTTATTCATGTTTGTCTTACATTTCATTCAACATTATTTCATATTTTTATTTATGTTTGATTCTTTTATGCATATCTTACATGAGCTTACTTTTTAACTTCTTCCATATCTTTGTTAGCTTTATCTTGCATTGATATTACTTTTTTCCATTCATGTTTTACAGCTTCCCAATGTGATTTAGTATATTCTACCTTAATTTTTTTCATTTATGATTTACTATGTGTTCTAATCATTTGTCATTTATTTCCAATCATTTATCATTTATTTCCTATCCTTTGTCATTCATTTTCTGTCATTTTTCATTCATTTGCCAATCATTTGTCATTCATTTACCATCCTTCTATCATTTGTTTGCCTTAAATATTTTAAGCCTTTCCTTACCAGTCCTATTTTACCAGTATTCTTAAAATCTATATCTCAATCTAACCACTATTATATGCTTAGCTTCCCCTATTTTTTTTTGTCTTTTTTTGTAGTAACTTCTATAGGTTCGCCTAGTGTACTCTACATTAGACACCTTAATTTTTTATAGTCTACATATTTATCTATAGTACTAAGGTAAGTTAAAGGTATGTGTTTTTCAATTTAGTCCTTTAATTTATCTTATTTTTTACTTAATTCAACATACTTAACATCATTATTATGTGTTATCATGTTCTATCCTAAAGCACCATCTCATGTTGCACTTACATGACACATGATGAGCTTCGGTTGGGACATATGTACACACATAATATTTTCAAATTTTTATTGATTACTGACACTTTGTATCTTGTAAGAACCTATCAAGTCTCAATATCTCTGAGTGCATGCCTTAAGAGGTGCATCCAAAAATGGGTGGGTAGACCATCGGTGCTTTGTAAGATTGTTGTTACTTTTTCCATTTGCCATCTACACACTTGTATCCTAAAACCTTGAACCCTAAGATTATTTTTCTCTTTCCTATCCATTTCAGTCATTGTCATGTTTTATTCCTTCATTTCTTTCATAGTGGTATACCTTGATGACTTGACTGTCTTTTCAAAGTGTCGATCTGATCATGTATGCCACTTACAACAAGTGCTAGAGTGCTGCCGTTAGAATGGTATTTCCTTAAATTCTAAAAAGTCTATTTTTGGAGTAATAGAAGGGAAACTCCTTGGACACATTGTGTCCAAAGAAGGCATAAAGATTGACTCAGATAGAGTCAAGTCTATTCAAAAACTTAATTTGCCTACAAGTAAGAATGTTGTTCATTCTTTCTTCAGAAAGGTGAATTTCTTACAGAGATTCATCCCTAAATTTGTTGAGAAGACTAGACACATTATGAACATGATGAAAAGGAAGACCAACTTTAGATGGACTAAAGAAGGCAAATCATCATTTTAGGATATCAAAACTACCATTGCTCACACCCCTACCTTGGTTTTCCTATATTACAACAAAGATTTCATCATATACAGCTATGCATTTGAACACACTCTTTCAGCAATTTTTGTTCAATAGGACAAGGAAGGTATGGAATCTCCTATCTCTTTCATGAGTTGCCCTCTCAAAACCCATGAGATGAAGTATTCCAATATAGAGAATCATGTTTATGCCTTGGTGAAAGCAATCAAACATTCCACTTTTATATTCTGAATTCACACACTACTGCCTTAGTTCCTGACACTACAGTCAAGTCTATATTAACTCAGCAGGAGTTCGACACGAAAAGAGGTAATTGGATTACAAAGATCCAAGAGTTT
Source organism: Torreya grandis (assembly GCA_037957365.1). Lineage (NCBI taxonomy): Eukaryota > Viridiplantae > Streptophyta > Pinopsida > Cupressales > Taxaceae > Torreya > Torreya grandis. The sequence continues at coordinate 398,633 of JARHVA010006116.1, read as the reverse complement.
GATCTAGACATCAAGCTGACAAAGCTGGTTAGGGGTAAAGGCCTATGCCAATTAATTTCTAAAAATAAGCCAGAAGACACACAGTGTGAAGAAACTGAAGTGGAAGAGACACCAACAGTCCTTTTTATCTCCACTACCAATGAGTGGTATTCAGGTATCACTCATTTCCTTACTTATGGTGAATGCCTTGCTCATTTGTCTTACAAAGAAAGGAGTATGATCAAGCTAAAAGCTGCCAATTTTATCCTTTGGGACAATGGCTTGTACAAGAGAAGCATAGATGGAGTATTCCTTCGCTGTGTAGACAAAGAGAAACAAAGCCAGCTTTTGAAATCTTTCCACAATCTGGCCTATGGAGGACATTTTTTTGCTCCTAGGACTGCTCACAAGATTCTATGAGCTAGGTATTACTGGCCAACTCTTTTCCAAGATGCACATAAGTGGGTCAGAAAATGTGAACTCTGTCAACAATTTGTTGGAAGACCCAAGCTAGCTGCTATACCTCTCAAGCCAGTGATCATAGAAGAACCTTTATAATAATGGGGGATTGATTTTATTAGGGCAATAAACCCATCTTCAAGTGATGGACATGATTATGTCCTTATAGCAACTAACTATTTCACCAAGTGGGTAGAAGCAATCCCAACTAAGCATGCTACTTCAAAAGTTGTATGCAACTTCCTCAAAGAGAATATCATTTTCAGGTTCGGAGTTCCAATCAAAATTATTACTGATAATGCAGCTTGTTTCACCTCTCAAGAGATTACATAATTTTCATTATGGAATTATACTCTCTCACTCTTCTAATTATTTTCCACAAGGGAATGGACAAGCTAAGTCCAACAATAAGAACCTGGTAACTATCATCAAGAAGCTAGCAGATGGCAATCAAAGGACATGGCACAAAGCATTGGTTGATGCTCTATGGCAGACAAAATCACACCAAAGAGGGCAATTGGTATATCTCCTTTTCAACTTCTTTATGGTATCAATGCTGAGATACCAATCACCTTAGAATTGCCAGCCTTGAAATTGGCAAAGGCAATTGAAGATCAAACATATTAAAGCTCTCTTGATAAAAGAATCATGTGCCTGACTGAGCTAGAGGAATGGAGAACCATGGTGGTGGATATAATTTCTGATCATCAAAGTCTGGTAAAGAAACTCTTTGACCAGAAGGCTAGAAATTGTGATTTCTAGATTGGGGATCAAGTCCTACTGTGGGACAAAAGGAGAGAACCAAAGGGGATGCATGGGAAGTTTGACTCCTTTTGGAGAGTCCCATTTATAATTCATTAGCACATTGGTGAAAATAACTTTCTACTAAAATATCAAGATGGCACACTCTTTTCTCTACCTCACAATGGGTAGCATCTGAAACACTTCAACTCTTGAAGTATCAGATCATTGCATATATATATATATATATATATATATATATAGATATATACATATATATATATATATATATATATATATACATACATATATATATATATATACATATATATATACATACATACATATATATATATATATATATATATATATATATATATATATTTGTACAGTTTTTAATTCTATTTTGTTTTTTTTGTTTCCATTTTTGATGCCTTTCATTTATGGGTAGCATGACTCTGTAACCCAATGGTACACATGAAGACACTGGAGATTATGGATTATACTCCTTTCAATTCTTTTTGCAATTAACAAAAGTTCCCCAACTGGAGCCATATGTTGTCCCCCAAAAAATATCACTCATTTTTTGGGACAACATTTGTATTATTTTAATCCTACAGACCAAAATTATCTCTTCCCTTTTAAATTTTTTTCCTAGGCATTCAAATTCCTTAGTTTTCAAGCTTCTCAGAAATCTATGGACTCTGTAGGCTTAAATCTATGGACTCTATAGGATTAAATCTACAGACTCTGCAGGCTTAAATCTATGGACTTTGTAGGAAGAAAAAATCTATGGACTCTATAGGCCAAATTCAATAGGCTTTATAGGTTGATTTTTATAGACTTGATTTCTATGGACTCTGAAGGTAGGTTCATTTCTACAGGTTCAAAGGCTTCTACAGGTGGGTTCAACCAAAAGAATCAGTTTCTAACACTTGGTCATTTTTAGGATCGGTTTAGTGCCTTGGTTCAATAAAAAATCTCCATCGGCAAGCATCTAAATAAAGAAGGCTTGAACTATTGAACCATTGAACCACTTTGGCTCAAAGGTTCAACAAGTTCAAAGTTCAAAAGGTTCAATGCTTCTGGTTCAATGGTGGGTTCAATCAAAGGAATGGTTCAATGACTTGGTTCAACCAAGCAGTTCAATGCTTTGGTTCATCCTTTGGTTCAATCAAATGGTTCATTAGTCGGTTCAAGGCTTTGTTTGAATTGTTGAACCAAAACTTGGTTCAACGCTTTTCTTTGTTCGCTTGGTTCAAAGACTTGGTTCAATCAAAGGGTTCATTAGCTTGAACCATTTTGGTTCAACCAAGCCATTCAACGTTTGGTTTAACCAAGCGGTTCAATCAAATGGTTCAACAATTGGTTCATCACCTTGGTTTAAAGGAGCGGTTCAAATGCAAAAGTTCAAAGAGCCTCCTAAAGGACAAAGTGCCCTTACGGAGGGCACTTGGATGACAAAAGTACCCTTCGGAAGGGTTATTTTCAAAGAAGCTTTAAAAGGTAAATTCTTTCAGATTTCTATTTAAGGTATTTGAAAAAGACTAAGGCAAGAAGCAATTCCTTCAAACTTTCTGTCTGAAAGAACTCCTTCAGACAAAAAGCCAGAAAGAATTTGGAGAAGCTGCGAGCAAAAAGCCTGAAGAAATAACCAAGGCAAAAGTGATAGGAACATTTTCTGTGAACTTTTTGTCTGCGGGAAATTTCCATGGACTTTTTGTCCGTGGGAATTTGTTCAGGGAAAATGCCTGCAAGAAACCCATGAAAGGCCGCCAAAGGACCCCGAAGGGTAGGTGCCCTTGAGGGGGACTCCCAATTTCCAAATAAAAGGACACTTCCCTAAAGCCAAAGGGTCACCTTTCCTTCAGGAAGATGTAAAACAAGAAGCCCGAAGGCCATTCAAAGACCGCCCAAAGGGTAGATTCTTTCCAGGTAAGTGCCAAACAAAAAAGATGAAGAAAGACCAAGGGGTGACGTGCCCAAAGATGTCAAATTCAACACAATGAACTAGCCATTGAAAACATAGTGACAGGCATGCAAATGTCAATTTTAAAGCTCATAAAATAGCTGTTGATCCTTTGAATCTACAGACCCAAATGCATTCACAAACTTCAAGGCCAAGACCAACAGAAAGTGAGGAAGGAAAAGAATAGCAAATTGGATCTAGGACCTGATTCAATTAACCAAAAAAAGAGGAATGATGAAGGTAGGATTAGATCACCAGGTGGACATTGAAAGTTGCAAACTTTCAATAGCGTGACTTATTTCTCTACATTGATGAAATCAAATGGGTAAATGCCCCTAAGTTCTAGCCTATCTTCTTAATAGATTCCAATGCAACATGATGTGTTACTGTTCTCGAGTCCTTCTTGAAGAGGCTATATAAGGGACTCTCTTCTATTATAAATGGATCTCTTTTTTGACAATCAAAATGAAACTCTGTCCAAATTGAAAGACACTTTTGAGACTTTGAGCTTAGTTTGTTTATCATATTTTGTTATTGGAATAAGAAAGCAAGTGGTTTTTCAGACTTTGTGCTGTAATATCTTTGTTATTGAGGAAACTGTTCTTATGTCTTTTTCCTTAATACATCTTCTATTCCTTTAATTCAACAAGCAAAATTAGTGACAACAGTCAAGAATGTGTCCTGAAGAGTCAATTGTGGAGAGACTTTGTGCCCCCATAATTGCCTTTATTGTGTTTTCTTTTCATTTCTATGTAAAGGACCTTGGGGTGACTTTGTGCCCTCATTGTCCTTTGTATCTTACTCTTGAGCAATTCAGGCGTAGACTTTGTGTTGCATCTTGATTTGCTGGTTATTACATTTTGCTGTTACTACTTGGAGTATTCTTGTGGCTTGCTGAATAGTACTTTTGAAAGAAGAGGAGTGCTTTCTATCATTTTCCTTGAGTTTCTCCTTTGATCCGCACACATCATCTCTGAAGAAAGACAGATGGATGGTTTGTCTTACCCTTGAGTATTATTTTCTATATATATATATAGCCTATTTATAGGGAACCTCCCCTTGATGAGAGGAGAGATCAGTCCCCTTCTGATGTGGTAAACCTACACATTTGGATGACTAATCTTCTTACTTTGGCTGATTAGACCTATTTTGTTTATTAGTATGCTGATCAACAAAATATTCAACCAACAAAAAGAATGGTAATTTTATAAAGAACATAGATTGTTTGGCAAATTTCATGAAAATTCCATCCACAGTCTTACAAATCAAATCATAAAAGAGAGACCCATGAGGGTGCTGATCAACAAGATAAAATCAAAGTGTGGGATATTTCTTACATATCAACTCACAAATAAAAACCCAAATGATGTCAAAATAACATTGGTAAGTAGTAAAATAATGAGAAAAATAAGTAAAAGAATGGTAATTTTGTGAGGGGTGTTGGGTCCTATCTACAGTCTTACGAAAAAACTCACAAAAGAGAAACCCATGAGGGTGCAAAAATAGAAATGTCAAAAGATAAAGAAGACTATGGTACATCAAGAAGTAAATGCTTAAAAGAGGGGTGGGAATGATCATAAAGCTACTAAGGCAAATAATGATAGAAAAAGACAAGGAATAAATGATATATATAAGGACAAAAATGAAAACAAATACAAAATGTGATGTGTCAGAATGTCAAAATAACATAAAAGAAAATGATGATGCTAGTAAAATAAAAGTAAAGGAAGGAAATAATGCACAAAAAAAAATAAAAATGAGACAAGATAAATTTATGTTAATGTATGTATCAAAGATGAGCATGTGAAATACAAGTCTATAAGTCTCAGAAGGTTTCTTGAAGTTAGATTTGTTTGTTATTATGCATTAGAGAATAAGAGTGGGCATTGAAAGATACCCCAAAGTGTAATTAGATGTAGGGATAGGTATCATAAGATGATCTAACATGTGAGTTGGAGGAAGATAACATTGAACCATTAAAATTATTTGCTTTCGATTGGTAGGTGCATTTAGAGATAAGTAAATTTATTGGTTTGTTAGATTTTAAGGATGTTGAATTTGACATATGATGTATATGATAGGTCTGAGAAGGTAAAGGAGGACCATGTATGATATGAGTTGGAGTAGGAATTTGAACTTGGTGCTCTGGGCTAAGAGGTTGAAGTTCAATGGATACCACAACATGTTTAAAGTTTTTTATGTTAGTTATCCTTTCCTTATTGGTGTAGGAAGAAGGATCAATTATTGTTTGAACAAAATTAGCAGATGAGGTATAGGTATGGGATGATTATTATTTTTCATGAGGTATTTGATGTTGATGTGATTATGGTTCTTGATATTCAATTTGAGAAGTTTAAAGATAATATTGATAACATTCTTTAGTGAGAATATCAAGATTGAAATATGGACCAAGCAAAGAAGAAATAAGAAATTGGTGAAGATCATGATAAGACTCATGAAAATGACCTATATTAGCATGCCACCAACAAATTTTATCTAGATTGTACCATTTTGGAGGAGGTTTTGATGGATCAAAGCTCATGGGTTTAGAGGGTGGAAATTTAATCATAAGTTGTTATAGACTCAAGGGAGGGTGGGTTGGGTTAAAATTGGTTGAATTGGATGCTTCATTTTGAGGTTGGGGAGATGTGGATTAATTAATGGTATGAGAAGAAGATTGGAAACATGCTTTAGTAGTTGTTTGAGGTGTTTCAAATTGAGTCATAAGAAAGTCTTGTCTTTATTCTTGGTCTACGGCTTCTTCTAAAGTTTTTGGTGAAAATTTTTGAACTTTGTATTGAAGAGAAGTTTTAAGATTAGTGACAAATAGTTTTAGAAGAGTGTCATCATTCATTTTATGGTCCACTTTATGAGCAAGAGACTTCCATCATTTGATGAAAGTATGATCATATTCATTAGGAAGTTGCTTGGCATTGATGAAATGGCTAAGGTAGTTTTTAGGAAGATCATCATGTTAGAATTCCTTCACTAGAGCATTGACTAAATCCTCTAGTTATTAGATGGAATGTCTAGGAAGCTAGTTGTACCATTTTGCATTACCAAAAAAGGTTTTGTCTAAGAGCTTAGTGGTATAAACGGTGCTAGTTTAAACCCATTATTTATAGAGATTACCAAAAGACTTAATAAATATAGTAGGATCCTTAATCCCATTATATGTGATAGTTGGATAAATGTTTCCAATATTTATGGATGTAATAAATGGGGATAAAAGTTTATTTTTAATATGTTGAAGCATTTTGTAATTCATTAGAGGTTAAGGGATGATATTACCATTGACATCTCTAGGAAGAGGAGGGACAAAATTTTTATTTAGTTCAGACATGATGACTTGAGGTGGTTGAATAATAATGTTGAATAAATGTGGTTTCATGTTCATCATTTGAGATTGATTGGTTATCTGCATGCTGTTCATTTTTTGTATGACTTGTGCAAGAAGTCAAGTTGTATCAACAAGTGGGTTTGAAGGTGGGGTATTGGTGTTGATAGGAAGAGGTTTCTTAGTGTTGGTGGAAGGAGGATTATTTGTAGGTGGAAGATTCCCAATATTAATGTTAATTGTCTTAAGTGTGGTAGAAGAATAAGGAAGCTTAGTCAAGCCACCATTCTTGTGAGGAATGCAAATAGTATTATCATTAAGGGTTTTGAATATTTGGAAACCATATAGATTATCAATTTGAGTATTATTATTTAGTTTAAGGACTCTAAACATTGGTATTGGGAAGAGGATTATACTGAAGGATCTCAACTACATTGCATTGTGTAGTGAGTGGTTTAGGCTTAGGAGAATGGGAAGGAAGAAATTGGATATTTTCATTAGAGGTATTGAAACAAGTGAGGTTATTATACAAATCCTTAATAATACAATTTTTCTATTTAAGGAAAGGCTAAAAATATGTCATCATGATGAAACAAGACTAGATAAACACATAAGGAGAATAAGAAGTGACAAAAAATAGTACTAGGCCGACCTAGTTGTCCTAGTGTAAAAATAGGGACTAAAAAACTATATAGGGTCGACCAAGTCAATTGAGTATAGTATACAAAGAATGATAGAAAAGGTAAAAGAGGATGAAAATAGTGCTAGGTCGACTAGGTTGACCTAGTACAATGCACAGGGGCTAAAAAAGATACTATGTCGACATGGTTGACCTAGTACATCAAATAGGTTCCTTGTTTTACTTATATCTTTTGTTCTACTCATCCATTTAGAAAACCATAAAATGCATTGGATTCATGATGATTTAAGGAATATGATAAATTTGATATCAAGTTGTGAATTTAAACAATATAATTTGAAAATAATGAAAAACAATAAGTACTAAAGAGAAACAAATTGTCAATTGAATTGACACTAGCCAATCCAATTGATGCACACAAAGTAAAATCTTGCACTAACACTAGATAATGAAATATTTTGCACACAAAATTGATCAAAGAGAAATCAAATAAATTGAAAGTAAAACTAGCTACTTGGTCAACCTATAATGTTGATTAGATTATTAAGAATAATTTTAAATGATAGGGAGTTGGGTATAAATAAGGTACTAAATAGCAGTCTATGGATAGTTTTAGGTAAGTTTAGGATGAAAGGGACTATAGTGGTAATGACACATGCTTGGTATTGGGGCCTACCACCTTACTTCACACATCATAGTGATAAGGGTGTCAGGTGATTAGTTATAATATACCATTAACCATGCTTTATACTCGACTATAACATCAATTTGGCTTCTACTTTGGTGATGGAATCTAAGAAGGTTGGCCTAGGTAGTCAAATGTTAAAATACTTGTTGATGTTGTGTGTGCATAAAATAGAAATAGTATAACTAAATGGTTAATTAAAAACCTCTTAATTAGACTATGTGAACTATTCTAAGCATGCAAACAAATAAGAAAAAGATGTGATTAACATGCAAGGTGAATTTTAACTTTGAAACAAGGTATAGTGAAAACACTATATACACAACATACAAAACTAGGTCAATAGGGTTGAGTTAATACTACTAAGGATATGGTCTAGAAAACCTACTAGGTCAACTAGGTCAACCTAGTTATTTTAGATAACACATAGAACATAGAATTGGGTCAATCAGTTTGATCCAGTTGGTTGTGTAGAGGTAGTTTTGAAGACTGCAAACTTGAAAGGAAACTATATAATAGAAAGAGATAGAGAATAAAATACTAACCTTGGTGGTTTAGAGATAGAAATGAAGGAGATTATTGATCAATAACCTTGGAGAAATTTGAACCAATCTATAGAACTGGATCAAGCTAGTCGATTATGCTATATAAGAACCTATTATAAAAGATGAAAAAGTGTACTAGGTCAACTTGGTCAACCTAGTAGGCTAAAATAGGTGTCTTATAATTTGGATACCTATACTGGGTCAAGTTGATCAATCAAGCTATATAGGAACCTACTGTAAAGTGGAAAAAAATGTGTTAGGTTGACCTAGTTGACCTAGTAGGCTAAACTAGAAGTTTAGAAAGTGTTGAAAACCTATACTGGATCGAGTTGATCAATCTAGTTGCCTATTTTTGTGTATAGATAAAAATAACTAGGCGAAAAAAACTAAACTAGTAGGCCAAAATATAAGATAGAAATGATGACAAAAATATTAAAATAAGTGAAAGAAATTATGCAAGGGTTAATTTCACATCAGGTTCACCAAAATGTATGCAATCAAAATTAAATGATGTACATAAATTAATCCTGGATCAGATAAGATAGAGCACACCTACACTTCTAATTGGTTATACACTTGTTAAAATAGAGCATGACCAATATGGGGATCCGCTAGACTTGATTAGGGGATCACTTATATCACTTGTCACAACATATCATGATAAGAAGCATTCCAAATCATGTAGTCTAACACAATCACAAAACAACCCTAAAAGAGTCTTATGATTTGATATTTCACTTATGCTAATAAACAAGTAAACTATAATAATAAGAAAAGTAAAATAATTTAGTGCACACAAAAGCTTGTGACACAAAGTGGGGGTTAGAACAAAATAAATAAACAAGAACTAAACTAAAGATACATGTGAGACATATAGTCATGTCAATGTATATAGAATCCTAATACATGGAAGATAATAATACATACTGCATTATCTTTTTAATCTTAAAAAAGAGAAATAAAGTTAGGAATACTTACCTTTGAAGATGAACCTATCGATCATCAATCTCTCCCTTGGCCAAAGTTTTTCATAAGAGATTGTTGTTGTTTTTAAGGATAACCAAGATAAATCAGCTCTAGGATACACAACCTACCTAAGCATCCAAAAGACTTCTCCACAAGACAAGATCAAAACTCCAAAGAAAATATTGAACCCTAAAGCTTTATTCCTCAAGTAAAAGGGTCAATAAGCAGATGTTCATTTGTACTTATTTTCTTAATTCTTATCTTTCTTATAATAATGATGAAATGAACTTGTATATATAGGTAGATCTTAAATTTTTTTGAACATGTTAGTTGTACTAAGTCGATCAGGTCAACCTAACACATTTTCAAGCTAACTCACTAAGTTTGTACTAGGTCAACTTGGAGGCTAACAAACCAAATTAACTAAAGTGTCTCCAAAACACACTAGGTTGACCAGGTTAACCTAGTTTTTTGAACATGTCAAAAGGGTAACAAGGCAATAAATGAAGGAATAAAGCATGAAAATGACTGGAATGGATAGGAAAGAGAGAAATAAGCTTAGGGTTTAAGGTTTTAGGAGAAAGTGTGTAGATAGCAAGTGGTAAAAGGAATAACAATCTTATGAAGCACTGATGGTCTTCCCACCCCTTTCCCATTACACCTCTTAATGGATGCACTCAGAGAGATTAATACTTGACAAGTTCTTACAAGATCAAAGTTCAGTAATTAATAAAAGTTTGAAAATATTATGTGTATATAGGTCCTACAAGGACATGTTTGGCATTGAACCTAGCATTGTGGTACATAACATCATTACTTATCCTAATGCCAAGCCTGTGCGTCAAAAGCAAATAAATTTTTTTGCATGAATTTTCTAACTAGTTATGAAATTATATCTCTTATGGATGGTTTCTTAGGACACAATTAGATTCATATCACTCTTGAGGACCAACATAAGACCACTTTCACCATGGAATGGGTCACCTATTGCTATGTCAAAATTCCCTTCATGCTCAAAAATGTTGGAGCCACTTATCAATGAGCAATGACTCACATTTTTCGTGATCTCATCCATAAAATTGTTGAAACCTATGTGAATGATAATATAACTAAATTGAAACATCATAAGAATAATCTTTCTAATCTTCTTGTCATCTTTGACCATCTTCTTAAATATAGATTTATACTTAATCCTTACAAATGTTTCTTTGGAGTCACATCTAAAAAAATGTTAGGATTCTTATTTTATCTCCATAGCATTTATATTGATCCAGCCAAAATTAGTTTCATCATCAACATGCCCATTCCTCATTCTATTCCCAATAGTCATACTTATTTAGGCAAATTTAGGGAAATTAGATGATTTGTTCTCGAAATGGCATATCGAATTCACTATGTCAATTCATTTTTTAATAAAAATACTACTTTATAATGGATGGATACATGCCAAAAATCCTTTGATAACATGAAAGAGTTTTTGATTCACCCACCTAAACTTCATCTTCCTTCCAATGATAAACCTCTAATTCTATATACTTCTTCCACACCTATTTCAGTTGAAGCAATGCTTTTCCAACAAGATGATACTAGAAGAGAGTATGTTATCTACTACATTAACTGAGCCCTCATCGATTATGAAACATGTTATACCAAAATTAAGAATGATTACCTTGTCATCTATTTTGTAGATGAAAAGCTTCATCACTACATGCTTTACCAAACTACTTATGTCATCATCCATTCTAACCCCCTTCATCATTTCTTATCCAAAGCTTTTCTTCTTAGAGATAGAATTGGCAAATGGATGGTCTTAATTATGGAATTTTATCTCTACATCATCACCCAAACTGTTTTTAAAGGGCAAGTCATAGCTGACCAACTTACTATAACTCCCATTCTAGCTACTTATTCCCTTCAAGATGATCTTCTGGATGACAATATCCTTTATATTAAAGGTATTAATCAAGATATCTCTCTCAAAGATTATTTTCATAGCATTACCATTGATCTTAAGGCCAATCAACTTGAATAATCTTACACTCCCTCTATACTACTAAACCAAAACTAGTTATCAAAGAGCTTTCTGAGATTAATGTTGACTTGCATGAGGATACTTGGACCCTTCACTTTGATGCTGCTAAATGCCTTCAAGGAGCTGAGGCAAGTTGCATCCTCACAAGTCCTTTTGTTAAAATCATTCCTTTATCTTTCCTCTTCATCTTTGATGTCACCAAAAATATGGCCAAGTATGAAGCTCTTATCTTAGGCATGAGAATTGCTCTTGATTTAGACATTCAATACCTTCATGCTTTAGGTGATTCTTAACTTATTTTCCATGAACTTAGTGGTGATTATCAATGTAAAAGTGAGAACCTTATTACCTATCATCAAATTACAACCACTCTTGCTAAGGATTTTATCTCTTTCACTATTGAGCCTATTCCTAGAGACTAAAATTCTATTCTTGACTCTCTTGCCTCTTCAAATTCTCTCTTTCATCCACACCAATTCCTTTCTGATCCTAATTTTATTATACAAATAATAAAAAATTCATCTTCAAATCAACCATTGGATTTGCTTATCTATCATATTGAGGGTTTTACCATTAGACAAAGCCCTTGGTATAAAGACACCATTTAATTCTTAGAACATAAAACTTATCTTCCTAATTTAGACTTTCATGAAAATACATGCATTAATAAAAAAGATTTCAATTATGTATTTTGACATAACATCCTTTACTATCATAATGCTAAAGGTACCTTTCTCCATTGTGTTATGCAAGATGAGGTCCCTCCTCTTCTTGAACAATAACATGGGGGTATTTATGGTTGTTGTTGTAGTGGACATGCTATAACATGTAAATTCCTACGTATGGGTTACTTTTGGCTTTCCCTTGAAAAGGATGTAATCAAATATGCTGAAAAGTGTACTCTTTGTCAACTTCACAATGATCTTATTCATTCACCTCCTGATGAGATTCAAACTATAGAATCTTCTTGGCCATTTTCTACTTGAAGATTCTATCTCATTGGTAAACTTTCTCATTCCCAAGATGGGCATGTCTTTATTATCACTGCAACTAAATATTTTACCAAGTGGGTAGAAGTTATGCCCATTGTTAACTTCACCAGTCCTACCATTTTCAAATTTATTCTTAACCAAATAATTTGTCACTTTTCCATTCCCCTTACCATCATTTCAAACAATGGTAGTAATTTAAAAAAATAAACATGTTTAACAACTTTGTAACAAATTCAAGATCAATCACAAATTTTTCATGCCTTATCATCCATAATGCAATTGCCCAGCTAAGGCCACTAATAAAATTCTCAAAAAAATCCTTTAAAACATAATTCATGAAACCCACATGGATTGGCATATTCATATTTATCTTGTACTTTCAGCCTATCAGACTAGCATATGTACTGACACTGGGGAAACTCCATTCTCATTAGTCTATGGTTTTGAGTCGATTATTCCTTTGGAAGTTGAGATTCCCTCTCTTAATATATCTATTCATGGAATTATTCCTAATGAAGAATTATATGAAGCTCACCTTTATGCTCTTGATCTACTTGATGAACATCATCTTTTTACATTGCAACATAACTACCAATATAAGGCTCACATTTCTAGACAACAAAACAAACGTTTCAAAGTCTACACTTTTAATGTTGGTGATCTTACCCTTAAATTAGACTATACTCATGATAAAGAAGATAAATATGCTCAAAAAATGGTGGGGCCCATATTTAGTTAAAGATATTCTTAATCCAAACACCTATCATCTTCAAACTAATGAAGGTCATGTTTTCAAAGAGCCCACTAATGCTCAAATCCTCAAAAAGTACTTTGCCTAAACATTTCCTTCTTTTCATGTTTTCTATCTACATTGATATAAAATTTTTTGTAGGTTACATAAGCACAAGTCTCTCGCACTATAGCAGTTCCCTCTTTTTCACAAACCTTTAGTCCTCCCTTTTGGTCTTTTGGTTTTTTAATGTACCATAATCTTCTTTATATTCTTATTTTTTCTCTTGTTTCTCACACCCCTTGGGTTTTTATTTTGTGAGTTTATTTTTAATACCACATATATGACCCAACATTCCTCACAAAACCACCATCTTTTAATCACTTTTTTCTCTTGTTGTTGCTTGCCAATGTTGTTTTGGCATCCCTTGGGTTTTTCTTTTTTGAGTTGCTTTGTAAGACCATGGATAGGACCCTACATCCCTAAAAAAACTAGCATCTCTTTACTTTATCTTATCCTTATTTTATGTAGTTACAGTGTAATACTATGGATAGGACCTGACCCTCTTCATAAAATTATAGCCATTTTCATATTCTTGATCTTGATTCTCAACTTTTGCTTTTTTGCTTCTTTTGATAGATGAAATTTGCATAAATAATCTATGTCAACATTTTTTCCTCCATTTCCCTCCTTATTATGATAGGTAATCACACTTTACTATCATTATATCCCTTTTCCCCTTTCTTACTTTTTTTGTGATTTAAAGCAATTCAGATTTTTCCATATGTCACTCCTCTTGATTTCCCTTTTCTTTCATCTCCTCATTGGTTAAAACAAGGTCAAAGTTAAGATAACACATTTATTTCACCTAGATTTATGAGACTCTTAGACCCCATTCTCTTTGAAGTTTCTCTCTCTTAGCAACTTTATCCCAAGTATTCAAATGAAATTCATCTTTAACACCCATGTTTGATTTTCCAAATCCGTATGGAGGAGGAATCTAGAAAAAATCCATCAAGAAATTTAAAAGACAAATCATTTGAAACAAAAGGCAATGTTATCTAAAAGGCAACATAAAAATCTCAAAATTAAAATTCACACCAAAAGATGTGATTACAAGCACATCTCCTATTTCTAATTAAAGCTCAAACTCCATAGTCAGCCTCACATAGAGCCAAGGTCCTTTGGGGTGTAGTAGGCCAATAGATTGAAATAGGGGAATTCAAAAAAAAACTTTTTGGTGCTACCTACTTTCTCATGCAAGTACCCAATCTTCGTAGTAGATTGATAGCTCTATAAGGGGTCATAAATAATGGGGAACACATCATGGGGAGGTAGTTCAATTTTAATTTTTATGAATTTAGCCTTCATGGGATGATCTATATACTCCATTTGTTAACCTAAGAATTGTATGGCTAAGAGAAGTTTCTCAGAGTCCTTAATTTTGAAATTCCTCTTGTTTTGACAAACCTAATTTGAGTGTCTTGACTTCAATAAAGATTTTCTCTACCTTGGTTTTTCCTTCATTATCCCCTCCACCCATTTCATTTTTCCCCCTTGATAGACAAATTATGATTCCAAATCTATTTTCCCTCCTCTTTAATTCCTTCTCCTTCATTATCCCCTTCACCTATTTCATTTCCTCCTTGAAAGGAAAATTTTGATTCTAATTCTATTTTCCCTCTTCTCTACTTCCTTCTTCTTCATCTCTTAAAAACATGCTAACACTACTTTATTACTATTTATTCTATCCTTAGAGTGAAACAACATGTTTGAGAAACTATGGATTTTTTTTCTTTATACCATCACTTTATATTTCTACACTTACTTTACTTTCATATTACCATTTGTCATTATTTTTTTGTCTTACCATTATGGGCACCTAAGTTCGTACCCTTTTTTATTGTTAAGTGAGGTTGTCTTGTTACTTCTCACTCATCAATGTTGTTTTCTCTTTTATGCATCCTTTTTCCTTTTTCCATTATTGAGTGAGATGGGGATTGTTACTGCTCACTCATCAATGTTGTTTTACCATTTTATTTAGTCCTTTTACCATTGATTTGATTTCATGATTTATTTTTACAATTAGGGCTTGTCAGGCTTTCTAAGAATACTTATCAAATGTGTAAACAATATGATCAATCCAATTTTGAGTGACATCCTAATAATAATCTAGATCCTAGACTCATTATTTTTAGCTTTTACTTGATGTTTGGAAGCTTGAATGAACTTATGAAGCATAAACAAACTTTTCCATGACTTGAAATATAAGATAACCTATGCAAGCTTACCTAGATCCTCCATTTACTCTGTAGACCCTTATCTAAATAAGGAACATTGCTCAGTCCTTGAAAGATCTATATGTAGGCCAAAATGGCCTAAAAGATCTCTAGAATTTTTGCCATAGACAAAATGTTCGATATAATTCCTTCAATTTTTTTGTACAAACATTTTTGCTCAAATAAAACAAGAATTTGCATTATTTCCAAAACTTTGTAATTATTTTGGGCTTTTTATTGTGGACAATTTATCTGATAGAAATCAGTCTTTGGACTTTTTACGCAAACAAAAAGCCCAAAGAATTATTTACATCAAGCAAAATTTCTTGGTAAAAAAATAAAAAATATTAAGGTTTCATAAAAATTAATTAAATACCTAATTAAGTCTTAGCTAATTTTAACATGAACTTAACCTTGGGGTGAACATTTGAAAATAAGACTTGGGCTAAGGACCTAGGCATTTTTAGTTGATAATGGATCAATTGATTTAATACAATTTTGGGTACTAACACTGGATCTCACCTAGGGATGTATACCCCCTGTGGGTGTGTAAAGAACCCTAAAATGTAAGACTAGATGCCAATCCATTGGGTCATGAATTCAAGACGTAACAATTTCTAGAAAACACCCATGACGACTCAACAAAACATGGGAGACTTGACAAATATAGATCAAGAGGATCTAAAAATGAAGACACAATAGAAAAATAGAAGGAAATTGTACAAACAAGGCCTTAAATAGAGGGAAAACAAAGTAATAAAATAATAATGGATAAAACACTATATAATTATATACATAGTTATAGGTTATGGAATCAATCAAAGAAGTGTTTTAGATGTCTACCATTAACTGGTAGCTCTAATATTTCACCATCCATGTCTCTCAAGAAGAAATCATGCTCCCTAATCTGGTAGTCAATGGAATAGGGACCCATACACAAGGCATCAAATTTACCATGTTTTTTTTCTTCTCATACCTATTATCCTAAAGTAGAACCACATCAACTAGTTGGAAAGTTCTTAGAGTGACCTTCCTATCAGATATATTCTTCATCCTTTCCTTGAACTTTAGGTGTCTTATATGAGATTATCTTTAAATCTCATTAAGGTCAATAATTTGGTTCACCTTGTTTTCATAGTGATTGATCTGCTCATCATCCTCTAGTTGATGCATGAGCTGATAGGTGGAAAATTGTAAATTCATAGGCAAAATTGCTTGAGCTCCATATTCAATCTCAAAAGGGATTTTTCTTGTAGCTTTCTTAGAAATAATATTATCATCCCACAATAATAAATTCAGCTTTTCACCCCACTTTTTCTTGTTTGCTTCTAATGTTTATCTAATGATCTTGAGCAAGTTCTTGTTACTTGATTCTGCTTGCCCATTCCCTTGAGGATTGTAATTGTAAGAATAGGTCAATTCAATCCCATATTATTTACACAATGCCACCAAAGGTTTATCTTTGAAGTTCATGGCATTATTAATAATCAATTTTACAACCACACCAAATCTATAAATAATCTAATTTAGTAAAAAATCCATAACTACCTGGTGTGTTTCTTTCTTTATAGGGATTATTTCAACCCATTTTGTAAAGTAATTAGTTAAAAATAATATTCATTTATGTATAACACTTGATGAATCAAAAATTTATCCAATGAAATCCAATCCCCATTGCCTAAATGGGCCTTCAATCATCATAAACTACAATGGAAGAGAACCTCAAGATTTCATCCTCCCAACAAAGCATTGTAATTTTTCACACTTTCTAAATATCTGAGCAACATCTTTGAACAAAAATGGCCACCAATAAATAAATCTCAAAAATTTATGAGCTGTGACTTTAGGTACAAAATTACCACCACACACTCCACTATATAGGTCTTTAATCATGTTAGTAGTCTACTTTTCTAGTATGCATCTTAGGAGAACCCCATCCAAATTCTTCCATGCTAGTCCATTCTCAGTCAAGAGATATTTTTTGGAGACAATTTTGAGAGTTTTTATTTGATTTTTGTTCAATTTAAGGGGATAATTTAGATTTTACAAGTAGTAAACAATATCTCTATACCATGGAGATATGCTAAATTGACTCAAAGAATCATCAACATTAAAAATAGCAATGTTTATCTCAACAACTTGCAAATTGGTCTTAATGATAAGCTTGGATAGACTGATCGCTCTTACTAACTTGGTGGTCTAAATGTCCATATCATACTCTTATAAATTTTTGACCTACCTACATCTCTTGTTGGATACTTCAGTCTGATTCAAGATGTCCTTCACCATGGTATGCAGGATATAAGCAACAATCTTTAAGCTCAGAATATAAGGGTTAAACATCTTGAAAACCTTCAAAAGAGTGAAGACTTATTTTTCCATGATGGTTTAGTTTAGTTTAGGACCTTTCATATCTTTTTAAAATGAAGCTATGAGATGCTCATGAGCTTCATTATTTTGCAATAGGACAACAACAACAATAGTATATGATGTAAAAGTTAATATTTGAAATGGCTTCATGTAATTAGGGCTAGCCAATATAAGAGTGGACTTTAAAGTTACCTTGATGTCATTGATTGCTTGCATGTCCTTTTCTTCCCACTTAATGGTCTAGTCTGTATTCAACATGGAAGTAATAGGCAAAGTAATCTCTACAAAATTGGACACAAACCTCCTTACAATTTTAATTTTTCCTAAGAAGGATTGAATTCCCTTCTTGGACTATGGGATAGTCACTTTGTCAATGGATTCTACCCTTTGAAGGTCAATCATGACACCATCCTTGGATATTATATGTCCTAGCAACTTGGAATTTTGTACTCTAAAGTGGCACTTCTTTAAGTTAAGTGAAATGCTAAACTCCCTGCATCTAATAAACACTTTTTAAAGATGTTTCAAATTTTCTTCTTTAGTCTTGGAGTATAGAATAATGTCATCCTAATATACAATAATTAATTGGTTGATTATCCCTAAAAAAGTGATTTCCATATCTTTTTATAACATTATGCTAGCATTCATCAACCTAAAAGGCATCCTCATATATACATACATGCCCCAAGGCATAGTGAATGTAGTCTTGTATCTCTTAGATTCCTTCACCATAGCTTGGTTATACCTTTAGAAGCCATCTAATGTGGATAATATCTCTAATGCAGTAACACTTTGTAGTAGGCTCTCAATATTGGATAGGGTATAATTATATTTTAAATAATCATTATTCAAATTTCATAAACCCACACACAAGTAGATAGTGACATTCTTCTTCTATAAAGGGACTAAATTTTCAACCGATGATGAGTACCTAATGGGATAAATGATACCACCATACCTTAGCTTATTTAATTCATCCTACATCTTAATGGCAAAGATGGGGTTAATAGGTCTATGTTTTATCTTGAAATTCTTGCTATTAGGTTGTAATGGGATGATATGCTAAAAAAAGTCTTCCATAAATGCTTTTAGCTTAGCATAAGACCATGTTAGATAATCCTAGTACCTTTTAAGCAATTTCATGCAAGCTTTCTTCTCAACTGCATTTAGGTGATTACCTAGCCAAACCTTCCTTGGATTCTCATGAGAACCCAAATTATACTCAATCATGTCATTTGAGATGAATGAATCTCTTGATTTAATTCTATCATCTCCATCAAAATATGTTTCTAAACTTACCAATCCTCTTTAGAGTGTGTTTATCTTCAGCTAAATGATACCCTTCCTAAACAAAGTTTTCTTTCCATCACAAACCTAAAAGATAGACTCCAAGTCTATGAGATGATCATGGAACTTAGCTTCACAATTGAGAAACCCCTTAATCTACTCATCATCATCAAACACCTAATAATGAACATTGTCTAGTATTGAAGGCCGAATAAGCACCTACATTTGATACTAACAATGAGGGCTCATATTTGCAATATCAAACTAAGTACCTAACCCTACAAGTCTATTAGCTTCTTTGTTGAAACTTCTATCATGATAACAAATGTTGAACGCATCAAAAAAATCAAGCAAATCCCAAACAACATTCTGATATTGTTTCAACCTTTTATTCTTTGTGGCTTAAGCATTACATATCTACTTAATCACTAACTCAAAATCACCCTTGATAATCAAAGTTTTAATTTCATACTCACAATAAATCTTTAAACTAAGAAAGAGTGTCTCATATTTAGTAGTATTGTTAGTGTTGGCATCAAATTGTACACCGTAGGATACTCTATTCAAGCTCATATAATTTGATGCAAAATTAAATCATCTCTCAAGTTTGTGGGATCTTGTAATAGAAATGAATCTCTAATATTATGAGGGCTAGCTCCCTAGATATTCTTTCAAATGCTTGTAAACTACTCTAATGCTTGCATATAGGGAAAGTTTTAGGAGTTTGCATGAAGTAAAACTACACTAAAGTGGTGATTCACTAAGAGATATCCCATAAACTATCATACTTATATTAATTAACAAAGCTTTCGAAGGCAAACTCTAATCCTTAAAGGATCCTAACATAAGTGATTCAATGTGAAGGTAACATACATGAGACAATCAACAAGATAACTAGTCCAGGGGTAGATTACACACCATAGAGATAATAACTTGCTTGAAGAGGAGCCTAGTATCATAACTACACTTCACATGACCTGTTAGATCAAAAATCTTTCTTAAACATGAAGGATAGAGGAAGCAAGGATGATGTTATCACTTAACTTCAATATTCATCTCTTTCACACTTAAACAAAATTGTTCATAACTCAGAATTAGACTTACATTCAATGTTAAAAAACAAAGTACAATGTTATTCTAGAAGGGATTCACCATACCAGATGTGGTATTAGTCTACAATGGCCAAAATGGCTCATACTTATAACACGTAGAAAGAGAGAGAGGAAAAATAAGTCCAAGAGACACAAAGACATGTGTCCAAATGTGAAAACTAATTACAATGAATGTAGGTGAATTTTAAGAGGAGTTATAAACTAATTTTCATGTGTCTATTCCAAACAACCATCCTCTTCCAAAATTGGCATAACATCTCTTCAAACACCTTCCATGAAGCTACCTTCATCATTGGCCTTCATTGGGTGTTCCAAAGCCGACTAAGGGCAAGTGTCTCTTTTGTGATGATAAGAGGAAGTTATAAGGAGTCCTCTACCTGCATTGGAATTTTTCCAAATCATTTGTATTGTCTTTCACAAGAAGGATCATCATCTATCACTATGATCACTCTTTTTTAGACCTTTCTTGACACTTGGCCTTAGCATATACTTATTCTCCCTAATTTATACATATCAGGTGTCTTAGGACACATTTTAGGACACCTCATATGCTCATCTCCATTCAAAACACCTTTGAAGAGCTCTAAATTTGAGTTACCACTCTTTTCACTATGTGATCACTCTTCTCATTCTAGACTAGCTAAAGTGAGAATCCTAGTAGAGACACTTAAGTCAATTTTTGAGTTTTTTAAAAGACATGGGGAGTTGATTCAAGTCCAAATATATCCTCCCAAGTGATTATCATCCTTTCATCATCTTCAAAACCTGTAAGACACAAGAAATTTTCAAAGAAACTAGTCCCCTAATCCATCCATATGGATTCCATATAATATGACTCTATGGATATGATCCTTGTGGAGTTTACAATAAGTTTCCTTTAGTTCCTAGGGTCAAATTATTCCATATGGGTTCATTTTGAACCTCATCTCTCCAATTGGGTCCCAAAATAGGGTTTTTGAAGGTTTTTAGGTGCATGGGCCCTTTAAGGATTGTTTATAAAACTTTGACATTGGAGTTATAAACCAACACCCAAAAGTTTTTTTTTAGGACCCCATTTAATCTCCTAGATCTTTTTAGAATCTCATGCAAGGCCTCCAAGTAGGTATGAGCATTTGAAGTGACCTTCTTAATTGTACCCCTTCTCTTTGCATAACTTGTCATGACATTGGGTCCAAGAATGATCAATTTTTTGTCTCTTATTAATTCCAATAGCTCCAATAGGTCAAATTATTCCCCATGGGTCTATCCTAGTCTATTTCATCCACTTTCTATAAATCCAAATGGTTTTGAGCTCCCTTTAGGACAATATCTCTCCATTATGCCTAGTGGCTTTAGATGTTATTTCATGGATTTATCACACTTGGGCTTGTTACAACACCTTAGGATCCTTAATTCATGTCTTTACATGCTTATCCAATCTTTCCCAATTTTTTTTTCACATCCACTTCAACCTTAGCCTTCAATTTCCACCATTTTCTCTCTCTTCTATAATTTTTAAGCCTTGAAAGTGGCCTATCTCTGAGACAAAACAAAGAGTATTGGCCCTTATTTTTCATTATTTAAAAATACATGGGAGGATTAATTAGGTCATTAATACCACCTATACTAAATTTCATCTCTTAACTCCTATATTTACCCCTCCAACTAGCATGAAACTCAAAACTAACTTTTGAAGGTGACTGCATGCAAGTTGTGGGTGGAATTGGCCCTTTTCACCTCATAAGTGGAGATATTTTATATATTTTCCTTGTTTTATCTATCTATTAATTTTATTTTGGGTTAATACCATCATATTCAAGCCTTTTATATTCTAACTTGGTCTTGTGGAGGTACTTGATTCTCCTATTATCTTCATCCCACTTGTAGCTATGTGTGTTCTTGACGCTTTGAAGGTCAGCTATAGGTTGTTTTTGCATGTATTATACATTTTAGTGCCTTTAAATTACCTATCATATCCACAAAAAAACTCATTTTACCTTTATTATCCATCCTTGTCTTCTAGGAGTTCATTACCCTCATCAAAGTGTGACCATTTTTGCCAATTGCAACTTTTCTACACTCCTATGTACACATAGGATGTACTTTCAGCTGAGATGAGAAGTATCATCTATAATAGAGTTCTCTTCAATTAATATATAACCTCATTTTTTTTAGATAACACTTTTTAGGTACCATTCAAGTCACCACTCAATTCTTCATGTCTTTTATTCTCATATTCATTGGTATAGGCTTACTACAAGACTTGCACAGAATAGTGATTTGCACAAGGTAGCTGAGGGTTGTAATCTTGGTAAATCCATGTGTATGTGTTATTTGAACACTTCCAAACATACAAACTTATTCCACTTATTACCCCAATGTATTTATACATGCCTCACAAGGACTAATCCACATTGCCAATTTATCCTCCTTGTAGGCCACTTGTAGGTGTATTGACTCTATTTGAGCTTTGAACTTGCTGTAGCTTATGATGTGAAACTACCTTCTACATGCCACCTTGACAATACACTTATATTCATTGGATATCTTTCTTAAACTTTATCAAATGAACACATCACCCTTTTGCAATGAAACACGAGCTTTGTAAGGTAGTTGGGACCTCTAAATAGATCAATTCATAAGGTTTTGATTGAGGTGAAATCCTACTTTGAAGAAACTAAGGTTAGTTTGCCTCAAAATTTAAACATAACCATTTATGTTTATATTGATTTAAAACTTGAATGAGCAATGGTGATCCTTCTTCTTAAACTATTGAGAGACTTTTGATATGGCTATGGTGAAGAGAAGCCTTGACCATCTGACTCTGTTGTGATTGAGTGTTTCATTGTCTCATATCTCCTATTACAGTACCATGGAAACCAAATTTTTTGAAACCAACAACATTTATTTCAAAACAAAAAATATCTCTATGAATGTTTCTATACCAACATGGTTTTCACATTTATCTCAACACTTCATGAGCTCTGTTAGGATATGAAATATCAACACAAGGATATATGAGCACTTGAAACCATGGAAACATCACCTTCATCCACAAAACCATAAAACACTCCTTTAAAGATCTAAAGGGAAACATGGAAATGTCATAGTTATCTAATTATGCTAATTGGCTAGGGCAAGGTTGGATGTGAAGATGAATATATTTTGATCCTCATGAAGTGATTCCACCAATTAGACCATACAAACCACCTAATTAGAAGAGGAAACCTATAGGGTATGGGGAATGACAAGTAGAATATAGAGGATAACTTATAAGAGATGGTTCATAAAGATTATCAAACCAATATATAAACTCCTATTATTAAAATTAAGGTCAACTCATGTACTATCTATGCCTAAAAGCACTAGAATTGAAACTCTTCCAGCTGATCATACCAAGTACAAACCTGTGAACATAAGAATGATTTCCAAGAGAGTGATGGAGATATGGGAAATTTTGGAGACATTTTTGGTGCTTCCAAAGTTGAAGAAACACATGTATGGATTAGAGAACCTCAAGGGTCACACTCCAACCTTCCCACATGTGCCACCTTTCTCATAGGACATACAAGTCCCTGAAACCTCTTATTTCTTCAAGAAAACTAATTTTATAAATATTCAACCAATTTGTTAGTTGAAACAATTATTATAAGTTAGAATTGACATATATGATGTGACATCATCTTTTGAAGCTTGCACAGTTCCTAATAAAGTTGTATAAAGCATTAAAGGCACTATTTTGGCTATTGAAAAGACCTTAGAAAGACTTGAAATGACTTGTGGGCCCAAATTGACCATGGTTAGACTATTAAAACCATGAAATAACACTAAATTACTTATGACAAACCCTCTAATAGATTTTTTTTCTATATAGGTTGACCTAAATTGACTAGATAGTTAATTTGGTCAACATTCTTGGTGATTCATCAAGGGTGGTATGCCTGCTATACCTAAGACTAGTTGCCTATCTTGTCTATTGGGTGATGGAGTCTATATATCACCTTTCTAACACTCAAATTCCTTTGAACAACACAATAAACCAAAATAAAAACACACAAGACAATACACACTCACAAGAAACACACATGTGTTCAACTAGAACACTTAGGGAACACAACCAAAAAAGAAAAGCACACACCTATGCTACTATGTACAAAATAGACCTCACAAGGACTAATAGGAAAACTTTAGATATATCCCATTCATAGGGATAGGTAAATATTCTTCGTCCATCTTTGTTAGCTGAAAGGAGTTGCTTTTCTTGCACTTGATAATGATGTAAGGACCACTCTACAAAACATCAAATTTGGTGTGTCCACCTGGCTCTATCCTCATCCCATTTTAGAACTATGTCACCTTATTTAAACACTATAGTACTTACTCTCTTATCAAAATACTTCTTCATGAGCACTTGGTGGTGTTCCATAGTCTTATGGGCATTGTCTCTTGCTTCTTGTAGCTACATAAGTTTAGTCAATATGAATTACATTGGACTATTCTCAAGTAGTTACAATTTTTATGAAAGTTTTAGAGTAGTTAGTTCTT
This sequence comes from Torreya grandis, assembly GCA_037957365.1. Lineage (NCBI taxonomy): Eukaryota > Viridiplantae > Streptophyta > Pinopsida > Cupressales > Taxaceae > Torreya > Torreya grandis. The sequence continues at coordinate 373,986 of JARHVA010006116.1, read as the reverse complement.
GAGAGATATATAATATATCTTCCCTTCCATAAATAAGCATAAAGGGAGAATTTCCAATTGACCTCTTAGGAGTAATCCTATCAGCCCAAAAAGGTTGTCTTCAACTTGATGTGCCATGCCCTTTGATTGTTTTCCAAGGTCCTTCTGATAAGATTTTTATTAGTTGACTTAGCCAATATATTACCTTGGGGGTTATAATTGGATGAATTACTCAAGTAAACTCCATTCTTGTTTTCCCAATCAAAAGTTTTGGTACTTATGAAAGCTAGTGCATTATCATAAATGATAGTGTAGGGAACTCCAAACCTTGTTATGATGCTCTCATAGAATTCCAAGATGGAATTTTCAATTGCCTCTTTCAATGCTATAGCCTCTACCAACCTTCTAAATTAGTATTTTATAGTCAATATCCATTTATGTCCAACACTAGAGGGAGGATTAATCATACGGCCCCATTGCATGAAAGGTTGGTCTACTTGGATGGGATTCAATGGAAGGGATGCAAGCTTTTGTTTTCCCACAAATAAAGAACATTGAGGACACCTCCTATCCCAAGAGTAGAAATCCTTGAAAAGGATAGGATATGGAGGAGGAATAGAAAATCCATCAATAAAGTTAAAATCAAAATCATTTGAAAAAAAGGCAATGATATATAAAAGATAACATAAAAATCTCAAAAGTCAAATTCACACTAAAAGATGTGATTACAAGAACATCTCCTATCTCCAATCAAAGTAAATCTTAAAATTCAAATTCACACCAAAATATGTGATTAAAAACACATATCCTATCTCTAATCAAATTTCAAACTCCATAGTCAACTTCAGATAGATTCAAAGTCCTTTGGGGTGTGGTAGGCCAGTAGATTGGAATAGGGGATTTCAAAAAACTTTATGGTGCTACCTACTTTCTCACGTAAGTACCGAATATTCATAGTAGATCGATAACTCTATAAGGGGTCCTAAATAATAGGGAATATGCCATAGGGAGGTGGGTCCATTTTACTTTTCATGCATATAACCTTCATAGGATGTTCTATATACTCCATTTGTTTACCCAAGACTTATGTTGCTAAGATAAGTTCTTCATAGTCCTTAAGGTCAAAAGTCCTCTTGTTTTGAAAAACCTAATTTGAATGTCTTGAATTCAATAAAGATTTATCTCTACCTTGGTTTTTCCTTCATTCTCCCCTCCACCCATTTCATTTCCCCCCTGCTTGATAGACAAATTGTGATTCCAAATCTGTTTTCCTTCTTTAATTCCTTCTTATTCATCTCTTAAAACATGCTAACATTACTTTATTATAGTTTTATCTATCCTTAGAGAAAAAAAACATGTTTTAGTAAATTTGGATCATTTTCTTTACACCAATTAGTTACATATACTTTACCTTCATTTTAAAATTTATCATGATTTTGTTATTTTGATGTTATAGACACCTGAGTTCGTACCCTTTTTCCATTGCTGAGTGAGATGTGGATTGTTACTACTCACACATCAATATTGTTTTACCTTTTATGCACCTTTTTCCATTGATTATTGATATGTGAATTATTACTGCTCACTCATCAATTTGGTTTTACCATTTTGTCTTTGTAGTTAGTTTTATTACCATTTATTTTGTTTTTATTTTGCCATCTTGTTTAACAGGTATCCTTAGTTTGATTTGGTGAGTTTGCCTTTCTTACTTTAGAATAGCTTGTTTGAATTTTTCAATCTTTAGTAGCCTTGGATTTTTAGTTACCTAATTTACTCTTATTTTTTTGACTTGGTCATTTGGTATAACATAGCACCTATCACCCCTACTTGCCAAATTTCCCAAGTACGTCTGATGTAGGAACATCAAGCATGAAAACAACATTTTTAAGTTTTGTCAATTTAGAGACCAAACATTAGTAAAAAAAAGTGTCAAAGTGTGTTATAGAAATTATTAAGTCAATTTATGCATTATAAATCCATTTGGAGTCATGAGGTTTCATTTTGTGGTCTCTAGGAGTTTCTCTCCAAAAACAAGAATTTGAAAATTCAAATATATGTAAAGAGCCTAGGAGGGTTATTTTGTGTGTTTGGAGTGTTTAGGTGAATAAGTGGGTTTAGGGGTCTATTAAAATCATAAATAAGGGATTATAATGTATTTCATGTGTAATGCTTAAATCAAGCCATCTAGCTAATATAAAATCACCCCTTATATGTTGGAGGTAGTTATACAAAGGAGGTTGGTATAACCAACCAAAGGTCCTACATTTAAAATAGGAAGATTAGTCATTGTAAGGAGGTTGAATGATGTGGATAGAGAGAAGAGACTTCCAAGAGATGTGTGAGAGGGTCTAAGAAAGAAAGGATATAGGAAACCCTCATAAAAAAGTTGATCAAGTCCTCTATGGACTCATTTTATATGAATGGTTGATTCAAGGAATAAGATAAATGACTGTTGCAATAGATTTCTATTCAAATTTCATGTCTTTCTTTATTGTATACTCATGTTGTTTCAAATAATCCTTAAAGGCCTTTAAAATGCATAGTATTTGTGTGTGAATGTAGGTTGAATTAGAGGAATTTAGACATTGTCAACAAGTAGAATTGATAAAGTTAGTAAAGTTGGGAGTAAAGAAGAGGGATATGCATAGTCATTTGGAAACAAGATCAATGTTATTCCAAATGGTAAGGTTTAGTTAATACAATCTCCAAAGGGAAAGTAGAATGTTCTTATGGAAATCTCTATTATGAGGTTGATAGTCCCTAACTATGATATCAATCAGGTAGTTGAAATATTTGACAAGAAGGACATTATGTTTTTATTAAGGATCACATGTATGTTGGGTCCAATATCATGATGAAGAGTTGATTATCTAAGTCGAAATGGAACAAGTAATTTGTTCTTATGCTCAACATTTCTAAGGAGTACCTTGCATTGCTATATAAATCAGGGTTGTATTTATACAACCAATGTTATGTTAGGCCCTTATATATATTTGGTTAACTGAGTAGTGAAATATTATAGAAGTTTGAGCAGGTTTGTTAATGGATAAATATGGAGATCAATGTTTTGAGAGGTTAGAATCTATCTTGAATAAAAGATACCTTGTTGTTAAAAATCACTACTGTGTTGCATATTCTTATGTATAGAGAAGGAGACCTCTATTTGAGATCGGCTGTGTGGTTGTTGGTTTGATGCAAAATAGTTGTAAGAAAGGATAATAAGATTTAAAATTAATATATTAAGATTTATAAGGGTTTGAAAATACACCAACTGTTGGAACTCTGTTTCCACTGTGAATCATTTATTTCCATTCAAATGTTGTGAAGTAGAATGGTGTATGTATTTAGGTACATGGAAGTGGTGTCTTGATGGAGTTTAGATAATAGAATGATGATATTAGTTACTACATGAGTTTGGTAAGGGTTCATACCTTTTGAAAATATAATAGACCATGTTTACTATGATAATCCCTGTCATGAATGTGGAACCCCCTATTTGCAACCCATTGGTGAGGTTTAAGTAATTTCAAATGCTAAAAAGAGTGATATATGATGGATATAATTGAATATTATCATGGTTTTAAAATTTATCAATTATTATGTTACCATTTTTTTAAATTTGTATACTCTTTAAGTGAAACAATCTACATACACCCTGCTTAGTCAAAGAAAATATACCTAATCAATTAAGTTTTGGCTATTTTAAGCATATAATGGAAGTAAAAAAGATTATAACATATTTAAAATGTTGTTAAAAGTTAATATAGACACAATTAAACTATTATGGGTCTTTTAGACAACACAAAACAAAAGTTATGCAATTTCTAAGCCTCTCAACCTATGTAGAAGGGATTAAACCCTAGAATTAGGGTTTTGCCTCTAAAATGAGTTTAATCCATCCATTTCCCATGAAATTTTGTAATATAACATAAATAAATGTGATATGACTTTTTAAAATGGTTTTAGGGTTTTAGTAAGTATACAAGTATGTATTTGATCATCAAGGGATTGAAATAAGCCTAAATAAGGGTGGTTTTACAAAGGAAAAGTCATCTAGAAGGGGAGTTAAGTCTTAAAACGTGACACACAGATAAAAGGTGATAATATAAGTCTATTATAGTGATTTATTCTTGGTAAAGTGCTTGTACTAGACTATATTAAGATAAAATACTCAAAAAGGGCTACTAGCCTAACCAAGCCAATAAGAGTGGATTGTGAGGAAAAAACCAAATGAAGGGTGAGATATCAGTTGGAAAGGGTCTGAATATAAATGTTGAGAAAATATAAGATAATATTTAATAAGAGACTGAGTCCCTAATAAATAAATTAATATTTGGCCTTAAGAAGCCAAAAGGTGCCTATGGAAACATAAAGGCAAGTTTCAAAAAGAGAAACTATGAAAGATGGGATTGAAAGTGAGTTGTGACTATCTGGGTAGAGGGAAATAACATCAAGCAAAAAATATTAAAGGTTCAAGGAATAATTTTTCAAGAAATAAGTTTAGGCCACAATAAAAATGAAAACAAATATTGTGTTAAATATGATATTCTGTGATTAAACCATCAAGTGCACTATAACCAGTTGGCTTGAGTAATAGATGATGATGTTATTTATGAATTATCCCTAATGCCTTTACATCAATGTCTCATCCTCATCAAACTAGATATCTTTTGTTTTTATTTCATTTGTTTGTTTTTTCTCTTTAGTTTTGTATTATTGGGTTTGTCAAAAGTAGTCTCTATGCCCTACACAATCAAAACTAACAACACAATAGACAACTATCCCATGATAAAAGGTAAGTCAAGGTATGCATCACATTTTATTTTTAGTTATTTAATTTTTAGAATAGTTTCCCTTTAGTAATTTACTTTTATTTATTTTATTCTTTTAAAATATTGTAACTTTTTTATAGCATCAACATTGTGTGTGTCCTTATGTTCTTTCTTGAAGCACAATCCCCTATTACACCTTAGTGACACATGATGAGCATTAAGTGGGGAATATGTATACACATAATATTTTCAAAATTTATCATATACTAATTCTTTACATCTTTCAAGAATCCATCGAGACTCAATCTCTCTAAGTTCATGCCTTAAGGGGTGTACTAAGAAAGGGATGGGCTGACCTTTAGTGCTTCACAAGATTGTTGTCCCTTTCTCCACATTATTACCAATCCAACTAGTTCCTAAAACCTTTCCCTAAGATATTTCTCCTCCCTTACATAGTATTCTAGTATTTTTCTTCTTTTTATCCTTTATTTCCTTATTACCTGCACCCTTTTGACTTATTCAACATACTAGGTTGACCTAGTACAATTTAGGGACATTTTAGCTCTTTTGGTTTGTTAGCCTTCCAATTGACCTAGCATAAACTTAGTGAGTTATCCTAAAAACATGCTAGGTTTACTAGGTCAACCTAGTATATCCAACATATCTAAATTATTTTAGTGTAAGTTTTGTTATATAAATAAGGTCATTTCGATCATTATTGATGATATGCAATAAAGAGTTATTATTTGCTTGTGCTTCTTCACAATTTGTTCTTCCACCATTCTACTTGAGGATACTTAGCTTATGTTTTTTATATTGGAGAATCTAGTCTTGTGGATAGTCTTGGATGATTTTGCCTAGTAAAGTGATCCTTATGAACCATAATAACCTCTTGTGAAGCCCCATTGGCCAAGGGAGAGATTGAGTCTCGATAGATTCACATTCAGGTAAGCATATTCTAACATTATTATCCTCTCTCTTAGTAGCTAAAAGTAGCATAAGTGTTGGATTAAATAATATTACTTTTCATATTATATGTATTATGGTGTTACTCATACTTATTTTATTTGAAGTTCCCTATACATGTTTTGATTGATTTGTTTTACTAACCCCCATTTTATGCCACAAGATTTGGTGTGCACTACATTAGATTTACTTTTCTTGTTATTAGATTAGTGAATATTAAATCATAGGAATCTTTTAGGGTTGTGTGATTTTTTTAGACTGTAGGCTTTGGAACCCTACCTCACATGGTGTGTTTTGATAAGTGATCCCCTAATTGGGTCTAGCGGATCCTCACATTGGTCATGCTCCCACTTAATAATTGTTTACTCCCCAATCTAAAGTGTAAGTGTGCTCTATCCCATCTGATCTAGGATTTATTTATGGTGATGCATTTATAATTTCATACACCAACTATGTTAAAAACTTATTTGGAAGGCCAAATTTGAACATGCATATATTTTTTTATGCTATGATGCTTGACCTAAAAGTTAACACAAATCAACTAGGTACAAAATTGAGCAAACCCATATGATCACCTTCTCCTGAAACATCTACATGTGTGAGATATGCAACCATAAAAATTATTACTTGGTTCTTATTTCCATACTCATTTTTAATCATGCCAAAAACTAAAGATCAACCAATCATACTTCAAGCATACTAGGATAAACATGTTGCACACTTTGTCATTATCACATAAACTATCAAGGCACTTCATCCACTCACCTAGACATCTCTATGAAATCATCATGACATCATTGAAAATGATCCAATAGTCTCCCCCTTTGTCATTTATGTCAACAACCATCATAGAACTATATACAACCCACCTTCCTTCTCTCTCTTCAATCACTCCATAATAGGAAGTTTCTCCCCCTTCAACACAATGACAAAGTGGGAACCAACTAATCTTGAGGACATGAAAAGACTACCAAAAATAGAGGAACATATTATAAATATGATACAAACTCCCCCTTACCTTGAGCCTACCTCTTCTTGCCTTGACAAAATCCTCTTGCTTCATGCCAACACTCTCTTCAACCAAGCACTGAAACAAATGAAGAAAAAACATAAAAAGTAGTAAAACTTTGATGGAACACACCAAGAAACATCTAAGAGTGACTACCCCTAGGATGTCTGATCCATTTCATAACTTGAGCATCTTCAAATCTTCATACACCAAGAAGGACCACCTCGTAGGGTCATTAGTATTCTCTCTCAAACAACTTTAAGGACCACCAATAGAATTTCATGCCACTCAACAAATAGAAAAAAATTTATATAAACCAAACTAATAACTCACTATGAAATAAACATACCTTGCTATTTTGGATAAAATGAGCAAAAATCACTCTTTTTAAAACTAGGTCTGTTTAACCTCCTTATAGCCCTACCTATAACTTGAAGAGCCCAAATTTTTTAGTAGACAAATATTAAATACCTAAAAATTCATATATAGATCACTCTCATATGTAACCTCAATCACACTAATTTTCATTACCTATCTCAACTTTTGAAACATACTTCCTTCACAAACTAATTAGCTAATTAGGCCTCTATCTTGACAAAAACATGAATAATTTGAAAACCACAAACCTTCAAATATATGTGAAGATTGATTTTATAACCCATTTGTCCCATTAAACTTATTATAAAACCTAATTTATTAACTCATAATGCAAACCACTTTTCTATCAGAGCCTAAAACCCTAGAATCTCAAAACAAACAAGGTTAACATAAAACCTTCCAGTCAATGTCCATTTCTGAAACTACTTACACATTTTCAGATAGTCATCACACACTTTTGGAAAAAAAATTGAGCCACCATACCTTTGGTAACATATACTTTGAAGATTGATTTTATAACCCATTTGTCCCATTAAACTTATTATAAAACCTAATTTATTAACTCATAATGCATACCACTTTTCTATCAGAGCCTAAAACCCTAGAATCTCAAAACAAACAAGGTTAACATAACACCTTTCAGTCAACATCCATATCTGAAACTACTTACACACTTTGAGATAGTCATCACACACTTTTGGAAAAAAAATTGAGCCACCATACCTTTGGTAACATATACTTCCTATAACCCATTTTAGGCCACTTGCCCTTAAGCTAAAAATTGAGAAAATTGAGAGCACTTAAAAAAACTTCAATTAACACAAACATACCTTCAAACCATAAAATCACCTGGATCACATAAAAAATAAGTGTATATACCTTTATGAAATTCAAAATATTCTTGGAATTTCATCAATATCATTATGACATCTACATATACCCATTATGACCCTGCATAAAAGCTCCTTCACAAATCTCTGGAGTAAGCTTATGAACTAGTTGATCCCCCTTAACCAAAGACCTTTTCTAATTGGAATTATAATCTTAAGCATAAAAAAATTAATATACACAAGAAAATATGTCTCCTAAGAAGCATAGGTAGAGACACTTTAATTCATAATGTCTTAGAATAATGTGAAACTAGGAGTTCCCTGCATCTCCTCATATTCCTTCTCCTTGGTCATCTAATACTTATAGTTCTTCTTATTATTAGGCTTAAGGTAAGTAACAATCTAAACTGACATTCTCATTTTATTATATAATTGGATTGATAATATATGGATAAAATAAAGATCCAGCCTTTTCATATGAAGAATCCATCTTGTAGTTTGGAACCTCATCACTAGGCATAGATAATTGATGTTATTTGCATGATACATAATTAACAATATCCAAATGTTCACTTGGATCCATACATACCTTAGGATTAGATTCAACATAAAACAACACCTTGACCTTATCTTTAAGCTTTGTTTCTTCACTCTCAACATGAGAAAACAATGATACCTCTTGGAACTCTTCAACTTCTAAAGCATTCTCCACCATAGCAAATAAATTACTTGGACTTGTAGTCTCATCATGAATCATACTTACCACCTTTAGATTCCATGAGTTAACTTACATTCTTCCTTACACTTCAGGATCTTGATTGTACGCATTATGTCTTGTAGACCTTTGATTTTAGAATATATCAATGTAACCTCTTTATTGACACTTGAGGCACATTATACCTTTTGCAAGAAACATATCTTGACTTAATTTATTTGGATATAAATTTGAAATGTGTCATATGTCATTATAATTAAATCATGTAACTCTATTCACACCTTTTGACTGATGAACCCCATCATAGTTCCATATAAACTCTTTTCTAATAGGTCTCTTCACTCTCTAGCCCTATGACCAAATTAATTACATGTATAAAAGTAACCATTGACTCATGCATACCTCATGGCATTTGGCCATTTGATCTGATTTATCTTTATTTTGCTAGCACCTTCATTCCTTGTTTGATGAATTATCTTCAAAGTATGATTATCTTGGTTCACATTAGTCTTCATCTTATCTTGAGTTACATTCTTTTGTTCTTCTTCATAACTAAAACTAATTCTATCACTAACATGATTTTGACCACTCAGAATATTATCTAGATCACTTGAGCTTTTTACAAATCTCATAAATGACTTCACCTTGCTATTAGACTTCAATAACTCATCTTTCAAAGACTTATTTTCAAAAACAACCCTTGAACATTCATCTTCTTTAGCTTTTAGGCTTGTAGAATGGATTTTTAATTGACAACTGAGATGCTTGACCATATCTTCATGCTCCTTGGTATCTTCATTAAACCCTAATTCATAAACACTAAATTTATCATCATAGTCCTTGAGTTTAGATTTCATCTTCTTAGTGATATTCTTCTCAATCTTTAGTTCTTCAAGATCATTCATCAATATAGTCTCACAATCCATGTTATCTTCATCATCATTTGAACCACTCTAAGTAGACACCTTTTGATGTGAGCAACTTCCTTCCTCAGCCATGAACAGGGCTTCATATTTAACAAAACCATCATCTTCATGATCATATTCTGAGTCACTATCTTCACTCTCATTTGATGAGTTACAATCTTCTTTGGTGTAGAGACTCTTCTTATTTTTGAAGGACTTTTTCTTATTGATATACTTTCTAAATCCTTTCTTTCTATATGTTTTCTTGTTTTCATTTTGGTCATCATCATGCTCTTCATTATCATTATTCTCATTAATATGAGGGAAATTATGAGAAAAATGTCCTATCTTTCCATAGTTGAAACATTTGAAGGGTAGTTTACCCTTATAATTCCTTGACCATGTGCTCAATTTCCTAGTATTCAAAGAAATTAGTTCATCCTCATCAATGTCAGATATGTCATCCTCTTTAGGTTTCTTACCTTGGAACTTACTCTTAGGCTTCATATCTATCTTAAATGAAGATTCCTTCTTTGGTGGTATATTATCATTTACTCTCATCTCATATTCAGTAAGGGTACCATGAAATTGATCCATCTTCAATTGAGTAAGATCATGACTCTCTTCTATAACATATACTTTTGGATAAAACTTGAGAGATAGATACCTTAAAACCTTTTGGACTACAATAGCCTCTTCAAGGTTCTCTCCAAGACCTATGATGATGTTCATAGTCTCATCAAATCCCTATAGAAAGGATGCAATATAATCTTCTTCCTTCATCTTTAGACTTTCAAATCACCTTCTGTGAGTCTACAACTTAGTAAGCTTGACATTTTAATATCCTTCATAAATGATCTAAATTTTATCCCATATTATATTTATCATATTTAAAATGGATTAATTTGGTGAACTCAGTCTCTATAATCCCATAAGTGATGGCATTCATTACCTTAGAATTATTCTCAAATAGCTTCTTGTCTATAATACTAGATGGAGGAGTAGAAGCAACATAACCATCCAAAATATATTGCCATATATAAAACCCTAGGGACATAATGTATGTACTCATATTTTCACTCTAAAAATCATAATTGGATCCATTGAACATCAGTGCTTGCTTAGTAGATAAACCTCCTTGATGACTACCCATAATGTACCTTGGATCACCTTCAAGCTATTAAGCCTTTACCAAAGGACCTACTCTGATACCAATTATTAGAGGAAAAATCACTAGGGGGTGAATTCATGAGCCCAAATAATCCAAATTCAATTTCAATCACTTTCAAGTTCTTAATCAGTTACAATAAGAATTCATGAAGCATACACATCATTCATAACAATGAGCAAGAGAGACAATACAAGATCAATCACATAATACATGACATATATGGGAAACCCTCTTGGGGGAGAAAACCCATAGGAACCTACAATTGGAATACTATCCTACAATAATAAGAACCAATTTAGACCAACTACAAATGATCAAGGAACTACCATCCCTTATTTTAGTGAGACTGCAATCCCATAAGGAGCTACTACACCTATCTAGCTGAGCTACCACAACAACTAAACCTTTAAAAAGTTTCAAATTTCAAGGATGTTAAAAAACCCTTATATGCTAAGATTCCACAAAAACACCTATGAATACATCTACCTTTGAACTGATGTCTTTAACACCTAATGATGGACCTCTAATTATCACACTTCACCTTCACTCACACTCAATCTGCATGATCACTATCTACTAATAGAATTATCACCTAAAGGTCATAAAAATATTCATAAATATATTATAATGTTTAAATCATCCATATGGTACTCTACCTCTCCTTTGATCCACAATTTACACACAAGCCTCTCTCAAATCTCTCCCAAGTCTCACACTCAAGTTTGAAAACCAACACATTTTATTTCACTATAAATAGAGTAATCATGATCATCACCATATTTGTATGACATTAGGCATGAATTTATACTTAATGAATCTATCTCACCAAGAAACAACTCAATACAATATTCATAGGTTAACCATAACATCTATGGGTCACCCTTAAGTAGCTACACCTTTTAATAAGGCCCTTTTAGCTCTTATAGGTCTCATGGAAACATATTCACCAATTTAGCACATCAATGAGTAAAATAGGAAAACTTTCAAAATCATAGGTCCAAACTACATGACCCCTTAGTTACCCTCAAATGATTATAGTCATCATTGCATTTTTTTTTGCAAACTCAATCAACATTCTATACACACATAAATGAATACATAGTCAAATTATAATCCTTTGTTCATACTATATATGATTTTTTAAACATTAATAATTCAAATAGATCATCCTCATGAAGTCTAAAATACTCTCAAATAACTAGGTCATCATGAGACATTGAAATGCCACCAAAATGAGCTCAAACATCCTTCTCAGGTTACTTGCAGAACATAGTTAAACATAGTCAACCTTGGATCTCAATATATTTATCTTTATATACATTCAACCATTTAAATTTATATAAAAATATGGAACTTGGATTTATATACCACTTTGATTTTTATACCATGAGAAAATTTGCCCTGGATCAAAAGATATGTCTTAAAAACCAGACATTCATCTTTCCTTTTCAAAATTCAAATATTCAAATGCCAACAGTCATAGTTAAAATTTCAAAACTATGCTAAAAAATCATGTCCTCACTGATTTATATAAAACAAACACCATCAATCTCTTTTGAAATTTAACACATAAGCATCACTATCAAAATGTTAACCTCAAATAGTTGGCCTCATCTTGTGTAATTTTGCAATGTTGACTCATCATGCACTGTCAATCTCTACAGATTAGTCAAGTCTTTATTGTATAGAGATCACCATTTGATATTTCATAAAATCCCCATGATAATTAAACTTGACATCATTATGTACCTCCTCAACACTTATACCATTAACCATCAAACACTTGACCTCATCTCGCTATTTCCTCAAACCTTGGAATGAACACGCCCTATTGATCCTTTTGTAAGGAACTCAATATTTACCTTCATTAATCGATGAACACTGTAGACCTTCAATGTATGATTTCCCATGAGCCATTAGATATCCATTTGGTCTTGATATTTAACATCATGAAAAAAATGACTAAGTATGGGAACCTTGCTTATTTACCTAGAAGGCCAACTTTTCACAATCATATCTTTTACCTTGCTCAATTACATGATCTCAATTTTGGACCATATGATACACTCACATAGGATAATCCAACCATGTGACATAATGCTACTATAACCCTCACACATGTGAGATATAATGAAATTAAAATTCTCACTTAGAGTTTTCTACCATAGAGCCACCTATTTCAAAAACTTGTTTGGAAGGCCAACTTTGAACATGCATATATATTGTTGTGCTATGGTGCTTGACCTAAAATTTAGCACAAATAAACTAGGTACAAAACCAAAAAAACCAAGATGATCACAATATATTGAAACATTCACATATGTGAGATATTCTACCATCAAAATGCTTACTCAGCTCTTATTGCCATACTGCTAATTTGGCTAAGTATGGGAAAACACTGTCAAAATACCTGGGAGCCCAACTTTGCACTTGTATATATTTTGACACAATTCAATGAATGATATTAAATTTATCAAAAATTAAATAGGGACTAATGTGATCACAACCATATGACCAAAATTTCCTGACCCATCCACACATGGCAATGGTGATGTCATCAAACTGCCTACTCAAATTTTTTGCCACTAGACCCAAATTATCTAGATGACAACAATGATCAACTAGATGAAATCCACTCATGCACACAAGAAATAAAAGGATATAAAAAATATTATTTACCTCTTTCACATCCTCAAATCACCATACTCATCCCTAATCATCTCTAATCATGCCAAAACTGAATATCAACCAAACATACTAGGACAAACACATTGCACACTATCATTGTCACATAGACTATCAGGGCACTTCATATACTCACTTGGACACCTTCATGACATCATTAACAATGATGAAACATATATAATATTCATGTATCTACATGCAAATAGTACTTATAGTATGCAATAGGCTGTATTATTTGTAGGGTAGGATATGGTAGAATAGTTGGATAATTATAAGATGGAGGGTGGTGTGATGGGGGCTTCCAAATATCAAGATATCTTATAGTATTTTATGACAATATTCCTTAGCAAATATGTAGAAAAAATTTAAATGCAAGATAATGGAAAATACCAAATGATTCATGAGAAATGTAGAAAGAGTTTATAATCTAAACCTATATTCAAAATGACAACCAGTAGTGATCACAAACCCAAATGTCCAATCAACAATTCTTACAAAACATGTCACTACACTTCATCTACATGAAATAATAAATAACCACAAGTATTTTCATTAACTTGAAAATAAATATTACAAACATCAATGTTTTCAAAATGTTTCCAAGGGGACAAGCATGGTGATATTGTTATTTTGATAAGGGAGACATAAATATTCTCTCAAATATAAATAATGGATGTATAACTACAACCACCTTAGCAAGGGAGATGAAATTTACACACAGGGATTGATCCCAAAAAACTTTATATAGAACCTAGACTTAGAGAAAATATATGCCTAAAATTATGACCAATAATAACCAACACAATGGCCAACTAACACAATGGCTAACCAACCCCTTGAATAAATGATAATCCCTCTATTTATACATTTTCTAATCTATAACTATGGGTCATAACTTGTAAAATTTCAAAACAAACTTTCAAGTGTAGCAAGATGCTTCCAAGTGGAAAATATTCCCTTGCCATGCCTGAAATCTTCATCCATTTGAAAGAAAAATCAATGATCTAACTACCTCTACAAAGAATTATGAATATTTGAAACAAACTTTTGATTTCATGGTAAGAGATGCCTTTCACATGAACTAAAAGGATAATATTCATGGTAGAGGGCTGAATAAACTTTGTCATTATGTGCAACTGCTTGGGGATGCTCTTGACCATTTACTTACACAGCTAGAAACTTTTGGATAGATGTTCTCCCTCTCATGCATGTCATGGAACAACCTAATTTTACCATGATTTTATGGGAATATTTTTTATCCATGGCCTTTTTAATGATCTTCTCTAGAGTGGTCAACCTTGGATTTATAAGCCTAAAATTTCTCTCTCATGGAGGAACTTGGACTAACACAACAATGAAACAATGAAAAATACGTAGATGACTTTAAATTTTTAATTTTGGCTCCAACTTATTTTTCACATCTTGCATTTTTGCATTTTTGATTTTGTACATCTAGCCTTATAGGGCTTCTTCCATATTTTTAATGCAAAAATGCATTAGTTTCAACCTTTGATTTACTTGCGTAAATCTTGGTCCCTCTCACAAATTTACCATTTACAAATTTCCAAGATGCTATCAGTGGTGGAAGCCTTTGCTAAATTTATTTCACAAGGTCCTTGAACATGTCATGCATTCCTATGTGGCATTACCATGTCACTTAGTTCATAAATATATTTGCTTTACACTAACCTCAACATCACTTGTCTCCATACGTGGTTAAACTTCGTTTAAATGTCCATGATCATCCTTTACCATCAGATCTACTTGTCCAAACAAATGTAGACAATAGATCTATGTCTGGCTCATTATGTTTATGACACATTTCATTACTACATTCAACTTGGACCCTTCCATCTTGGTTTGCACCATTGGATTTGTGTGTATAGATTGATGTGGATTATTGATCTTGATCCAAAAGACTAAAAACTATTGCATGCTAGCTATCTTTGGTCCTAAGTTCATGCCACTTGGAAGATCTATGGGATCCCTATAGCCTACTCTCTTAGTTCTATTGGGATAACATGTTCTTGATAAGCAGTGTTTCCTCATTCATTTTGGGCTTTGTTTGAAAAGTTTTGTCTTAATACGTGCCATAGATTGGATTATCTACACTTAAATGTGTACCTTCAATCTCTTGGAATATGATAGATCTTTAGCCTGTGACTATGTATTGACTCTTGAACTATGCTCTTTTATCATTATATCTTTTCATCTGATCAAACATGCATCATCAAATTATAATCCATGAGATTGAGTGTGATATATTCCTTACAAATAGTCTCTATTTCTTTGAGCACTATTGCACCATGTGATCATACCTTATGCTTCTTAACCTTTTGACTCCACTCACTATTATATCTTTGATAGGGTTCCCATGATGGTGACACTTGTTACCATCTCACTCATCCTAGAGATTTTTTTGAAACATTGGCCTTTTATATGCCGTTAATTAGGATTTGTATGCTTCATCATGTACTATCTATCAATGGGAACCTACTCAACTTTTAATCATGCCCTGTGAGCTCAACACTTATGCAATTTAGGTGAATTTATTCAAAACTTTTAGTCATCAGGCCTTTTGTCTTTGACATTTCTATCTTGCAGCAGCTTGGTTTTTAGAAGAATTAGTTTCGACATTTTATTCGTGACATTCCTATTTTTAGATTTTATTTCTCCTCGGCACTTATACTTTGGGACTTTTATTCTATGATAATTTGGTTAGGATAATTATTTCATACATTTTATCTAAAATAATTTTTTTGAATCATATGATCTCTTTTAGACTTTCCTTTTTGTGAACATTTTGTTAGGACAATTATTTCAGATATTTTGTCCAAAACAATTTTCCCAAAGAAAATGACTTTATAATTTCCATGAAGAAAATGATTTTAGCACTTTTGTCGAATAAATTGAGTCTTTGGAATTTATGTCTTTATCAAGAAAATTAGTTTAGACATTTTGTTTGAAATAATTTCCTTGAATAAATTAGACTTAACATTTTGCCGAAGAAAATGAACTTTACACTTTTATTGAAAGAAATGACTTTTGTTGGGATTTTTGTGTGGGAAAAATGCTTGAAGGGCAAGTGCCCTTCAAAAAAAAATTTATGGATAAAAATTCCAAAATAAATAAGGACTTTACATTTTCCTGACATAATGCAATTCTTTCAGATTTTTTTGCATGGGCAAAATGCCTAAAGGAAATAAACCTTTGGACATTTTTCCACAGACAAAATGTTTGATAGAATTACTTCAAATTTTTTGTACAAATATTTTGGCTAAAATAAAATAGGCTGCACTTTTTCCAAAACTTCACAATTCTTTCAGGCTTTTTGTTAAAGATAATTTGTCTGACGGAAAAAATAAGTCTTTGAAATTTTTGCATGAACAAAAAGCTCAAAGACTTATTTCCATCAAGAAAAATGTCCTAACAAAAAAACTAAAAACCCTAAGGCTTCATACACATTAATTAGAGATTGAATTAATACTTATCCAATTTTAACATGAACTTGACCTTGGAGTGAAAATTTGACAACAAGACTTGGGATGAAGACCCGAGCATTTTTAATTGAAAAGGGCTCAATTGCTTTAATACAATTTTGGGCACTAATATATTGTATGAACTAAAACTAGTCACTATTTAGATGGATAGTCGATGGTGATGTTTGAAGTATTAGTTAACATTGGAAATTAAGTGAATGGTAGACTTTTGTGAAGATGATTTTTGGTCATATTATGTCAATAGACAATGTAGTAAATAAAATGAATAAAAACAATGATTATGTAATTTTGGGGAAAGTTTGAGAATGTTTGGGTTTCTTTTTTGAGACAAACTAGGGTTAACCTAGTAAAGCATAAAGCTTAGCAGCTAATGGCTTTTGTTGTGTAAATGGAAACTATAAAATTTATGCAAGTAATTGTATGCATTACATGAAAAAGGAAAAACGTCTATGGATAAATAATAAGAGGAGATATGGTGAAGGGTATAGATTACATGACATAGGGAAGAGAAGTAGGAGTAGAGTGAAGGAAAGTAAACTATTCTGGTCCAAGCAATTCATCTAGACACCATTACAAGGTTGATGATGTTATTTAATTTTGTGTGGAATTTGAGAAAATTATGTGTATTGCATGTTTTGGAAATTCTTTTAAGCATTTAATATACATATAAATAGGATTCTATTTTGTTTTAGAAAATGTATTATATATATGCTCAATTGTATGTATGTCAAAATTCTGAGTATTTTGATATAATACACAAGTTTTGAGTGTATTTTAAAAAATTAAAAGTTTGAGTTGAATTGATGAATAAATAGGGTCGATATAAAATTTTGTTAAAATTTTGAGTATTTTGATATAATACACAATTTTTGTGTGTATTTTAACAAATTAAAAGTTTGAGTTGAATTGATTTGAGATTCATCTAGGTTTAACAATTAATTATCCTTCAACCAAGTAGATAGATAGAGGTTTGAGTTTAATTGGTTTCAAAACATGATAATTTATAAAATAAATACAATGGATTGCATGTATATCTTTATAAGCCTATCTCAGTTATGAGTTTTATATTTTATAGGAATTTTATGTAATTAAAGGTGAATGTTATAAGCTATTTGAATATTCATATAGCAAAATTTAGTGTTGAATTGGAAAATAGATTAATTGGAATTTCTCATATATCGTTTATGTGTAAGTTTTATTATGAGACTTTTAGTGTATTATGGAATCATAAAACATATACAAGAAAGGAATGTTAACATCAAATCAAAATATATTAGGATCTTACATGCATAACATTCAAATAATGTGACTTGTAGTTATTTATTGGGTTGAGTATTTGGTTTAAACTCTTTTTAGAAACTAGTAATGAATTTTAAGGTATAGAGTTTTATATGTATAAAGTTGACAGAGTCGAACTTGTATAATATATATGATGATATATTTAAACTAATACATATACTATTGTAAGGTTCAATTACATAAAGAAATTATGTGAGTGTTTGTATGTACTAGATGTCAATTTGATTTAAGAATAGAAGAATATGGATATAGATATTCAATTTTTATAATAATATGTTTTTAATATTTCAAAATATTGTATATTACAGTTTAAAGATCCAAGTTGGGAAGCAGGGTAGTAGAATTTGATTGGATTTTATTATAATTGGATTATGACTTTTAAATTGAAATAAGTGAATAAAAAAAGGGTTTCAAATTTGTTGGGACCCTATGTTAGATCTTGATTTCTATTTCATCTAGTTAAAAGGTTTGTTTGAAACAAGGGAAATTCTATAAGCAAAATAGATGATATTTTTAGTGCAATGAACAATAATTGTGTATTAAAACATATATATTATGTAGTACATATTTTGTATGTATCTGATAAGGTGTATAAATATATGAAATATATCTATACGATGACTTAGGTTCCCATATACATATATAACATATATTAGTATATTGGGATGTTTTCCTACATTTATAGTTTTATTGACTGTTAAAATTAAGTCATAGATTCTTAAGGGATAATACAGTATAGATATATGTATATAATCTCTTGGAAGTATGATAAGTTGTATAAATGATATATTTTATCTTTGAAATTATTATGAATATTTTTTGTAATTGAGTAAAGTGTACAAAAATATAATAGACTATGATATGTTGTTTGTCATGGAATGTACTACATTTGAATTTACCTATGGAAATTAGAAACATACAGTCTAATTATATGCTATACCCTATTGGTATAAGTTTTACTTATTATGATTTTTATTTTTGGGATAAATAATATAGTTGAGATTCAATCATACATTTGATAGACTAAATGTATGTATTTTGATTATTCTTGTAATTAGCATATTTTATGCCTGATATTAAGAAGTAATTTGTATGAATCTATTGGTTATATATATTAATCAAATCTCACACTGATGGTACTAATTAAGTAGTGAGATGGACTTCACTAGCTTATTTAGCATCACCAGTGCCAGATGAAGGTAATCAAATCAAGTGTTGTGTATGAATTTGATTGATTTTAGAGATAAATAACTATTGACAACTTTGGCCAAAGTAATGTTTAGTTAAACATTGTCATTTCATATGTATGATTTACATGTTTGTGCAATATCATGTTAGAATGTATTTTTTTATGGTACACATCATGTTTTGTAAATAATACAACACATAGGTACTAGCTTATCTCTTTGGATTGCCACACTATCACTAGTTATCCATCCATGAAGGGAGGGACATTCCCTGATGGGGGATTATGTGTGGGATCGATGGTCTATGGTTGGTATGTAAAATCACTCAGATGATGCATTCCCTCCCCACAATAGTACTTGTTTAGAAACTACACTTGCGATTACCATAGACACTAGAGTTGAATAACTCATGCTCTATGGAGTCTTGTATCTTGTATATTATATCGTATATATTATTATTGAAACATTATTCCTAATGAAATGTAATTATTTATTCATTATACATTAACAATAATGGATATATTATTTTACCATCTATGGATGAATTTTTTAATTACTTTCTATATGTAGTTATGTTATGTTTTATATGATGCTAGTGATCGATAATAGGTAAATGTTTGTTTTAAATTTAAAATATTTAGTGTTTTATAATTGGATCACTAATTAGATTCTCATGCTGAAATCTAATGAAAGAATATATAGTTTAAATTAAAAAACTATTATGTTATTCTAAGTAAATCCTAGTGGGGGTGTTATAGAATATGGTGATGATGAAGATCCTGAGCAAGGGAAATAACTAGGAAAAACTTGTGAATAAATTCCTTCAATTGGTAGGAAGAAAGTGATGAAGAAAATTGTAATAATGTGGTCTTCTCCTACCCCATTAGTTATCCCTCCCTTATTATCATTAGTTCAAGACAACAAGCACCTTCAAATTAAGATGATGCATCCCTTCCTTCTTTAGCTCTAATTTCCCCAAGTAATCCTCCCATCCAAAAGGATACTCCTCCAAAGCATCCCACACCTACCTTAATTAGAAGCCAAATGAATCATTTTAGTACTATCATTCAAATGTATGAAACCAATGCTAAATAAAAGAAAGAAGGTAATGTAAGTAGATATCCCTAAATTCAATGTAGTAACTAATCTATCAAGACTCATGCTCCTATGAAGGCTAAAATTACTTCTATATTGGTGTCAAATCCTTCTAGTGATCAATTTATTGAAATTGTAAAACCCAGTGTGGAGAAGGATGTCTTAGAAATGAACATGAGTGAATATGATCTCAAGAGAATGTCACTTAGAGAAGAAATTAAGAATAGTGAAATTCATAACTTGAGGGAGACTAATGAGAGAATAATCAAAAGATCATAATAGGATGAGCTCACCCAATAATAACTCCAATATTAGATCAAGTAGTTGGTTGGGTACATCATACACATTATAAATCTTATTGACATGCTTGTAACACCTTGGGTTTATTATCCTTTTCAAGTACCCAGTATAAGCAAGGAACCCATTTCCACAATTATCAAATAAAATTTATATGTAAATATTTTGAAGACTTAAATGGAAAAAGTGTTCATCAGTGGAATAAAATACATTAAGGAGGTGATAAGGTTGTTCTCAACCATTCATAAATAAGTCATTGATATAAATCAATAGATCAAATATCACACAAAAGAGTTAAGAATATGGTAGAATGTAAAGGAAGACATTCCTAAAATGTTTTAAATTTATATAGATGTAATGGTTAAAGCTAGGGCCTTTAATAAACTAGAATATGAGACTTCTTGAAATTGGTATCAATGTATCCTCCAAAATATCAAGGTTATAATTTGGATAATAAAATAATTAAAGGGTCATAACAATATTTCAAAGGAAAATCATAATATGATCTCTTCTAACTTATAAGAGATTCATTGTTACCTATTCAACGATTATGTAATCACCTTGCAAACCATTGATGAAGTGAAAGAATAATTCAAAAAGGTTAGAAAAGAATAAATTTTCAAAGAAATTTCTTTCAATACATATTCCATGCCTATAATTATCAAGATCCATGTCTCATTCAAAGAAATGAATAATCACCTAAATGAACTAGCAGAGATCTTGAATCCAATGCTATTAGTATTTGAGAGATGGATTACATGGTGTAAAGACATAGTATTTCCAAAAGATCATGGTGATATAGAAGAAGTAAAAAAATTTAGAAAATTCAAGGCCACTCAGGACAAAGGACAAGACAAAAGTTCTTTAGCACCATCCACTACACCAACAAAGGCTCCTTAGTGGAGTCTATGGATTTTCTTTAGTATTTTTTCTAACTTCTATTTTAGGATATTCATATTTTACTTTTTGTAAAATTAAAAATTATGAAGGATAGAATAAGGAAAAAAATGGAATTTCAAGATTCATTTTGAATGTGAAGGGTAATACCATTCCCTCTTGTTATAAATATAAGAAATAGTTATTGTAAAAGGCAATTTTTGATGTCCCCAATTGGTGCATATTGAAGAGGAAGAAAAATTAAACTTTTTGCTCAATCTTTTGTCCATGAATCAAGGAAATAATAGAACTTTGTGTCTTAATTTCCTTAGTGGGTATACATTTTTATTATGTTAATAAATAAATGGTTATTCCTGTAGACACCCCATTCTGGTCACAATTGGATTTTGATCATACTATAGATTGATTTCTATAAAATATTACAAATTAAGCTCATGAATCACTAAACATCTAAATTTCATCCACACATCATTAATTAATGCTCATAATAATTTTGAGACATCCCTATTTGGGGAATTATACCGTACATAACAATAACCTCTCATGAATTTATTCTCAGTCACTTTGCAACCTAAGAACCAGTAGTTTGGCCCATGGACCCATTAAATGGGGCACTTAAAAAATCTTAAAAGAGTTAAAATGATAATTAAAATGAATCAAATAATTAAACTAGTTTAAATGATTAGATAAATAATCCATTTGAAATTAATGAATAGTTAAAAATGGAAATTAGAAAATTCAAAACATCAAGCCCCTTCAACATTGCTTTTATGAGTTGTCAAGCTCTCACAAATATCTAATTTGAGAGCCATGACTATTAATTGAAAATCATAATTCCATGTCACATTTTTAACTTAACTAGATTTAACCTCAACTCACCTAGAGTTAATTTGAACTCATTCCATGTTTAAACTCAACATTAACTCACCTTGGGTGAGAGCTAACTTTGGAGGCTATAATACAAGGCATTACCTATTGATCTTTAAGCTATCTTGGTGTAATGTTATTATGCAAAAATACATCCAAAAGGTCTTTTGGTGTAAATTTATTATGCTCAAATCGATGTAAAAATTTTCTATTAATATTACCATGCCAAATTCATAATCCAAGCTAAGCCAACTAGCTAAACTAAGGTGCCAAGGAGAGGTGGAGAAAATAGAGCTTCATTGAAAATTATTTATTGATTCATATAGCCAAGTAATCCAATTCAACAAGCCATTTTAGAGATACAAGGAAGGTAAAATGATGATTTATTTTGTTTTCTAGTTGTGTTTTCATTATATGATTATTACCTATGTTCCACCTAGTTTATAGGCTAGAGGTGTTAATGTTTAGTGTGTTAGTTTTTATTTGGTTTTATTGACTAAAATTATACTAATATCCCCTATATTGATTCTTTTTTCACATGATGGCATGACTAGTGGGATCCACACCCCACAAAGTTCTTCTTATGGCATTTTGTGATGTCCTTCTAATAATTTTCATGTCAAAATATTAACTTACTGGCCAAAAAAGTGGAAAGTTAAAACTCACAAACATTCTTAAAAAAATTGCATATTTGATCTAAGTAGTTGTGATATTTCTCTTTGTAGTTGTGATATTTCATTATGGATTTATGATGTTACATTGCAAAATCATGATATTACATTTATGTTTTAGCTTTGATAAGTAGCAATTTTGCTTTGATAAATAATGGTTTTGCTTTGATAAATAGTGGTTTTGCTTTGACAAGTAGTGATTTTGCATGCTAAATTATAGTATTGTATTTATAGTTGTAGTTTTTCCTTAAAATAAGTGTTATTGCATTAACCAAGTGTTTTTGTAGGTGACTTGCAATACTGACCCTATAAAATACATTATTTTAACCCCTAGTTTTATTTTTGCATACTCAATTGTGATATTACAACCCTTAGTTACATTTTTGAATGCTAACTTGAATTTTTACATGCCCAGGTATGTTTGAAATGCCAATTAAATTTTTGCATGCCCAGTTGTGGTTTTGCTTTCTCAGTTGTAATTTGGCATTATCTAGTTGTAGTTTTGCGTGATCTATTATGGTTTTACATTCTCATTTGTGGTTTTGCATTGATAGTTGCAATTTTGCATTAATAGTTGTGGTTTTACATTACTAAATTATGATTTTGCCTTCCCAATTATGTTATTGTCTTGAAAGTTAAAATTTTGCATTATATAGTTATGGTTTTTCACTAATAGTGTATTTTGCAGGTAGTTATAGTTTTGCATTTATTAGTTGTAGTTTTGCATTGGCAGTTGTGGTTTTACTTTGTTAATTGTGTTTTTGTGTTTCCAGTTATGATTTTACCTTCTCAATTATGATATTGCATTGCATAGTTGTGGTTTTGAACTAACAATTTATGTTATAGGTAGTTATGATTTTTCACTAACCAGTTATGGTTTTGAAGGAAAATGGCTATTTTTATCTATGTATATGTGATATTGCATTATGTGAAAAACATAAGAAACCTGAGAGATAAGTTTTAATTGTCATTTGCTCATTTACTTTTAGTTTCTAAGCACAAGGACATCCCAACACTTTTTGTAGGACCTAAAGACCTAGGAAGGACATTAGGAAGGACTTTAAAATTTAAACTCACATTTACATTTGGTGTTTTCAAATCTTTTACTTGCATCATTTTCATTTTTTTACATCCTAAAATAATTCCAAGGGGATAAAATTCATATCATATTTTACTTAGTGCTCTAAAAATAAACTCACACTCTAGTTAAATGCTCATAAGATTTTTCATTTTTATGATTATTTATTTCTGTTGTGGCATGTATGCTCTCCCCCAATCCCCTTTAAGGAACTTGGGTGATAAAAATGATTCAATTTATTAATTTGTCATTTTTTATCCAAAAGCATGGAAGAAAAGTTGTTAAGTCACTCCCCAAAATCTAAGTGATTCGGGTGATTCCAAAATGACCCTAATATCCTTCCATATTCTTTATTTTATGCATTTTGGCTTGTGAGCAGGAGTTCATTGCCTCCCCATGGGTTCTCTCAGGAAGTGTTGACCAAATAATTCATCTCATGACATCATTTCAACCCCACTTCATAGTAGGGGTATATAAATCTGGGTCAACTTATTGGAATGCTTGTTTGAGTCATTAAGTAAGCTCCGTTAGTAAGAGATTGCCTCAAAATGTAGGTTTAATTTGGACATTACAATACATTGATTAATTCATGGATGTAGTACATGTGAAAGAGGATAAAACCTTTTCAAAAAAAACTAGTTAATGCATATACAAATGATGTGTTGTGCCCTAGTGTTAACCACATATATGGGACCATTTAAAACACACAAAAATTGAGAGTTTATAGATAACCCTGCTTGTCTTGGATATACTATCAATGTAGGGTGAGTAGCTTGAAGTTCCATATCACCATACAAAATATTGAGAGAAGGGGGGGATTTAAAACCCTAATTTTTACGTGCATTTTAATTTTTGGATTAACAACATAATTTCCTTTCAAGAGCACGTATATAGGTGGAATTTGACAGTAGGAAGCCACATTGTTAGTTTTTAGGATTAATACATTACAATTAGGTGTTTTTGTTGTTTTTCCTTGTTACTTACATTATCTTGAGTCAAAAAAATTTATTTATCATACCACATCCAAAACAAGTCATGTTTTCACACCACTCTTTTGTTTTAAGATATTTTATTCCATCTATTTGACACCACACTTTACCTTAGTCATTTTTCAAAAACTTTGATATGTGTGTTACTTGTTTGAAAGGGGCATCATTACGCTGCCCATTTCATTCCAAGTCTTATGCCTTAATTTTTTTGAAATAAACCATTTATTATACCTTTAGATCGAGATAGTGTCATTACAGTACTCACATTGTTTTAAAGACTTGTTGCCTTGTGTCCAAATAATTTCAAAACATGTGTGCCTTTTGGGTCTATGCCTATTATCATTATTTCATCCATCTTGGTCTATATGGTCATCCATTTGAAAAGCCAAGTTTTAAATTGGTCTTGTGAAGTTTAGATTAAAAATTTGATTGGTTTGTGCCTATGTCTCACATAATTTTGGCTTAGACATTTATCTCTCAAATTTGGGTTGTAAAACTTAGACTGATTACTTGCTCGATTTAAAGACTATTTTTGTGCCTATCTTTGGGAAGTGGTCTATCCTCCATATGCCTAGAGTTCAATGTATTTTCCTAAAGGTCAAGTTTATGTTTAAATCTGAATGCTTAGTTTGATTCCAAGTGTTTCAAGTTTGTTATATTAATTATATTTCATATTTAGACCTGGTTTGTGCCAAGTATAGCTTTTGTGTCATGTTCACAAAAGACCTAATACTTTATCTTTTTTCTTCCTAGAACTAGTATTGTTTCAAAGTCTAGACTTTGTCCCGTGTTTCTAAAATAGATATAAATTCCAATTTATTTTATACATAATGTTTTTCAAAGTCTAGCTTTTATGTCATGTTTTCAAAAGTCTTGGCATTTTACCTTCCGTCTTATACCTAATCATTTTGAGCTTAGTTTTGTGCCTTATTTCTAAATACCTAGAAACCTTTTTCATCTTTAGACCTAGATTATAATTGTTTGAAACACTTATTTATATATTTTGGCATTTAGAGTTATCCATTCACTTGACCATTTGTATAAGGCATTTATTGTTAGACCATTTTTTAGACCAAGTTTATCATTGCCCATATTTTTGGAGAAATAACTCCATTCCTAGACCAAGGTTTTAGACCAAGTTCAGGCCATTTGTATTTTAGACCTCAATTTTAAGAGTTTTTATAACTCTAGACCTTCTTCATGGAACATTAATCATTAATTTGGATATGTTTTGTTACAATCATAGTGGATCCATGTAGAATCTAGGTAATGATAACATGCTCATGAATGTTGACTTTATTTAATAACCCTAATGTGATGATGTGGTTTGTGAGATGGATCCTTATCCTCCTTACACCAATCAATCTAGGGAACAAAGTCAAGATTTGTTATCCCATTATTTGGTTAACACCCCTTCATATTTAGAGCAAGACCAAGAGAAAACTATGAATGTTTTTGCTAACATACCATTAGTTGTATAACAAGCTCAACAATAACCATATTACGTTAATATGACTTCAACATATGATCCTTATTTGTTTGATCATCACTTTATTGAAAATAAGGATGAAGCTTTATTTAGATCCATAGAGGCAGGGGGTATGTTTCCATTAAACTTCCCCCATGAAAATTTACCTATTCTAGATAGAGTGCCTCTAAATGTGCCTTATACCAAAACCATTAAACAAGACTCTACTAAATATCCTCAAGTGCTCATGTTGATGCCATATCAAGACCCAAATAGGATTTTAAAAATAAAAGTCCTCATGGAGGACAAATTTATACAAATTTAATAAGCATATCAAAATTATTTGAATCTAGCACATAATTTTAATACCATGTCCATGTCAAATGCTCCACTCATAGAGCTATCTCCTTCAATAGGAGTATTAATCAAGTTTCCAAGTCAAGATAATTTGGGTATAGACCCATTTGCACAAAACACTTTAGTTGGTGACATGTATAGTGTCTCATCTATTGAAGAGGTGAATATGAATCCTACATAGAGAAATATGCTAAACACAGTGGATAACATACAAGTGTATTCCACTCAAGGCCAAAGTGGTTTAACTACATCAACAAATAGTCTAAAAAACCAAGTGCCTTTAGTTAATATAACAAGTGGTTCACATTAACAGGGGTAGTAACTCCTACTTCCCAAATTTAATGAGTTACTTCCAATCTTAAACTAGCCACTTCATTAAGCATATAACCAAAATAATTAACCAAGAAAAAACTAGTGCTTTGCCTCACCAACTAGTGATGAATACTACCCCACCTAAATAGGTGATGAATAACATTCCCCCATAATAGGCACAATCTAATCTACCACCATAATAGAGGTAGGACACTACACTACCTCAACATGGGGAAAAAAATGTTTCACATTGATAGGTAGTGACAAAAATACCTCTATAGATGTAGACCAACATACACGTACAAGTGCACACACTATCTAATCAACAACTTGTGTCTATTGGTCAAAGACAAATATCAAACACCCTATAAATGTCTAGTTCACAACTGATGTTTATGTAATAAAGAGGTAACACTATCCAATAAGTAACAGTTAGACAATGATTTATTTTTACTCAACATGTGCCATAGATCTAAAGTAGGGCCTTGGTCTATAACAAGTTCCCCTTATTCAGCTAGGTTCGACTAGTCGGTAATAATTCCCTACTCAACCTCAACAGGTGTAATATTTCACCTAGAGACATATTATTCCATCCTAAACACAATTACCTCAAATCCAAGGATATATACCAAATTTGAACTAGAATATAACACAAAAACACATGCAATTATAACAACTACATCCCAATCTGTGAATGCATATTTCTGGTCAGTTCATTGATCAAACCAACATTCCATAACAAACCATACCTCCATTATACCCACATTAAGGTAATCCACCTTTGACAACCTAGTCACCACCTCATCTAAATGTATCATCCAATTTATTTTCCTAAGAACTACAACAAATTAAGAATGTGATTACCACCATTCAAGCATGAAAGCAAACCAAGAAATTTTAGTTATATGATGTGTGTTAATACCCATTCAATATAGAGTATCTCCAGATACAATTTCCACCAGGCTATGTACCACCAAAATTTGATAAATACAAGGGTTAAGGAGACCCTAAGGCCCATTTGACAGACTTATTTGTTGCTTTTTATCTAGTGTCTTACAATGACATTTACTTACTCCTTTTGTTTCCTCAAAGTCTAGAAAGATAGGATTTGGAGTGGTTTCATAAATTACCAAAGAATTTTGTATCTAATTTTGATGAACTATTGGACAAATTTGTGTAACATTTATACTATAATATCGAGCATGAGATTTCATTAGTAGATTTTACTCAGGCCAAGAAAAAGTTTGGTGAAAGTTTTACAATCTATATATAGAGATAGAGAGTGATTTCTAGTCACTTCACCCATAACTTACTAGATAAATAATTAGATATTGTATTTATTAAATATTTACACAGTGAGATATCCTATCATATAGAGCTTTAGTGTGCATATGCATTCAAATATATCATTGATAAAGGTTTAAAAATTGAAGAGTCCCTTATTAATAAAGGGATTATCAAGTTAACCTCCTTTAATTAAAATCAGAACCAAAACCAAAGAACATGCCCAAATCATAACCCTAACCAAGTCTAAGAGTAAATGTTGGCACCAACTTAGGCCAATACTATGATAAATACAAATGATACATCCATAATAATAATGTTATTGAAAATGGATTAAATGAGTCACATCATGTCTAAATGGTGCAAACACTGTCTACTCAGCTTATGCCATAAATATAGCTTACTCCTCATCAATAACCTATTCAAATATCACATCCTTAACAACATCCTAGAACAAATACACAAATTCATTAACCACCACCTTTGAAAACTCATCATACAAAAAGAAGACTCACTCCTCAAGTCTTTAGCAATCTTGGTGAACCTATTGAATTAGTGTTTTATAAGATTGTTGTAGCTAATATGATTAGTTGGCCAATTCCAAATCATTATTATGAGGGTATTCCATATCTAGAATAGTATAGAGAGCATGATTTTTATGAATACCATCATGTTCATAGAAATAATCTAAGCCATTATGTGTAGATAAAAAACCCCACTAAAAATATGTTGAAAAATGGGGAGATTACATTGGATAATAGAACATCTATATCCAATTAAAACCTGGTTATCTACCAAAAACCCTTTTCACAACACAACAATAATAATTAATAACAATATTAAGGTCAGAACAATAAAAACAACAATATCAATAGCCACCTTGATAACAATCATAATATCACCAAAAACAACAACAATGTCAATCGAATGGGAAGAACCAAGGCCATAATGATTCCAACAACCAAAAAAATTATCACATAGTTGTATATGACTAGAAAAAAGTTGTAAGTCATATTTTGGGAGGTCACATTTCAGCCATCATCATTAACCTTAGACCAAGTGCTAATATACTAGGACTATTTCCAAACAATTCCAATCAACTCATCTATGCCATTGATCCTTCCTTAACCTGGGACTGCAACCAAGCACAACATCAATCAATGATTAAAGTTTTAGGACCTTATACTAATAAATCATCATTGCCTCATGACAATAACCAAGTGCATCAACAATCAAGAATTATCCTATTTGGCCCATCTCCATCTCCATCAAGTTACAATGGTCCTGTATCTAATCTTAATTATGCAATCATAACTCGATGGTACAAAATTAACATTCTAATACCATAACCTTCTATCAAATAACCAATCTAACCCAATATGTTGGTTAAGAATAAACCATATAACAATGTTAAGGAAAATCCATATGACATTTTGGAATAATTTCAAAAGACACCTACACAAATATCCATTCTATATTTGTTGTGTATGTCTACTATCCACAAAAATACCTTAACATAACTCTTAGGCCAATCCCAAGTTCCAAAAAATGTAACCCTAGATAAATTATAATATTTGGTTATAAATCTATCCCTAGGCTAATATTTCACCTTTGACCAAAGTTATATTTCATCCTTTGGCCCTCTCCATCATAATCCCCTACACATTAAAGTTGTCATAACATAACACAAAATCAAATGTATCCTCATATACAATGGATTGGGCTTAAAATATTGTCTTTAAAATTCATTAAGCATCTCAGATATACAACAACCAATCTACATCTAGAAATAATTACTATCATGTCCTTTGAAAATTAAGAGAATGAATCACAAGGCACCATAAGCTTGTTAGTTATCATTGGGCCCTTTATTCATGATACACTTTACCATGTGTTAAACATATATTTATCATACAATTCGCTCTTAGGTAGACCTTTTGATACATGAAATTAATGCAATCCCTTTGACATTGCACCAATGTCTCAATTTCTCACACGTAATTATTGAGGTCACTATAAATGGAGATTTACATCCCTCTGAACGTTGTAAACTTTTCGAGCCTGAGTATGAAAGTTACAACTACTATTTTAGACTAGATCTAGTTCCCAAAAAGGACAAATACAAAAAAATTACTTGTCAAATTTCCATAGGCCAATTATGTAGACCAAGATAGGCTTGACTCATATTCACATATGCTTCCCCTTGTAATGTCCAATCATTTTACTATCTCAGCCAATGGTCAAAGAGAGTATTTGAATCATGGCACATTCCACATTGCCAAAATTCCATACAACCTAAATTCCTATGGAAGACCTAAAACTAGGCTACCTTGCATGAAATGGTAATGAAAAGGAAAACATAAACTTCATAGTCTAACTCTTGTCATTTTCACACCGGCCACTAGCCAAGAAGGGACCAACTTGCCAATGATGAATCATGGTTTTAAAATGACAAATTGGCCAATTTATACTAAAATTCGAAATATCTCATCTCTAATAGGATCATGGAGAACCAATCATATTAAGGAGGAAGCCTCAAGCCAAAGCATTACAGATTTTTAGAACCAATTTTTATAACATAGTAGAAAGGAACTTATGGTCTCAAATTTAAACTACCTGGGGGTGACCCCATGTATCTTATTCATGCTCTAATGGTAACATCTATTGATGATGATGTTGAAAATGAATTAGATTCTAATCATAACATTTATGAATACCTTCCTAATACCAACATATTTGACCCCCATACCATTTGTACCATTACCATAATAGTCCAACATAACCCACTTACTCTTTATCACCCTCAACTTATATCTTAAGACCAATAAGAATACATAGTGCCTATAGACAAGTTTGAGATTGATGAGGACTTTTTTGATTTTCTAGGCCTAAGAGACAATGTTCTATTAGGAGACCACAAATAAGCATTCTCTATCAAACTGGATCCTAAAGCCTATTTTGGAGAATGGGTGAACACCCTTAGACAAAAACAAAATAATAAAACATTAAGGTAACAAATTGAAAACCTATTTGAGGCACTTTTACACTAGGGTAAAAGTAAAGAGAATGGCCAGTATTTTAGTGAAAACCTATTTTAGGCACCATTAGATGTGGTTGTTCACATTTCCTTAAAGGAATGTCATGAGCCCACTAATGATAAACTTGATTTTGTGTCCAAATTATTTTCTACAAAACAACATGCCTTTGATCGAATTACTCAAGAATTTAGAACAACATTTGTGACATGTCCATCATTATCATTAGGGAATTTAGATTTGTCTTGTTTAGGGGAGATTTAAGAACCAGTCCAACTAGAGGACTTTACAGATGTAGGCAAATTAATATCATTACCAACCATTCTAGAAGCTGTCTTGCCTCTCCTCATAGAATATATTATGAAATTCAACATTAGGACTCTAGACAACCCAAAATGATAAAATTAGGTGTGTCCCTCATTGAGGAGGAAAATGAAGTCTTTACATCTCTTTTAAGGGAATTTTTTGACATCTTTACTTGGGCCTATTCAGACATGCCATGCTTAGACCCTGCTTTGGTTGTACACCACCTTATTATACATCTTGATGCCAAATCTGTAAACCAAAAATTATGCAAGATGCATTCCCATATTATTGTATTAGTAAATAAAGAGTTGGAACAATTCTTAGAAGCAAGATGCATTTGACTGATCGACTATTTAGAGTGGATCTCAAATATTATGCATATTATTAAGAAGCTATAAGGAATCAAAATCTACACTAATTTTAGAGATATAAACAAGGTCTACCCCAAGTATGACTTTCCTCTACTGAATATCAACGTGATAGTTGGATCCACAATAGGATATGAAATGATTTCACTTATAGATGGATTTTTAGGATACAACCAAATCTAAATTACACTAGAAGACCAACACAAAACAATGTTGACCACTCTTTTGGGAATGTTTTGTTATTAGGTTATGCCATTCAACCTCAAGAATGTTGGGGCCACATACCAAAGAGCTATGGCTATCATATTTCATGATGTGATGCATGACATTATTGAAGACTATGTCAAAGCCATATTAGGTAAATCAAAGTCCCATGTTGATCATTTAGCTATACGACTAAGAATATTTGAGAAGCTTCATGAATACAAAGTTAGAATTAATCCTAATAAGTGCATCTTTGGTGTCACTTTAGGAAAATTGTTAGGCTTCATCATCTCTCATCAAGGCATTAAAGTTGATACTACCAAATTTAAAGACATTATGGAGATGCCACCACCTTTTAATTTGAAGCATCTCCATAATTTAGAGGGCAAAATACAATCTATGAGATGCTTCATATCATAGTTGGCCAAACATTTACATCCCTTCACTCACTTACTAAAGAAAGGTGTTATATTTCTTTGGGATGAAGACTACTAGAAATCCTTTCAACACCTAAAGTAATATCTTGAAAATATACCTATTTTGTTACCACCAATTCTAGGAAATCCATTTCTATTATACCTATCTATCATAGAAATAGACATGGGGTAGTTCTAGTTTAACATGATGATAATGGAAAAGAGCATGTTGTGCACTATCTAAGCCATACATTGGTCTTGTATGAATATAAATATACAATAGTAGAAAAAACTTGTTTAAATATGGTCTTTGCAACACATAAGCTATGAAATTACATGCCTAACAACAAGAGCATAGTTATTTCCAAAGTAGATATGCTTAAGTATCTACTATCTAAGATAGCTTTACAAGGCTGCATGGCCAAATGAATCATGCTTCTGAGTGAATTCAAGATCAATTATGTCAACTAGAAATCTATAAATGGACAAGTACTTACATATTAGCTTGTTGAATCTTCCCTACAAATACCAAACCCCTCACTTTTCAATTCCCAAATGAGTTCACCATTACCATCATAGAAACACTGTCTGAGGAGCATCACTAGAAGTTGTATTTTGATAGATCATTCACATCACATAGATTGGGGGTAGGCATATTTTTTATTACACCATAGGGAGATCTTATTCCCAAATAATTTATTAGCTTTCCTTTTACTAATAACATTGTGGAATACGAATCACTTGTTGTAGGGTTTTGTCAAGTAGTACAATGGAATATTCAACATCTCACAGCTTATGGTTATTTTAATTAATCATCAATCAAGGTACAAACCACTTTCAAACCAAAAATTGATAAGCTAGTGCCATACAAGGCCATATTCAACATTCTTAAATAGCAGATTGTTGGCATATAATTTTAACACATATCTAGGGCTAGTAACAGGATAGTGGATGCCATGGAAAACATTGGTTCTTTGATCCACTACACTAACAAGGTAAAATAATATCAATTCCTTGTTGAAAATATTCTAGAACTTGCTCATGAACCTTTAAATATCACTATAATCTATGATATTTTTGGTCCCAACTCTATTTGGTACTCAAACCTCTTTAAATACCTTCATGACCATATCATGATGTAAATAACAAAAGGCATTTACCCACCAAGCCTCACATTATACCTTACTTGGCCCAACCCTTTACCACTACAACTTTGATAGAACTCTTATTTGTTGTTTAAATTGGACATAAGAAACATTAGTGTTATAGGAAGTTCATGAAAGAATATTTAGATCCCACACTAATAGGGCCATCCTAGCTAAAAATCTCCTATGTACCAATTACTATTGGCTAACTATGGAAGCTGATGCATATCAAAAGGTGTGATAAATTTCAAATGCATGCCAATTTGATTCATGCCCCAACCAAAACACTAAAACCAATTCTTACACAATGGATATTTTCAAAATGGGGACTTGATCTCATTGTGAAGATTAACCCAACCTGATCTGATGACCATAAACATATCTTTATCGCTACCAATTATTTCACTAAGTGAGTTGAATCTATATCCCTAACTTATGTAACTAGAAAATAGATTTCTAAGTTCATATTAAATCATCTCATCTACCTCTATGGTATCCCATCTGACATTATATTTGATAATGGTAGATTATTTTTAAAAAGGATGTTAAAGTGCTTTGTGTTGAGTACAATATCAACCAACTTATCTCTATGCATATTAACCACAAGGTAATGGCCAATTAGAGGCATCTAATAAAGCCATTATCAACATCCTTAAAAATGTTTTCAATAATGCTAGCCATGATTGACACCTCTAAATATTCCATGCCCTCTAAGAATATCACACTAATTATCTTGGTCCAACTAGAGCCACTCCATATTACCTAGTCTATTGATCCAAAACTTGAAAGCTTTGGTTAAAAGATAATTTAGAAATAAGAACAACACAATTCAAACATATGCCTATCTCTGAGAAGAGATGTCTAATTTCCATTTTGGGTTACATCTTCATTTATACATGTTTTGAAGGTTTGAGGAGGATGTGGAAGGTCAACAATCTCTAGGGATATTAAGTGGTTCGACTTCCATGATTTAAAACAATATAGAATTCAAGGAATTATTATTTTTAGAAACTTACTATTTTTAGACTACACTACTAAAATTGAAATTTGGGGCACTTTCATTGGGTGTTTGGGGGTAAAAATTCATTAAGCAAAGCTCATGCCATCTCATGACGTTCCCCTCATTATTAGATTTCCAACGGTTCAAATAGCGAGTCAATTGGAGCTACGGTGCAAAAGTTATGGCTCTCGAAAGTTCTACCATCAATTAGGGTGGACCCATCACCTTAATTGTCATCTGAATTATTGCTCAGATCATCTATGGCACTGAGGCCATTCTTCCCATAGAGATAGAGTTACCTTCTTTGTGTATCTCATTGAAACATGTCTTAGATGATGAAGATTATAGAGTAACTCATCTACAAGAGCTAGAGTTACTTGATGAAAAACATATGGCCATTATCATCAGTCTTTAAGAATACCAAAATTGACTTTGTGGCCAATATAATCGATGGGTAAAACATAGAGAGTTTAGCTTGTTGATCTTGTTCTAAAAAAAACTAAAAGAACACCACATCCAATAAGAAGTTAAAGAAGAAGGGAAAGTTTAAACCCAATTAGATAAGCCCATATGTCATTATTGCTAACTATGGTTTTGGAGCATATAGGATCACTACAATAGATGGAGATGAACTTGATGATCTGATGAAAATAATACACCTCAAGCATTATTTCACTTGAGGGACTTGACATATTATCTATGAGGCATGTTTATGTTGTACTATATGTTCATCTTCTGTGTACCATATTGTATACCATTCTAACATATTTTCCCTATTGACCAAATTATTTTTTACCCTCCCTCCCCACCCTTTTGACCTTGGTTCCATTCTATTGGTTCTTCAAGTACCTTCAATGAGGCAATTTAGACCAAGTTTTAGTAGTTAACTCTGTATTCTAGATAGAGGTAGTAGCTTGGGCCAGTATGATAGTTGATTTGGCAATTACATTCTTAATTTTTGTCACATTTTATTTCATTTTCAGTTTATTTATTTTTCAGTTATAATTTCCTTTAGGAAAATTAGTATCATTTCACTATAATATTTTTTCTAAATTATAACTACCTATGGGAAAATTAGGAGCAACATCTTTACCATATCTTGTCACATCATCCTACCATTCTTATACTATACTATGTCATTTGCCTAAATTCATGAACTTGATGCTACCTAGTTAGATTTATCTATTGTAAGGTGGAATTATAGTGACTTGAGGTCCTCTGAGACTATATAGGTGGTGCTCAACTAATGTTGAGTTTAGGTCAATCACCCCTTTACCATGTTCTTGTTATTTTGTGAGTAATTTAAACTTTGAATGTTATTTACATCTAGTGAGTTGGTCCATCTCATATATCATAATTATTATCTAAGTTGAGATTCATTGAAAATTTCAAAAATATTTGTAAAATATCTAAGGAAATCCTAAAAATGACAAAATAATGAAAAATCATTTAGAATCTCCACACAGACATCAAGCCATTAAAATTTTATAGATGGGCCATCTTATTTGTTTAGTTTATTTCTCAAACCACCTTGGTCTTCTTCTTCCCATTTTTGAGAGAAATACAGTAGGCTAAGGTCTACACAAGCTATGTAGGTATCATTTGGATACATAGAGTATCTCGAGTTATCTCAGTCGCACCTTCCTTTCTTTTTTGACAACTTCTTTACCTAAGGATCTTAGGACGCTTTACTATTTCATGAGTAACCACTCTTAATTTAGTTTCACCATCTTTTTTATCCTTAATCCTTACACTCTTGTAGTTTTACAATTTTATATTGTGAGCATTATGTATTTAACTTTGATATACTAATGACCACTTGGCTTCATTTTATGCTCTCACCATCTTGTGAGCAACCATTTCTCAAGCACTCTCTATTTTGTGAGACCATTCCCATAATCCTTTAAATTATCAATCATGTTTTGTTATCATCAAATTTATTCTATCCCATACCCTAGGAGAATTACATTTGGCCTGAAGTTCATTTTATATCTTGCCTTGTGCATCTAGAGTCAATTCGGCTACCCCTTCCATTTCTTCTATTCCCGCCATTTTGTGTATTTGTCTCATTATCTCTTAAAGCCTTGGGGAAATGTCTATCATCTTGTTTATGTCATTTCTTCCCTATAACCTAAGGTCAACCTTATTCCATTATTATTGTGTTGTTATAACTATGACATTACTATCTATATTAGGGGTCACGCTATCACTAAGATTAACACCTCTATTACACATGCATAGACAATTTGTTTTTTGTTTATGATAACATTATAATTAACCATTGTTTGTGTTTGTTTCATTTTGTTCTCATTGTTTTATTTTTTTGTGTTTTCCTTTTTATTTCTATTTGTTTTTTTATGTTTTTTGTTTATTGGTTTTTTGTTTATCTATTTGTTTGTTTCTTTTCTTGTTTATTTGTTTTCATTGTTGTACCTTGACTTAGTATATTTTCATTCATTGGGTGATTCCTTGTGCATTATACTTAAGTCAGTCCATATCATATGTTAACATTTTCATCATGGTTTTTTATCATTGGTTCATTATTTTCACTTGTTTATTAGATCATGTGTTAGTCCTTATGCATATTGTGGCTAAGTTATCATGGTTTTTATACCATCATGTGTTACAATAAAAATATGATTGGTTAATATTACAAGAAATGATGTTGAGGTACTTATCCTTGGTCACATGATAAATTATCAATCTATGCAAATCATTACCCAAATATATAGTACTTAAATCATGAAATAATTTTACTCATTTCTAGTTAGAATGTGCATCTCTATATTAGCAGGTAGCCCAAATTCATGCCTATCCTCTATATCAGCTTACTCTTACTATATAAGCATGGATTATATACATAAACTCCCTTATTCTGATTTTTCATATTATCCTAAACTTCCATACAAATGATTATAACCACCTTTGGGAAAATCACTGTGTTTCAATCTACCTAGATTTTAATGATTATAACCAACTTTGGGAAAATCATTATCATTCTCCTATCTTGTAGGGGCATGTTTTAATTATGATAATGATTATAAATACCTTTGGGAAAATCATTATCTATATATTATCCCAACTGGAGCATGGTTTTATTATGCTAATGATCATAACCTCCTTTGGGAAAAAAATTATCTATATTGGCACAACTAGGGCATATTTTTATTTTGCTAATGATTATAACTACCTTTGGGCAAATCATTATCTTTTTAAATTTAAATTTTTATAATGATTATAATTACCTTTGGGATAATTATTATCTTTTCACCTTTTCCTTTTTTTAATGATTATAAATTCCTTTAGACAAATCATTATCTTTTTACCTTGCCAGGTCAATGATTTTAACTGCCTTTGGGAAAATCATCATTTTTATCTACTGAACTAGGACATCTCACTATGCCATTGATTATAACCACATTTGGGTAAGTCAGTCTTTCCACCCTCTTTACCTTTAGGTACCATCATTTTCCTTTTATCAAGGGATTGATTGCTGACCTTCTTTTGTAATCACTCCATTGAGGGGGTATCCAGGGCTCATCCATCACTTGTTGGGTTATTAGGCATTAAATACCTTTTAATTATTTAATAATATGTTATTATGCTTATATATTATAATTCCTTAAAAAATAGGTTTAAAATGTAGACACACCATTCTATTCATAATTGGCTTTCGATTAGACTTTAGACTGGTTTTTACCAACTAATGCAAATTAAGCCTAAGAATCACTAAATATCCCAATTTCATCTACACATCATTCATTAATGTTTATAATCATGTTGAGACACCCTTATTTGTATTATTATACAATAAAATCTCTTGGATTCATCCCCAGTGACCTTGTGATCTAACATCTGGCAGTTTATCCTATGGACCCATTAAACATGGCACTTGAAAAATTCTTAAAAGAGATAAAATGCCAATTAAAATGAATCAACTAATAATCAACCCAAATAAAATGATTAGCTAAATTATCCATTTATAATTAATTAATATCTAAAAATATAAATTTAAAAATGCAAAATATCAAGCCCCTTCATGATTGCCTTTTTGAGTTGTTAAGCTCTCACAAATATCAAAAAATATCTAGTTTAAGAGCCATGCCTATTAATTGAAAATAATAATTATGACACCTTTTTAACTCGATTAGAGTTAACCTCAACTCACCTAAAGTTAGTTTAAACTCATTCCATATTTAAACTCAACCTTAACTCACCTTGGGTGAGAGCTAACTTTGAAGGCTTTAAATACAAGGTCTTACCTATTGATATTTAAGCTATTTTGGTTCAATGTTATTATACCAAAATACCTCTAATAAACTCTTTTGGTGTAAATTTATTATGCTCAAATAGATGCAAGAAACCTTTCTATTAGTGGTACTATTGACTATTTTGACCTCAAGTCAAAATACATCAACCCCATACAGTTTAAAACTTGTATAAGGGTCTATTAGGGTCTTATATTGCATGCCATGGTCCTATCAATGTCATTTGATGTGGCATTAGCTTTGTCATTGTCACTTTTAGTCCTTAGATAGTCTATGTCATGTTAGGGGTCATTTTTGAGTCATTTATGACATTTTTATGATTTTACGAAGTAGAAAAGTATTCCAACATCTATTTCAATGTCCCACATGTTAGTTTCTTATCAGGGATGTCAGTCCTAACTAAAAACTTGTAGGTTTTTATGTTGGAACAAGAAAATAGTTGAAAAAGAGGAGATTTGGGTAGTTATACAGATTATGTAGGTGTTTTTTTATGTGTGGAAGGCTTGACAGTGATCCTTCAGGTCCCTAGAGCTCATTCCCATGTTTGATCAACTTTAGAAGTTCAAAAATTAGCTTAAAACCATTATAATCCTCCATTGCTCTTCTTTACATGTAGAGATATTCAAATGGTTTTATCATGGTATGGTCAGTAGGAGATTAATTTGGTAAAATGTATCTAAGGGATGTTATTACACTTGGTCTAATTCATATTCATGTCAGGAGTTCAAGGATTTATGGTTTGTGCTTTATGAACTAATGCTAAGAAGTTTACTACATCTTGTTGCTTGCTTATTCACATACCCTGTAGGTTTCTTCTTTGTTTGAGTTGGACCATACAAAATAAGTGTTTTAAGTGATTTTAGAGAGTGTGTAAATTCTTATCTAATTATTTTTAGTATTTTTTACATGTGAACATGAATTGATAAGCCAAACATCTCAGGTTACTAGTTGAGGTCACCAATGGAGTTGCATAGTCAATGTTTCACCAATTGTAGAAGGTTCTTGTTCTTATGGTCATCAAAAATGAAGATAAAACATAATTTTTTATGAATATAATTATATTATGTCCACCTCTCTTCCCAAATCTAAGTTGAAAAGGTGTTTCACATGAGTAACATAGTCAAAGATACACACAGTCAGTCTCGTATAGACACCCACCTATAGGGAAATAAAAGGACCCCTACATAGTCATGGAGATGTGATGAAGAGATGAAATAGTGGTGATAGGTTTCTTGAGGTGTTGATAATCAATTTTTAACCATGAAAATGGTTTTATATTGGTTAAAACAACCAATTCATCATGTACATAGTCTTTTATTACCCTTGCATAGTTCTATAAACTGTATGTGCACCTACATGTACCCCACAAAAGACTTATCATGTTGGAATGAAAGAATTGGAACTTATTTTAAGTCTTTCAAGGTGTAAATTATCAATTTAAAGAATTAAAGTTATAATATTGATTATATAACCATCCATTATGCATATTATTCATATCCCACCTTCACTACCCTATGTCCTCCATATGCACATATAGATGGCTCCAACAGAGACCTGAGGGTGTTTCATGAAGTGTTTGAAGTTTTTTTGAAGGCCTAATCAGGTATAAGAACATGGATAAGGTCATATAATAAATGAGATAACATAAAACAACAAAAAAACTTGAATCTTAGGATCTTAGTTTGAGAGAGTTACATTTGGGACTAATTACCTTAATTCCTCTAAAATAGGGTCTTGTTAATAGGTCCAAATGATTCCATCATGTATCCCACATGTAGGGGAAATTCATTTAAAAATATAATTAATTTTTGGACAAGAAAGGGTGATATAATAAGGTTTCAAACTCAAGTAATTCTTCACTATAGTTATTCAGTATTCTATACTGTGTTTTGAGTTTCAATGACCTCATAGTCTAATAATGGCATGATCGAGGTATGAATTGCAATAAAATTATCCCACTTGGATGGATAGAAAAACATGGTGTCTAAATAGGTAAATATATAAAAATTTTGTATGAAATTAGTCTATAGGTGTCCCTTTTGGCCCTTAGAATAGTCACCTATAGTTAACTATAGTATGATAATGCACTAAAGCATAACAGTCTAGAGGTGGCAAGTCATAAATGTGTTCAATAATAAGGTGAGTATAAAGTTTTAAAAGATTATCCAAGGGGAACCTATCATGACACATACTATTCATAATAACCTACATGACCTTAAATACCCAAAAGATCACCTACAGTCAACACAAGTTACTATAGTAGGTAGTTTAGCCTATTAAAGTGAAAAAAGTGAATTGAGAGGATTAACAGAGGATAAGGTGTAAAAAATGTTTGAAATAATATTTAAAATTATTATGACTAGCTTCACATGGTTCCCATAACAAGTAAACAAATCATGGAGGGTTCCAACATACAACCTACAGTCAATACACCAATCTTGGACATAGTCAGTGTTACAGAAGCCTGCCTTAGATTTTGTGATGTTTGAAGATGTTAGGATTATGATCTAGACCTGAAATATTGTAAAAATATTCCCTATGAACTATTTAATCCCTTCATACCTTCACATTTTCTAGGATAATATGGGAATTTCCCTCTATTATGTCTCAGATAGAGGGCACTCCAAGAAATAAAAAGATTATAGTTTTAGTATGAGAATGATAAAGGATGAGTTAGGGACTATTGAAAAATTATATAATTTTATGTAGAGTGATTTAAATCATTAAAAAAACATTAATGAGGCCTCATAGGTGATATAAATTAAATAAGATGGCCTAAACATATAAAGACACAGTCAGGTCTACTAAGCCTAGACTAGGCCTAAATACCTAAGGGGGTAATACCACTTCTAGGGATAGATGAGACTTGAAATACATTTTATCACCTTCATGTGGATTTATAAGGAGAGTTAGATACTTTAGTTTGTATAAAATCCCCATAGAGGATTCATTTTTAGCTTAAAAACAACTCACGGTGCACAAAATGTAAAGAAGGGCTTGAGAGGCCATCTTTAGAAGCTCACACTAGTATGGAAAATCAGAATGGATACCTAAGGAGTTTAGAGATGTTTAAGGAGGCCCTAAACATGATTATAGTGTATTTTTTCTAAAGTTTCAACATCAATATTGTATGAACAATCCATATGATCTAAAAAATCATAAAATCCTCTAAAACCCTTACTTGGGACCCAATGGGAAATAAGTAGATAGAAACACACTCAAGAGGGATAGTTTGGTCAAGAAAGTGATTTGGATTTGTAGATAAATCCCTCAGGTTCTTTTCCATCAGATTGTCTTGTACCCTACTTGTATGCATAGGGTACAAAATAGATTTTCATGATATATTTATGTGTTTTACAATTTCAAAAGAGAGTTAAAGGATGAAGATAACTTTTGGAGACCAAGTGGTACATAATAAAACTCTTGATGGTCATTTATTGCTTTAGACAGTCACACAAGTATCTCTATAAACACCTTCACTCTAGGTAGTTTATGGAGCATTAGGAGAATAAAGGGTGACCAATAAGTGAGAAAGTGACAAGTCCAATTGGGAGGCCTTTTAAGGTCTACCTGATGAATTTAAGGATAATATTACTCTTGATCTATGACATAACACCACTTACATTTATTTTTTTGGAAAATTTAAGGTCACTTGAATGACAAGTGTGAGAAATGAGTGAAAGAAAGATAACATTGACTATAGGTAGTGAGAACACCTATCCAAAAGAATACTAGTAGTTAGGGACACATTTAATACATGTTGGATATTATTCATAGTTCCCCCATCACATTGAAGATGTGAAAACTATTCCTATTCTACTTTGGAGCACTGAAGAGAAGCCTAATGATGAAGGCAATTTCCAAGAAGGTAGTTGAAAGGTTTTACCCTCAATTTTAGGGGTTTTCATGATTTGGAGAGAAATTTATCTAAAGATAAATTTCATGGTATATTTCATACTCCTTTCTACTAAAATATAACTGAATCTTATGCCTTGACAAGTGGCATTGTGATCCTTGAGCTCCACTTCTCTCTCCTCTTACACATTCTATAATTTATGGCCATTTTGGCTCTTATTTTCGAATTCCACATCTGGTATGGAAAATCCCTACTAGTTTGATGTTGTCTTTTGCCTTTGAATAATACATCAAATTTTGTTTTTATTTCACAAACATTTCATCTAAATGTTTGAAGTGATGTATGATGAGGTCTAGTGATAAGCTTCTATCCTTGTTTCTCCTTATCCTTTCATGTTTGGTGTAAGAATTTCTAATTCTAATAGGTCATATGGAATGTATCTAGTGTGTTTTAATCCTTTCAAGTGTAAAAGTATTCTTTTTGTCTAAAATGACCTCTAGTCCACT
Organism: Torreya grandis; assembly: GCA_037957365.1. Taxonomy (NCBI): domain Eukaryota; kingdom Viridiplantae; phylum Streptophyta; class Pinopsida; order Cupressales; family Taxaceae; genus Torreya; species Torreya grandis. The sequence continues at coordinate 330,171 of JARHVA010006116.1, read as the reverse complement.
TACCTTGAGAAATCTCATGCATATCACCTCTATATTAAAATACTAATGTTAGAGTATTCTTGGACTTTGAAGTTAGTACTATAGGTCATTGCTCTTAGTGAAAGAATATGATAGCATAGTGAAGATCCTTATGGTGTATCACCCCCTTAGTATAAGTTACTTTCATGCATATTTATACCTCTTTTCATCCAAACAATTAATTAGTGTAGGTGATAAGTACTTAAAGGTTAATCTAGGGAGATAGCTCTTAAACCTAGAGGTATTCCAATGTTGCCCAAATATTAAAGTAGGCTTTAATGACCTCCCATATAGTGTGATATTTGGTGATAGTAGGTACCATGCCAAATTTATAATCCAAGCTAATCTAACTAGCCAAACCAAGGTGCCAAGGAAAGGTGGAGAAAATAGAGATTCATTAACAAAGATTTATTAATGCATATAGCCAAATAAAGCCACTTCGACAAGCCATTTTAGAGCTAAAAGTAAGGTAAAAGGATTGTTTGTTTATTTATTTATTTATTTTTTTCATTGTATGCTTGTTACTTATGTTCTCCCTAGTGTTTGAGCTAGAGGGGTTAGTGTTTAGTGTGTTAGTTTTGATTTGGTTTTATAGACTAGCACTATACTAATCTCCCTTCTATGGATTCCCTGTTTGCAATCAAAATAACTAATTGTGTTTGATTTCCTAAACTAATTTACTTCATTTAAGTTTGTCTCCATGATGTGGTTGAATGAAATATGTGTTTTATCATTCCCCCATGACTCTCCACTTTCTTTCTCACTCCTTTTCTCCTTTCCTAGTTGAATGCCACCAACCCTCCCACCCCCTCATTCAACTTGTAAATATTGTATATAATATAGAGTAGTTTTCTAATTATTTCAATAAAGGGAACCTCCCATAATAATAGATGAGAAATTTTTTGTCTCTTATATTATTTTGAAATATAAATTTGTTTCAAGTACCAAATGTTTCACCAATAATTTTTGGTACCCATTATGGGTCACATTTTGTACTTTTTGTGCAACCCATAATTTTTAAATTATATTCATTTGTAATACTATATTTAGAAAAAAAAATCTAACTATCTAACCAAACCTTTATTAGATTCAAGTTGCATAAAAAATTATTTATTTTTATTTATGGTAGTTTTTCTAAGTCAACAAGGTGGATAATTCCCACTTTCAAAGAGCTACAACTATGCTAGAAAAAGAAGAACGATATACTAATATTGCCCAAATAATCATTGCATTCATTTATAAAAGGATAGTGATCAATGTATTCTTTAGATTTTCTTAAAATATTATAGTGTCCTAGCTTATAAAAGGTACATAAGGTCTATCACTAAAAATGCTCTTTCTGATTTATTGTTTGACCTTCAAGAATAGTTCAATTTCAGACTCTCTTTTGAATAGATAAAAAAGGTACATCCTATAAGTATAAGTTTATCACTACCAAATATATTTATTATAATAGTAATAAATTTTTTGAACATGGTTGTTGTACCATGGGGCGCTTGCTTAGGCCCATTATCTTTGGGTGTTCAAATTCACAAAATTTTGAAAGGCTAAAAAAATAATTTACCCAAATTTATCAATGATGGTAATCAACACCTTGATGAACATATACAATATTTATTCCTTGTTTGTATCATTCTTGGTGTCTAACATGAAGATGTTTTTGTCAAATTATTTTTGGAGACATTGGTTGAATGAGTTATATAATGGTTTCATCATTTGTCCCTTGCTTTCATTCTAGATGGGAAAACAATGAGGGATAAATTTGAAGAAAGGTTTAAATTAGTTGAAGATGAACACTCATTATTAGAATAATTGTCTCAAACCAAAAAAGAGCCTCATAAACATATGAAATATTTTATAGAATGATTTAATAATTTGGTATATAAAATTCCAGCTACTACAATGCCTATAGTATAAAATAAAAAATGTTTATTTTTGAATGCACAAGTGCATTAAGTTTTTTACTACATAAAAATCACACTGTAACATTGGAAGTTATGTAAATACAATCTAAAAACATTAAATATGGCATGAACATGGATAAAAAATAAATAAATATTATGTCAAATTAAAGAGCACAACTTAATAGATCCTTTGATTCAAAAACTAGAAGATGATATCTTGACTTTGAAGAAGTAGATTCCTCTATTAGGAATGATAAAAACATTCCAATAATATAATATTTGAAGAGTTAGTCAACAATAAACATCACATGAAATTTAAAACAAATGATAATTAAAATAAGATAACTCAAATGATATTTAGAAATAAATATGCTTAATACAATAGAAAGCACTTGCATAAGTATGCAAGACAAAACTAGAAACTAGTCTAGTTAAGCAATGTGGGATAAATCCTCACATAAGACAAACTAGGGAAAAGATGAAATACCTAACTAATAAAATATAAATCATGAAAAACACATACTCTAACACCCCCCTCAATTGAAGCTAGGGGCTAACAATAGCCAAAACAAAAGTGGCATATCCACAACATGAGACTCAGTAACAAGGCCTGATAAAGTACTCTTGTAAAAAATATATTCATGCAATGGAAAAAGAGAGAAAACCCATAGGAAATAAAACTACAACCTAAAATGATGTAAAATAAGGAATGAAATAATTCATATGGAATCTCCCCAAGAACAACTATCATCTATATTGAAGTTGTCAATACTCCAAGTCAAAATCACAAGATGGCTAGTGTCGATGTTGAGATCCTCAACTAGAAGACCGTAGAAGCTCCATCCAAATTGAATAATGTTTCTTCCTTTTTACAAAGGAATAAAAAATATGGTGTACCATAATTCTACCCATTACACAATGGAAGATGGAGGCAATAGTATAAATATATCTGAGTCATGTCCAAATCTAAAGTATTGCATAGGTCTGGAAAGATCATGCACATGAATTGAATGTAATGACAATGAACAAATAAACCCCCCCAAAAAGTGTAATCCCCCCTCCCCTCACAAAATAAATTTGGTACTTTATAAAAGTAGTGTTTTTACAATGTGATGACACTAAAGGATAAAGAATTGAAAATAATACACTTTTACAAAAAAATAGAACTCAAATCTGAGTTATGGTTTAAAAGATATAGGATTTATGAATTCCTATGAAATGAATCAAAAATATTAAAAATTACATTATAAGATAATTTTAGTGACCAAATTGGAAAAAAATATAGTTTTCCAATCATTTGATGGAATATGAATTTTATCGCAAACATCTTCAAGCCTACCAAAGCAGAAAAAAAATCCTTCCTCATATTTGTTGGCTCCAACTCACCTTTGAAAGTCAAAACAATTATATTTATATCAATACCATATTTTTAAGAAAAAAGTGCCTAGAATAGTAGATTAAAATGAACATAATTTTATTAATAGAATCATAATTTAAAATCATAAAATGTTCTATAAATTTGTGAGAGAGTGTGTAACCCAAAAATAGTTTCATAAACTTCTTTATAAGTAAAGAGCAGTTGATCAAAACATATCATGTTTTTGTAAAACATGTAGTTTTGCCCAAAAATAGATTTATCATAATGGAAGAATGAATAACGTATTAGATTGTGGGACCTATTAGTATTTAAGATATTCTCCTCTAACGATGTAGATCATCACCTTCTAATGTAGTTCAAAAATTAAGCTTCTAGCACTCCATGCAGTTGACCTATAGAGAAAGCATCTACTGCTTCTTCCTTCTAAAAAAATGCAAAAAAATATTCCTCTTCATTTTAGTGGACTAAAATAGAATTATCTGAAAATAACTTGCAAGTTAATGGATGGTTACAACTCTCAAAACTCTAGTATCATGTTAGGAATTGTAAAAACATTCTAATAATCCATGATCTGAAGAGTTAGTCAACAAGAAACATCACATGAAGATACAAATAAATGAGATTTTAAAAAAATAACTCAAATGATATTTAGAAAAGAGATGCTTGGAACAATAGAAATCCCTTGCATAAGTAGGCAAGACAAAATTATAAACTAGTCTATCTAAGCAATGTGGGATAAAGCCTCACATAAGACAAACTAAGATAAAGACGAAATACCTAACTAATAACCTATAAATCATGATAAATACATACTTTAACATCCTCAATCACATAATACTCCATAGAATGATGTACCTAGGAGACCCTTTATTCTATGTCATGGTAATATTCACACTATAACCTCCTCTAACTCCTCAACTTGATATTGAAGCATCTTCTATTTTCATTCACTACACATACATTTTCAATGCTACCAATAACCATGATAGTTAAAATTATGTAAAAATGACTAAAATGCTACAACTCTAAACTATTGAAAAACCCCCTAAAGAGGGTGTTTTGTGTACCTCTAATCCTAAAATTTAGGAACCTGATGGTGACTCCACTGTGGATTATTTTTAATATGAACTCAAAGGTGATGATTAAAATGAAATTATTGAGGATATAAAAAACCCATTCATATGCATTATCCACTTGAGATCAAAATGAAATGATGAAGGATTATAAAAAGAATAAAGAATATGATAAGCAAAAGGCAAAAGAGGCCCCTAAAGTTGTAGTTGTTCCCAAATGTTTTCTCAACAAAGGTACTCCTTTGTCAAATTTATCGAAGGACAAAAAACCATAAAGGTCTAGTAATTATAATTATTCTCATGTGTCTACTAATTAAGAGCCTACAAATTCTTATTTTGACATAATTGATTATATGAACAAGACTAAGGTTCAAATTTTTCAAACTAAATACCTCTGAAACAACTCTAAGCAATTGGATAAATTGGTCAAGTTTATCAGAGGAATTTATAATGCTCCATTTAAAGAAGCACATATTAGGATGGTTAATTTTGATTTGAAAAAAAAAACATATCCATTAGTGATCCAAGTAATGAAAGACTCGAGTCTTTCTATGTGTCTTTATTTTTGGCAGCGTTTGGTTGAAAAACTACATTCTTGATTCAAGAGATTTTAACAATGTCATACCAACAAAAGTTGTACATGTATTGGGATTGACATGCACTAAAATATTTGATCATTATTTTAACATGGAAGTAAACAAGTCATGTTGATTAAACAAATAAAAGATCTGCAGTTCACTTTAGCTGCTTTTCCCCAAAAGAGAGAGAAATGACCATATTGGTGGTGAACATTCCTCCTAGCTATGGAATGTTTTTGAGTATGTTCTTCAGTAAAGACCTCAAAAGAGAAATTAAAATATGCTGGATGCAAGTTGTGATCCTCATGAAAGGAGTTAATGAGAGATTACTCCCAAAGTTAAAACCTAAGCTCTAAGTACATAAGTCAAACAAATCATCGATAGGCATCCTATATGAAGAAATAGGTCATGACACTTACATGATGATGGTAAAAAAGGATCTATATCTTCTCAAGCTAGTGGAAGGCAACTCTAATGATATCTGCACTATAGAGTTCAATTGAAGTTACTTGGTGACTAGTTTAGGGGCTAGTGTATTGCTCATTTCTCCATAGAAAGAATCATTTCCTTACTCATACAAAATCTAATTTGAGTGTAAAAATAATACTACTCAATATGAAGCACTATTGCTAAAAATTACAGGTAGCAAAAAAAATGGGCATCCAAAATATCAAAGTGCAAGATGATGTAGAATTGATTATTAAATAAGTACAAGGCCAATATTAATTAAATAATGATAAGATCATTTTTTTAGAGAATTAACCTTGATTTGGATCCTTTTTATATGTTTATAGTCTTATCATAAGTCTTATTTGTGTGTACATTTATTGTGTTTATAAATACACTTTATTCTTGCTTTTCGAGGTGGCACTTACCTCTCTAATCCACTTGTTGAATTTGGAGTTACTTTCACGTAACTCCTCTCCCCCCACATGAAACAGGATTATGGACATATAACACACATGCTAGAGCTTGCACTTATAACTCATTTTCTATCTTAGCTCTTTATAAAGAGCTTTTCTATATCTTTTTTCTATACTTATTTGACACACTCTCAACACACTCTTGTTGATCTAGTCTTGCTTTGGTATTCTTACTTCTCTCTTGACAAAAGTCCATTCTTATCTTAGCTTCTTCATGCTATTGTTATTGAGAATTCTTGTTGAAAGCTTTCAATACTAGTGTGGAGTTTTTATTTGTATGATGATTTCTCTACTTGTCACATTTGCCTCAACTATGTGGTTTGTGTTCACTTCAAGATAGCATGTTTCATAATTTTTATTTTTATATTCAATTTTTGTCTAATATTATAATATGGTATCAGATTCATGCATTCTTAATGTTAATTTTTAAGTATTTTTTTATAGAATTGGTGGTGAAAAATAATATTTTTTTGTCTTCTAATATTCTGATTATTTCTAGTTTTTTTGGGACTATATTTGCCATTCTTTAATGTTTGAAACAATAAAATATTGGCTTCTAATTTTTCAGCTCGTTTGATTTTCTTTCAAACTAATATAAATCTAACTTGTGCTTCTATTGCTATTCAAGTTAATGTTGGTTCGAATTCTCTTAAAAGGCTTCTAATTTATTAGCATCTCCTTATTTTGAACAAGTTTTTGTTTTCCTATGTCTAGTAACATTTGCATATTACTCTTTTAAACCTAAATTTTGTTTCTTGCATTATAAGTTTTTTGTGAAGCTTTTTGTTCTTGGCCAATGCTTTTCTAGTTACTCTGTTTTGCATTTCATGTGGCATTCATGTTTTCTTTCCTTATACTTTTCACCTTTTTTTTGAGTTATCATCCTCTTCTAGTGACAATTATATCTTTTTTGCTTGTGATTTCCTTGGCTCAACTCTTCACATTTCCTTCCGCTACATTGGATTCTTTTTATTTTAGGTTGGTGTTTCACTTCACTCTCTTTGGTCGTGTGTTATTATTTTTGGCTAAGATATATATTCTACTTTGCCATTCTTTGCATTCTAGGCTAAATAGTTCCCTATTTTTTGTTGTGTTGTGATTCTAAACAACTTCCTTTGCATTCTCCCAACTTATTTAATGTTTTCTTTGTTGCATCCTCTAAACCTCTGCATTTTGTTTGTCCTTTTCTCTATTAAAATGTTTCAGTAGTCGTTGCTATTCATTTTTGGGATGACATATTTATCCTATAACACTTTATTCAATATTATTTACGTTAAATTATAGATTATATCATTATTGCATGTGCGTTACTATTCTTATTATAATAAAATTTGTTTTTTAAGCTTTCAAATATTTATGCATTACCTTTCATTTCATGTATATTAGGTAAGCGTAGCTATTTTTTTTAAAAGCTTTCATTCCATTTATTATCGTTGAAAAGCTTTGTGATCACAATAAAATATTTTTCAGTGTAATGCCTCTTTAACACTTTTATATGGCACTTTAATTATTTATTCTAGTCCTTTTTTTATCATTCACTAATTTTTAACGTACTTTTAAAAAAACACTTTCCAAGTGGCATGTTAATGTTAATGTGGCATGTTAAATTTTTTATTATGAAAGTTTAAACATGAAAAGCCTTCCATTCATTGAAGCATTATATCAATAAACTATAATTTTTACTTTTCCATGTGGCTTTATCTTTTTTTAAAATAAAAAAGAATCTTGTGTTTCGTTTTTCAAATCAAATAAACTCTTTTCCTTCTCATTATGTGGCTTTGGATTTTATTAATTATTTATTTAGATTACATACATGGGAAGTGTTTTCTTTCCCCCAAAAAAATTTTTTTTTACCACATTTTGCATATGCTTAGTACTAATACATTATTTTTATATGTTTAAAAGTTTTTTTTTTTCTAAAATTGTAGTATGTTTTGGTGTAGACTTACTTTTACAAGTTAATTGATATAAAATACTATAAAATTTCGATCTTTGATTTTTTATTTTTATTTTTTAAATGTTTTTTGGATCAATTCATGTTTTTTATCATTGATTTTTTCAATACTAGTATAATTTGTATCATTTATTCTCAAGAATTTTAAAGTGGTTATTTTCCAACATATTATTCAAACTATTTCTTTTAAAGATGATGAAATAGTTTCTCGTAAGAAACAAATAACATGTCAAAATATTACTATTACTACTTTACATAATTCTATTAATGCACTTTAAAATATTTTTTATAATAAAATGAATAATATAAAATTCTCTTTTGACTCTCTAAATGACAAATTTACATTATTTGCACATGATAAAAACTCTAACATCGATAAAATTTATTGTACTTCTCATACATCAAAAACTTATTTAAACACTCTTTCTACCAACCTTGACTTAAAATTATGCATATTATAAGATATTTAGATGGTGCTCTTGGTAAATATAAAAATGGTATTCTTGAATTTGTTTTACTTTATTCTAATGTAAATTCTAAAGGTCTTGTCTATAATGCTTAAAATGCTTCTAATGAGAATTTGACATTTTATTATCTTCCATATCAAAAGACTTATAATGAAATATCTTTTGATTATATTATTTTTAATGCTTATGATTGATTAACAATGCTAAAATTTTTATGTATTGTCGAAAACATGTGTATCGTATATCTAAATTTTGGAAATTGTATACATAAATTTTTTATGATAAATCCACATATGATACTTTACATTGTTGGAAAAAGACTAAATCTCCTACATCTAAGAGTAAAACTATTTGGATTCCTAAAAAATAAATCTTCTAGAGATTAATATTTTTTCTTATGATGATTCTTCTAATGCTTCACATAGAATATCTTTTACAAGTGACATATCTTCTCTGTCTCTGTTTTGATTAATTAAATATATTTTTTCATTCCTTTTTTTTTTTATTACATAAGATTTATGTTTTGACTAACTTCTTTTTGTGAAGGTTTAAGCACTTTATGATAGAAGTTATCTTTGCTTAATTTTATTTAGTTGTACATCTTATTTTATTACATTATGTATGTAGATTATATTTTTGGCATATTGGTTACTTAGCTTGAAAGATTGGTACTATCTTTCTTATTTTACAGGTTTATGGATCATTACTCCTTGATGGTTTTTGTTCTATTTTGGATCAATCACATTGTTTGAAAAAAATTATTGGATCTTCTTCGTGATCACACTTTATTCCTTAAAAAATTTGGCTACACCCTCTCGTGTTTCTTCTCTAAACTCTTGTAATTACTCTTGAAGGAATTTTTCTATTAAGGGGAAATCAATGTATTTTCAACTCCATTCCTTGTTTATAAATAATTTTCTCTAGTTTTTTAATCCCAATTTAAGTTTAAGAGGGAATGTTAGAAATTTTAATATTAATTTAGGTAATTCTAATAGGTTTTAATCTTATCCTAAGTCTTATGTATGTGTACATTTATTTTATTTATAAATACACTTTATTCTAACCTTTTTAGGTGGCACTCACCTCTCTAATCCACTTGTTGGATTTGAAGTTACTTGCATGTAACTCTTCTCCCCACACATGGTATACACATCCTCCCACTTGAAAGAGGATTAAGAACATTTGTCATATATGCTATATATTGCACTTATAACTCCTTTTCTCTCTTATATCTTTATAAAAAGATCTCATATCTATTTCTTCTACACTTACTTAATACACTCTTAACATGCTCATGTTTATCTAGTTTTGATTTGGTATACTTATTTCTCTCTTGGCCTAAAGTCATTCTTTTCTTAATTTTTTCATGCTATTGTAATTGAAGATTCTTGTTGCAAGCTTTTAATAGTAGTGTATTTTTTTTTCCATATGATAGTTTCCCTACTTGTCACATTTACCTCAAATTTGTAGTTTATGCTTACTTCGAGGTAACATTGGTCTTTGATTTCGATTGTTTATTTAATATTTAATTTTATTCTTGACAAATATTCTAATATAAATAATATATAAATAGGGCCTAGGACTACATTAAAGCCTTTAAATAATTTTATATTAATGTAGTTCCAAGAGAAAAAGATTTTAAAGTTGATGCCCTAGCCATACCCACTTCCTTGTTAATTCCTCCTCCATAAATTAGAAAGGACTTATATGTCATTGAAATGGTATATCACCTTAGTGTGTGATATAAATATAAACACTGACAAGTATTCAATGATGATAAATAGATCATTGCTTTCTTGGAGTGAAAGGATAACTTTAGGAATCTATTATTCAATTAAAGATCCATTATTTACAAAGAATCTATTGCTCCAAAAAATAAAGAGGAACATATTTTTTAAACACCTAACATAAAAGATAATCAAATTGATGATAAGATCATACAGTTGAAGGGAAAAAGATTCCAAAAGGTTTGGTTTCTTTGGAAGAGATGTTCGATAAGCATGGCAAGTACATTAGGTAAAAGATTAAGGGAAATCCTAGAGGATCCCTTAAATATTAGAAGATAAATAGTGGTATAGAAAAAAAACCAAGGTATATCAATATTAGAAAACATTATTCTAAAAAAGAATGTAGAAGGTTGATTTTCAATTTCAAACTATACAAAGACATATTTACTTGGTGTTACATTGATCTGAAGTATTTTAGGCTCTGAAGTATTTTAGACCAAAAATCATGCAACATAACATTTCATTAAAATCAAGTATCAATCCATTTAAAAAAAATTGAGGCACCATAATTTAAATTTTTTTACACTATTTAAGAAGAGATAAATAAGATGTTAGATTCTTAGATTATCTTTCATATTCAACATTCAACTGGCCAACATTATGCCTGTTTGAAATAAAAAAGGGGAAGTTAGGATCTATGTAGATTTTTGTAATCTTAATCAAGCTTCACTAAAGGATAACTATCCATTTTCAATCATGGTTAAAATTTTATAGGTTGTCATGGGATCATAGATGATGTCTATGCTATATGCAATCTCAAGGTATAATTAAGTAGAAGTATCTACGATAGATCTTTTAAAAATGGATTTCACCATCCCATGGGGAACATTTACATATAGAATGATACCTTTTGGCCACATCATTGTTGGGAAAAAATTTAGAAGAGTGATGTATTTGGCCTTCAGTGACATGAAGAATAAAATCATCGTGATTTAATAGGATGATCTCACTATCTTCTCAAAGAAGAGAGAAGACCATTTTGAACACCTAAAAAGAGATTTTGAAAGGTGTCATTCTCATAATATCTTTTTGAAGACTAAAAAGTCTATATTTATAGTGACCAAAAGCAAACTCTTAAGTCACATGGATTCTAAATAAGTTACCAAGATCTATCTAGAAAGAGTGAAGGCCATCCATCATCTATAATTACCAAATAATAAACTAGGCACTCATTCATTCTTCACCTAAGTTAATTTTATTATAAGATTTGGTCTCAACTTTGCTAAGCTCACTAGACATATCGTATAAATGATAGTTGGAAAGAATTAATTCAAATTGAATGATGATGGGAAGAAAGCATTTAATGAGATTGAGGAAGGAATTACCAAAACACTAGTCTTGACTTGCCCAAATTTTTTGAATAACTTCATTTCATATTGCTACTCCTTTGAATACACCCTCTATGTTATTTTGGCATAAAAACATGAAGCAGGTATTAAATACCCTATTTCCTTCATGTATTATGGAATTAAAAACCATGAGCTCAAGTATTCACTAGTAGAGAAACATACATACATTATGGTCAAAGTGGTAAAAAATTTCAGATTTTATATCTTTAATTCTCATACCATTATAATGATCCTAAATTTAAAAGTGAAATCAATCCTCATCCAACAAGAGATTAGAATAAAAAGAGGTTGTTGGATTGCAAAAGTGCAGGGGCATGATTTGGTGTTAGTAAAGTTTATTGAAGTATCATAACATGCTAAGCATGAGGATAGATATGATATACTTTATATACATAAGATAGTATATTATATAAAGACAAAAAGTGGGATGGTAAAACCATAGGGAACATTAATTATCCTACATTATTGAAGAATTAAGAACAAGAAGTATTTCATGAATAGAAATAATGCATTCAAATTATTTAGATAGAAAGTAACCAAAACATTACATATGAGAATGCATAAAAAGAACATAATAAGAAATCACATATGTAATCATAACCAAATAATCTGTATTTTATCTCTAAAAGTGGAGCCCTCTTCTTTTTACAAATAAAATTATATATAGACATTTCTAATCTATGACTAATCATCTTCTTCTCATAATTGGCACCAAAAGTGGAGTCTATTTATATTCTATCCTATTATAAGTTATGAAGATAGGACACAATAGACTTAGACAATGATAAAATGAGTGAATAACACATAAATATAAGACAATTATCTTGCACATATTTATAATTCATGTTCTTCTACTAGCATTTTCTTGGACTTAAAATGTTATCTCATATTGAGACAATGTCCTAGGATCTATGAGAATACACAAGTGACCAGAGGCTGAAGAAATGGTTACAACAGTAAGATTCACAATAATCACTCAAGACAACATTTTATTTTTCACCTTTTGTACATTAATTAGCCACCCTTTTAGGTTTTTAACTAAGTAACATACCAATCTACCACCCTTTTTAGGTTTCCAATAGGTTGGCATAACTAGGTGGCCACACTTTAGATTTTTTTCAACCAATTTGACCCCACTTGTCTTACTAAGTTGTGCCCAATATAAAATGTTATATAAAAATTTCAAAATTTGTACTCTATATAGTAATTAACTTGATGATGGTGGCATGGATGTAGACAATGATTGACTAAAGGAGTCCTTGGACTAGGACTATGCTACCTTATATCCAGTGATGATCTTCTAGAGCTCTAATAGTGGCCTATATGTAGGTGTATTGACAATCTAGGCAACTATGTTAGTGAAAGGTGTCAAATCCATTCTATAGGCATTCTAATCCAATATCATTTCTTGGATTAATCATAACTTGGTGCACAATGGATCATGAAAGCCAATGATATTCTTGATATCTACATCATCTATTTTACTCAAGGCTACCTTTGTGTTTGTAAAATTTGTCTAGATCTCTCCAATTAGTTGTTCAATATTATCTACATGTCTTTGAACTTAGATGTTGGTGAAGGAACTGCATAAAAGTTGACTCTACTAATTCAAAATGTTGTCACACACATAATCCCTAAAATTGAGTGATTCCTAAAGGGCTCCATCCTTCCATTCCCTAGTTATAGTGTGACTCACCATGGTTGCTTTGGTGGTGGTGGCATTTACAAATTATATGCTAGATCTGGATAAGGAGGTATCCAATTACTACTTCCAATCCATCAAGCTATGTGCAACCAATTGAGTTTGAAGTGAAACACCATCAAACATTCCTTGATATTCCTCTAGCAGAGTGATGAGTATTGAAGCCTCATACTTCAAATATTTACCCAATGTTCTGACTACACTAAGATTGTTTGTAGAGCACCAATAATTTGTTAACTCGGAGACAAGTGTCTTAAGTCTACATTGGTTGGATATTACTTGGTCTCCAATTATTCAAGTGACCAACTCAGGATAAGTGTCCTAGATAATTTTGGTATATTCATGCAGTCAATCATTCAACTTGATGTTCTCAACCTTCGATTGAATATCCTACTCCAGATAGGTGACCTTCTATGCAATGGACACCTAGAATGCTACAATGCCCTCTAACTATTTATTTAGTGGTAATATGGAAATATCTAAGGATGATTCCTACTAGAGTGGTAATGTTGAAAAAGTTCTTATAGTCACTGAAGCGTTGAGTTATGGAATGGTCACAATTGGAGGTGATAATGTGGCATGCCAATTTCCCATAGTTGTAACATCTCATATCAAGACTCCTCCTAAATGAAAATCTATTTGTTTCACACCTATTGTAGTTTCAGATTGATCTTCTTATTGCTCTAGCTTCTCTGATCCATCTTGTTGTTATTCAAGAACTTGTTATTACTATGTTTTAACCTCTTCTATAGGCTTAAATTATTTCATAGTTTCTTCATTCTATTTTATTTTGGTTTCTTTTTCTACCTTCCTATTGAGATAATCCTCCATATATTTCTTTTTCTCCTGTTCCTCCTCATATAGCTTCTACACACACTCTTCTTCCATTTTCTATTTCTCCATCATAACAACCTTGTCTTGTTTGACTATATCCTATGCTTGTGTTACTAGTTCAACATAAACCTTGGTTGCACTTACTTGTTGTTCCTATTGGTTGTGTAGGGATTCATCATCATCTTCTTCATGGCTTCCTCAGTTTGTTTTTATGTGAGAGTGGCGTCTTATAGAGCCTTTTATTATTGTGCCACTAGATCTTATTATTGTTTTTCTTCTTCCTCAGCCTTGGTATCAAGTGCATCCTCTTTGTTATTATGCTCTTCATCCATATTCTTCTAGTGTGCCTCTTGTGCTTTCTTTGCTACATCAGTAGGTTCTTATGCCTTCTTAGCCACCTTGATAGCCTTTTATTAGTCAGAATATATGTCTTACACCTTTTTTATGGACTTGGCTTCTTTAGCTTGATGACTTACTGGTTAGTTTTGATATAGTTAGTCCTATTCTTTCTAACACTTTTTATTCTTACCAAACTTTCCATCCTATTCAATGATTTACTTCCCCCATGACACCTATTGTTATTTATTTGTAGGTTGATCTAGAATGAGTTATTCAGCCTTTGAGGCGTGTTCTAAAGATGGTGAATCACTTGGATAGACCATGGAGTTGGAGATAAATGATTTATTACATCCCAAATTAACCAACCTATATTTGGGTGGATATGAAGTTGAAAAATTAGAAGGTTGCACTTCTTACACCATGGTTATCCTAGCAAATATGAATTCTTCCAGTGTAGGAGAGACCCTAGCCTCTCTTTGAGTTTTAGGTTAGTGTACTAGAGAATCTTATGGAATTTTTATCAATGGAACAAATACATCAATGGATAAAAAAGTGGTAAAAGGTTATTTCTATAAGAGGTCAACCCTTCTCTGCATTTATTTGGCCTCTTCTCATCTAGTGTTGACAATAATGAATGTAGGGTATGGTGGTAGGTCCACCCAAAGACTTGGTGAGACCTTATTACACACTTGTATTATGCACACTACCTTATAAAATAATAACTCCTCCATGTCATATAAGTCTCATACCATATCTATGACCATCACTTGTTAAACCTCCTACTCATTCATTCCCATTTGATGTAGGTCATAGGATCTTGCAATCTAAGGTACCTTAGGGTCATTTAGCTAGCTTATGATGACCACCATCTTGAAATTTAGTGGAGGTTATGGTGGTTGTTGTTAGGTAGAGAGATTTTGATTTACTTTCTGCTACTATGAGGTTGTGGCTTCCAATCATTATTGCACTTAAAGGATTATTGGGCTAGGTGGTATGGCTTGGAGTGGTGTTGCATGAGTAGATGCATATGATTTTTTTGGCTACTTCAGATTAAAATATGGCCATAGTCATAAAATGGTATAATTCTAAATGGTTACCTAAGCATCTCATTAATATGAATGAAGATGCCTTTTTGAATCAAGGTGACAACAATATGTTTTCCCAGGTATTTCATGACATCTGGCGGAACTCAAGGATGTGTAGCAAAAAACTCTAAACATTCCTCCCAATGTGTCTTGAATTTTCCCTCATGTGCTAGGGTGCTACACTCAGGTGTCCATATCAGGTTGTGGAATTGATGTGTTGGCCAATAGTCAATATCAGGGTGTACCTCTCCTTCAGGGGATTTCCATTAGGTGAAACATAATAGAAAGATGAAAAATTAGTAATAGAAGATCTAATTGGAAGTCATGTGACACTTTTCAATGTTTTAAAGGAGTTCTTGTATAAATTATTTGGGCCAATTTAATTGATCATTACAATGGATCATTCATTGTGAAATGTCCACCATTTTTTTGAGAATTTGCTTTATATACTTAGTGGTTTTCCATAATATCTATGTGATGCATTCAACTAGGATGGACACTAGTTAATCTTGATTTTATTAAATTGGGATTCCTTTGGACCCTCAAACATATAAATCTATGATGTCCTAAAGAATAAGAGGCATTCATGTCTTATATAGATCAAGAGAATCACCTCACATAAGCATGCCTAAAGCTCAAGCCATTACTTCAGTATTGATGGCTATAGTGATGTCAAGGACAATGTATATGTTTCCATCATTATAATGACTAAGCAATATTTTCAAAATATTCCCCAAGAAATATAAGGTGGGAATACAAAGTAGGATTTAGATGTATATATTATGAACTCAATGTGGGACTACAAGCACTAGTTGTGCAACATCAATAGAATCTGGTCGAAAGAGTTTCGGCTCTACCACTCAGAGGTAATCAAATGGATTAGTATTAATGTATTTTGTCTTCTAAATCACAATGTTGATTCCCATTGATTATTTCTAAGCACGTGTCAATTTTATGATAAGTTACGATCGATCCATGATCTCTGAATAGTGAAATTGAAAAACTTGTGGCTTTTAGCATGATATAAATTAGCTCAACTTAAAAAAATTAACTTGTAAAATGCTTACAAGAATGAAATATAGACTTGGTTTGCAACCATGTTCCTTTAAAGATTTTTCACCTATTAGTTTTCACATAAATGTCATATTGAACTATCCCTTCAATATCAATGTGAATGTTGATGTGGAAAATATCATTTGATCTAGAAATTAAGGTAGTTAGTCATTGGTACATGTATCAAGATACACCATTATATTTTTTGTTGTCTGTACTAGAGTATTAATGGATGATGTTGATCAGCCATTGATTTGGTGAAAATTAGGTTAATTAAACATTGGCTCTGGCATTAACTGCTTGGGGTGACTTTAATATGGCTAAGATTTTGGTTGATGTGACTTGACCATACATTTTCTAGACTTAATTGCTTACTTTTTCTCCTGTTGACATGAATAATGGTACTAATGAATTATTTTATACATGATTATATACATGTTATAATTTTTATCATGGTTCCAAAATCTATTGAAGAGATCACACACACACACACACACACACACAAACAAAGAAACACAAAAAAAAATACAAAAATGGGAAATCCTAATTTACTTGGTGTTATTTAGCACCCACTCATTTGTCAAAAAGATATCAATTAAGACTATTGGAAGTAGGGTTTAAGCCTATAGCCATTCATCTACCATGGTAAAATAGTTCCCTACATATATCTCAAAACAATGGTTCCTTGATGCAATATTTCATTTATAATGTAAGGCCCTTTCCATCTCATATGTAATTTACCCAAAAATGTTATGAAGTGACTATCATATAGCAAAACTAGTTGGTCTTTGTGAAATTCCTTATGATGCGTATTCCTACCATGTCATGATTTCTATCTCTACTTATGAACTTCTTTCATTCAACATCTTTTACATTGATACTCATCCCTCCTATTCAGTTCAAAAAGCCTATTTGTCAAAGAATTAAAATCTCCTAGTATAATAACCATTAAAATACATAGATTGGGTACCAAGTATTCCATCAACATTGCTACTTCAAGCTCATAGACCAAGTGAAATGAAGTAAAACCTATAACCCTCTTATAGTGCATTTGATAGGCCCAAATAATCACATGAATTCAATAATATCAATCATCCCTCTTTACATCATATATCTTTGTCAACATATTTCCCAAAACTATATTAGAAGCCTCAACTTGACCATTAGCTTGTGGATGGTACACAATACTTTCATGATGAGAAATCATGAATTATTCAGTAAGATATTTGATCATATTATTCAAGAAGTGTGTCCCTCAATCATTGATGAGCTTAATGGGGAAACCAAACCTTATGATGATATTCTTGTAAAGGAACTTTTTTATGTCCTTCACCCCATAACTAGGTGTTTTAGTAGCTTCAACCCATTTGGTAAAGTAATATGTTTCAGTGATAATATATTATGTTTTGTTTCATTTACTTGAAGGATTAATCGGTCTGACAAAATCAATGCCCCAATATTCAAAAGTTTGTTTGGCTAATAAAGGTTAGAAGGTGATTTAGTCCTTATGGAGTGGTTTACCCATTTATTAACATACATCATAATGTTATGTTACTCTATGTGCATCCTTAAAAATGTTCAGCCACCATAACCCACTCTATAACAATTTCCTTGTAGTAGCTTTTCCAAAAAATGACCTCATGCTATTCTTTGGTGTGCTTCCTATAAGAGCTATGGTTATTCATGTTCTAGAACTACCTTACACAGTACATCATCCTTTCCCATATGATATAATATCCCATTTATAATAGTATATGGTAATGCCCTAGTGACAAAATGCTTCTTTCCCCTTTCTTGGTAGTGCATAGGGAATATTCCTTATGCAAGGAAATTAATAATTACCTTAAAATTCTTTAGGAGTCTAGAAACTCAAAATAAATGGGCATAAGGATAATCTTCCTGTATTTCTTCTACTTCTTCCCCATTTATGATATGATTGAGATGATTTGGCCCAACATTTTCTCTACATGGTTTGACATTGATGCAAAATTGAAATTCTTGAAAAAACATTAACCATCTTGAAGTTCATCCTCCTAGCATAGGCTTATTGCCTAGGTAACAAAAATCCTGGTGATCCATGAAAACTTCAAATGATGTCATAAGAAGATAATGTCAAAATTTATGTAGCGAAAACAATATATCCAGTGTTTATATTTTAGTTATATAATTCTTTTTTACATCATATAACTTTCAACTTACAAAAGGAATGGGGTGGTCTAATCCACCTTCTCCTAGCTATGCAATAACAACACCAACTATGATACCCAAAGCATCAACATGAACATAAAAGTGCTTACTCCAATTTGGAAAGATGAGAATAGGTACAGTGACTAATCCCTACTTTAGTTCTATGAAAGATGCTTGACACTTAAAATCCCAGACAAACTTTGCACCTTTGTGCAACAAATATTCCAATGGAGATGAAATGGTTGTATATTTCTTGATAAAATTATGATAGTACCTTGTATGGATAATAAATGATCATACTTATATATGTAAATGACTAGTGGAGGCATATTAATAATGACTACAATTTTGTCTTGGTCCACCAAAATCCATTCATTGCATACTACATGACCTAGCAGGACACCACAAGGTGTAAAAAATAAGCATTTTTTCAAATTTAGGGCAATGTACAGAGCTCAAAAATATTCTAATATGAGACAAAACTTGGATAAGTATTATTTAAATAAATATAATATTATCCAATCATCTAGATATACATCTAGGAAGTAATGAATGAAATCCTTAAATGCAGTCATTATTACTCTATAAAAAACTACAGGTGCATTTTTGGGGCCAAAAAACATTGCCTTGTATGCAAAGGATCCCCATTATATGGAAAATGTTATTTTAGATCTATTTTATTATGTTATGGGTATTTTATGATAGTCATTGAATCCATTCATGAAAGAGTAAACTTCATGACTTGTTGCAAATTCCAAAACTTCATCTATGAATGGAGTAAAAAATGGATTATTCACATAGGAATAATTTAGAATTTGATAATCACCACATACTCTGATCTCCCCTCTTTTTTTAGGATGCACTACCATGGGGCTAACCCAATATACCTTCTATATGAGATATATTATATATGTGTCTTGCATTTTATCTAGTTTAGCCTTCACTTTTAACTTCATGTTTGGATTAAACTTGTAAAAATTTATATTCAGTTCCATAATCCCCTATATGTGCTAGTTTAGGAATTTCCTTGCTTCCATTGTTATCCACATGATTTTTAATAGGTTGTTGATAAATCTTTCATATTTACTCAACAATATATTCTTATAGCATTATTTTCCTTTCTTATTCTAGAATTTTTATGTTTCTCAACTTTTCTTTTTCAGTGGGTTTTATGATCAAATCCTTTAATGGTTCTACTAGCCATTTAGGTTCAAAAAAATTAGTCAAATCAATATCACCATCAATATCTAAATCTTCAATTTCCTCCTCTTCATTATATATTCAATAACATAGCTTCATAAGAGATTGTTCTTCCATCTTGATAGTTTTATATCTTTGTAATGTTGTATTTAGATCACAAGTTGTGTTCTTATACATAGTAGACTCTATCATTGTGATTAAATATTTTTCACACCTATGGAATTGGAAATGTTTAATTTTCAATAGTGCATTATGAACCAGAGGATTCTCATCTTCAAACACAAAATTCTATATAAAGTTGCTCTACACCTGTGCCCAATGTTTTGTCTCCCTCTTATGTTTTTAATGCATATACCAAGTTGATGATAAAGAGGAAACTGTATAATGAAAGATATGAACCCATTACTTAGGTGCCTTAAATTATTCAATCCATACCTCAACACATTTTTGAATATGAATTTTAAGGCACTCACCTTCCTAAAAGTAAGGCCAATTAATTTTGATGACTTATGGTATTTAAAATCTCCTAATAATAAGTTCACATGCATCATCCCAATCAAGCTAGTCATCTATATGAATTATCCACCATGTCACTAAAATTCCCTTCAATGCATAATTTAGGTATTAACCCACTGACTGATCATAGGAACATGAGCTTGTAAGCACAAAATAAATTGATTGATATATTCAATTTCATAATGTTAAGGAAGTTATCTTTCCATAGTGAAGACCATTATCATTAGCCTAATTTCATGATCATCTTGAGCCCAGTCGAGTAGATGCTTATTTGAGACTCCACTGACAGACGAAGCTATTTCCCAAGGCAAGGTGCCTTCTCTAGTTAGATTTATATAATCCTACATATGATCATTTGATTAGTAGACACAATCAACATCGAAGAGAGTAGGGGATTTAGTAGACATAGATGCACAATTATCTATTACAAATCAAGGTTCCAACAACTGAGTAACTATTGGGTTGGGCTTCCATTATTTAGATGTCTTCAACTATTGAGTGAGTAAAGACTATACTTGAGGTTTAGTATGTTTATACAATAAATTTCACTTGATTTCACACAACAATTTTGGGTTATCATTAGAGTTTGCTTTCATCCAACTTATTTCTTGTGCAACATTTGGAGATTCTAGTCAACTAGAATAATGTAGGGTTTGTGCACCTTATGTAAAGGAATGACTAAAATCTTTTCTCCTTGATGTGCCTTTAACTGATTTTACATAGTATTGATAGTCATCTGATCATCATATGCCTATTTTTTGCCAATCAATGCAAGGTAATGAGCAGTTGTTGTCTTCATATAAATGACTTCAAAATCACCTTGTAGACTCAATTTTGTGACTTTGATCTTAGTGTATTCTAATTGGCCAGTGGGTTCAACTCTTCCATAGTCTATTAAGCTTAGAGTCACTAGGCTATAACTTATAACTGACCATCCAATCACCTCCCATGTAGACCTATGGATCATGTTGACCATGCCACCAAAAAAAAATTTGGAATTTCATATCCTATAACTTTAATTTCAATTTGTGCATATACATCCCATGTTTTTTTTGTTTTTACATACCAAACAAGTTTTTTTTATCTTTTATTATCCTCAATGTGCACACTATAATAAATTGTGTAGTAAGTTTGTGATATTTTTGGAAATGTCTTCATTGGGAAATATACTTAGTAGCTTCAATAAATATATTAAAACAGTAAAAAATCCATCCCAGTGCATAATGCACACAATATGACCATACATATGGCATCTATTGCTATGACATCTCCTTCAATAGTGTTTTGGTGTTGAATATTTTTAAACATCTATGCAACTTCATATATGAGTCCTTTTCTATAGTTGGGTCTAGGTATTTGTCATATTTTTATTTTTGGATTCCCTGGTCATGAGGCATTTTGAGAAGAGGTAATCCTCTCTCTACATGTTCGTGTCTTGTAACAACATTTAAAATGCATCTTCTTTAGGTTGTGCATTCACCACATTAACATTCCTGATGACCTTTTCCTTTCTTTTCTTTTCTAACATAGGACAATCTTCTATCTCATACTACTTATATATCCTACAATATACATAGTAAGATTGTCTTTGGGGATTCAAAGGGTAATTTCATTTCACATGATTATAATATCCACACAAGTAACATTGCAAAGGATGGCATTGGTAATTATTTCCTCTACCACCTTGGTAACCCATCTATATCCACCCCTAAATCTCCTCTATTTAATTGATAACCTCCTCTATAACCTCCCTATTTACACACTCAAGTGATGATGTTTATAGTTGTTATCTCCAATCCCAAATTGTTGTTGTACAACTGGTAGGGTCCAACTAATTTGCTACTATGTTATTTCCATATTCCAAAGTTCTATGTACTAGTATTGTGATGATAGTGGTGTCCAACCTGGCAAAGGAGGGGTCTATCCAGCCAAAACTTGAGGTTGGTACTGAGGTAAATTAGGAATCCATTATGAAATTGCTTGATTTGTATAACCCTTATTGACCTCTGGGCCTAAAATCAAATGCTTTATTGAGGACACTTGTTGCACAACAATGACAAATACATTGTTTTTGATATCTTCTTTGATCTCTTATAAAGCCCTATAATTATTTTTATCATGATTTTGTGACTTACATAAATTACAATACAAATTATGTGAGATTTTGACATACTATTGTAGAATATGGCATTGTGTTGTTACGTGTGATACTAATATACATATTTCATATAACTTTGTCTTGATCTTAGGATAATCATTTCTATGGTGTCCTTCCTTCCCACACTCCATTCACCATAGATTTAACTTAGGTTTATCTACTTCATGATATTATTCCATTGTCTTCTTAAAATATTGCAATGTATTTTTAATCTTAGAGCCCATTATGGGAGCTTCTCCATAATCTTCTATTTGATCCACTCGAAGAGAAACAACTCTAGCATCTACCTTAGTGGCATATTGAGTCATTGTTGTAGCAAACCTAATCCTGGAACATAGTCCTTTGATAAACCATGTAGTTTTATCTTTATCTAATAAGGTAATATCCACCTTATTCATAACATATAAGAATCTATGATCATAATCATAGACTGATTCCCCTAAATTCTACCTAATCTCCTTTAGG
This sequence comes from Torreya grandis, assembly GCA_037957365.1. Taxonomy (NCBI): domain Eukaryota; kingdom Viridiplantae; phylum Streptophyta; class Pinopsida; order Cupressales; family Taxaceae; genus Torreya; species Torreya grandis. The sequence continues at coordinate 307,201 of JARHVA010006116.1, read as the reverse complement.
TCTTGAATAGTTTGACTTGTACATTTATTTACTTTGAATTCTATGATGATCTACTCTTTAACCTATTTTAGACTTGCTTGAATAATCTATCTATAGTATATAAACTTAAGTGTTCTTATATTTATTTCCCTTTTAATTCACACTTTTTTATAACCTCATTGGTAACACCCTTAGCCTACCATCTTATATCACATGTTAATAAGTACTGTTCAGGATCTACAGACCCATCATATGTTGCCAAGTTGATAACTTATCTTACAACACCATATTATAAATTGGTATTAAATGGATTTATTGCATAGTTTTTATAGTGGGAAACTACATTCTATGTAATCCTACTTGCACACTATGAATATTTACCTATGCACTAAGAGAGTTAGTTTGTGCACTCTGTATTTATGTGTTTCCTACTTTTCTCTACTTGGTTTCAACAAACTCTATAGCCATCAAAGCCTTATGAATTGAGGATATTTTAATTTTAATACCCTAATGATGCACTTGTTTTGAAAATGGACATTCTAAACTACTGTATGCTTATTATTTTGGTTGAAAACTTATACTCAAATATAACAAATTGGGCTATGGGGACATGTCCTCATACAATGAATGATTCTTTCCAACAACTTCCTCTAATCTTGAACTTGTGATTACTTTGTGACTTTTTTTTTATAATTTACTTAATACTTCAAGTCCTTCTTTTGATAATAATCATTCTTGTTTTTTGTACTACATATATCATTTAACTGATCTACCTCTATACTATTCTCTCCTTCATCTTAAAAAAACTCTTCCTCCTCTCATTATTCATCACTTCTTTATTTTTTATGGCATTGATCTTATTATTTCATATAATATTTATTTTTCATTCATTTTACATCTCTTTATTCTCATTAATCATGTCTTCTTACTCATTATTCATCTATTTTACTACTACTCTTAACTCTACTCATAACTATCTAGGTATTTATTTGTTTACTCCATCTATTTTATTATTTTAGCTCACATTTTAAATCTGAATTATTATTTAGAATATTCTTCCCATGCGTATCAATTATGGGTTCAGGTTTAAGACTTATCTACTCATCTAACAATCATTCATGGTCAAGTTGCACATACCCCCATATGCTTGAAATGACAACTCCATATTGGTTGGAGTAGGTACCATAACCTTGTCCACAACCAACATCTTCACAAGGATAGGTAGTCACTATAAAAATTTCCCTAAAATTCCTCTGATGAATAAGTCCTTTATAGATTCAGAAGCTATGTATCCTTGTACTATAAACTCAATTATATATCCATATACTATAGTAGTAACCGAATGATCTACTGCCTTTGTCTAGTCAGTTTCTAATTTCTACAACCGGACTATCTTATCTTCAGTTCAAATTATAGTTTCTTCCATCCTTGGGTTAAAGAAATAATATTCCAACCATGTTAAGTAGTTAGCTAATAATTTAGGAATAGCACTAGAAAATTTCATAAATTTCTCCATAAATATGGTCTCGAATGATTTCCTGAACAATAAGACTAATCTTTTTTTATTCTTCTTATGTAAAATTACATATTATTTTGTCTAACCATATCTCAATATTTATCTTCACTAGTAAGAATCTTAGCATAATTCACTCCAAAAGGAGTTTCCACACTCACTACACCAATTTTAATAGAGGTTATTGAAGCATCAAAACATGCTAAGGATGAGGATAGCTATGATATATTTTATATGTATAGAATAGTCTATTATATAAAGATAGAAAGTGGGATGACAAAACCATAGGGAAAATTAATTATCCTATGTTATTTAGGAATTAAAAATGATCATTATTTTATAAATATAAATAATAAATGTAGATTAATTAGATAGAAAGTAACCAAAACATTACGTATAAAAATGCATGAAAGGAACATAAAAATAAGTCACATAGGTAAACATAACTGGATAATCTCTATTGATATCTAAAAGTGGAAGCCTCTTCTTCTTAAAAACAAAAGTATATATAGATGTTTCTAGTCTATGACTATTCATCTTCCTCTTGTAATTAGTGCTAAAGGTGGATTCTGTTCATATTCTAGCCTATTACAAGTCATGAACATAGGACAAAATAGACTTATACAATGACAAAATGAGTGTATAATGCATGAATATAAGACAATTATCCTATGTAGCTTTATAATCTGTGTTCTTCTACTAACATTTGGATATTAAACCCACTAATATGGTAATAAAACAAGGCATATATGAAATAATTATTGAAGGTGATGATTTTAAAAGAGAATAAAAGGAAGAGTTTGTTGGGTGAATATTTTGTCACCAGCTGACTGACGGAAAAATAGGTGCATCAACCACAGCATAAGGAGATTTATACAGCAAAACGGATGTGGTGACCACATCCAGATTGAGACAAATCTCTCCTCTCAACAAGGGGAGGTTCTCTATAAACTATAGTAAATAAATAAATATATATATATATATATATATATATATATATATATATATATATATATATATATATATATATATATATATATATGCTGAAAATACACAGGGGTGAAATCATACCATCCATCTCTTTTTTTCAGAGATGATGTTCACAAAATAGAGGAGAATTCTTGGGTAATTTTTGAAGGCATTTCTCTTCTTTTAGAAATGATGTTCAAAAAACCAGAGGAAGACTTCCTAGATAGTAACATAAACCACAAGAAACCCATGAAAGCACAAATTCTTTCATTGTTCCTCCCACTGATTAGGACAAAGGGACACAATAGTTTGAAGTGTAGCCCAAAGTCTCCACTTCAACTATAACAGAGTAAAAGGTTACGAAGGATAAATAGAGCTCAAAGTCTCTCTAGTATCTTTTACACAAAACAAAGACTGAAGAAAATTATGGTAGCACAAAGTCTCCCACAATCAGCTTTAGGACATCTTCCATCTTATTTCCACTTGTTCTACTTTTTTGATTAAAAGGACAAGACTGTATTTAGGAAACATACATAAGAACAATATCCTAGATGACACAAGCTATTTCAACACAAAGTCTAAAAGGTCACTTGCTTTCTCATTCATTTAACAAAATATGATTAACAGTCTGAGCTCAAAGTCTCAGGAATGCCTTTCAATTTGGGTAGAGCTTCACTTCTGATAACTAAGAGATATCCTTCATACAAAATGAGAGATTACAATATATAGCATTACAAGAAAGACTTGAGCACTTGTTTTCATGAAAATGGCCCATGTTGAATTGAATCCCTTGAATATCTGTGAAAGGGCCATGCTGGAATAGGTCATCAGCCTTAACTTTGGCATTCTGAATCATCTCAAATGCCTCCTCCTAAGCATGGGTTGTTTGGTCTTCTTTATGATGCTTACACAGCTGTCCATTCACCTTTACTTAATGCAAAAAAATAGGCTACACTTTTGAATGTTCATGCTCTCTGATGTCCACCTGGTGGACTGTTACACCTACTGAAATAACTCTTCTATAGATATTTCTAGATTTCTTGTAGTTGTTCCCTCCTTCCTTTCCATGTTTTGTCTCTTCCTAGCGATCTGAGCTCTCAGGACTATCTTCTCACTTTCTGTTGGCTCCTTCAGCTCCTTTCTCGATTGGTCATTGAGCTTGTTTTTAGGTCTTTTTAAAATCAATGGTTATTTCATCACCCTAAAATTGATGTCCATGGGGACATCACCAGTTGCTTTGAACCTCTTTGAACCTTGAACCTTGAACTCTTTCGGTTCAAAGGTTCAATGGTTCAATGGTTCGGTGATTGAATGTTTTGTAAAGGGCCACGCTTGCTCTCTTTTTCTTCTTCAGTTGAACCATTTGGTTGAACTTCTTTCTGGAATCTTTTCCTTATTTTATTCACTTGAAGCTTCCTTTCAAACTTTGAACTCTTTGAACCCCTTGAACCTTTGAACCTTTAAAACATTTCAGTTCAAATTTCAATGGTTCATTCTCTTTTTTTGAATCCTTTGAAGCTTCGAACTCTCTAGATCCTTTCATTTTCTAAGTCTGTCAAACTTATTGAACTCATCGAACCTTTGAAATCTTTTTGGTTCAAGGTTCAATGGTTCAATGGTTCAATCTTCACTCTTTGAATCCTTTTATTTTCTAAGTCTTTTGAACTCATTGAACCTTTGAACCTTGAACCATTTTAGTTTAAGGTTCAACGATTCAATGGTTCAATCTCATCTCTTTGAATCCTTTTATTCTCTAAGTCTGTCGAAGTCGTTAAACCTTTGAACTCTTTAAACCTTTGAACCTTGTAGAGGTGGGGTTCAATGGTTCAATGGTTCAATGGTTCAAAGTGGTTCATTCTATTTGTTTGAATCCCACCGTTAAGTCTTTTGATCGAACCTTTGTGTTGAACCATCCTCAAAACACTAAGGAAAAGCCTTAAGTGTTTTGAACTTCTTTTGAAGAAAGTCTGCCTATTGAATCTATGACTTCCTTAGCTGAAAAGGCTTGAATATTTGAAAAACTTAACTGATTAGAACATTTTGAAAGAAAGAAAGAGATCATTTTGGCCTATAGCACCAAAATGATCGGCATGTTGTCCAAAAAAATAAGTGATAGATTTTGGGAACAACAGCTAGCTCCAATTGAAGAACTTCCATGAATTGAAAACTAAATCAATTAAAGGGAGTAGAATCTAGAATCTCAGTGCCTTCATCTATGTCATTGGGCTATGGAGTCATGCTACCCAAAAATAAAGGTGCCAAAAATAAATCATGTCAAAAACAAATGAAAAACACAAGATAAAGAAAGACTATACAATGTACATATGTACAACTAGACTTATTTGATACTTCAAGGATTGAAGTGATTCAGATGCTGCCCACTTTGAGGTAAAGTAAATGGCATTCCATCTTGATATTTCAACAAGAAACTATTGTCACCATTTAAATGATGAATGGCAAATGGGCCTCTCCACAGGGAATCAAATTTTCTATGCATTCCTTTTAGTTCTCTCCTCTTGTCCCACAATAAGACTTGATCTCCAATCTGAAAGTTGCAAATCCTTGATTTTTGGTCAAAGAGTCTCTTTACCAGACTTTGATGCACAACAATTTGGTCCACCAACAAGTTCATTTCTCATTTAGTTCAGTCAAGCACATGATCCTTTTGTCGATGGAACTTCAAAATTTGAATCTTCCACTGCCTTTGCTAACTTTAATGATGGTAATTCAAGGGTGACTGGTATCTCTGCATTGAGACCATACAAAAGTTAGAATGGGAACATACCTATCACCCTCTTGGGTGTAATTCTGTCTACCCATAAAGTGTCAAGCAATGCTTTATGCTAAGTTTTCTGATTGTCATCTACCAGCTTCTTAATAATAGTCACCAAGTTCTTGTTTCTTGATTCTGCTTGACCATTTCCTTGCAAATAATAAGCATAAGAGTGGGAGAGAGTAATCCATAATAATAGTAGAATTGGGTAATCTCATGAGAAGAGAAACATGTTGCATTGTTTTTTACAATCTTGGTTGGGACCCCAAACCTAGAAATGATGTTTTCCTTGAGAAAATTACATACTACTTTTGAAGTAGCATGCTTGACTAGAATGTCTTCCACCCACTTGGTAAATTAGTATGTGGATGTAAGGACATAATTGTGTCCAGCACTCAAGGATGGATTTATAGAACCAATTGAAATCAATTCCCCATTACTAAAATGGCTCTTCTATCACCATAGGCTTGAGAGGTAACACAGTCAGCTTGGGTTTACCAATGAACTGTTGACATAGCTCACATCTACGCACTCAAGCGTATGAATCTTGAAATAGAGTAGGCCAATAGTACCTAGCTCACAAAATCTTATGGGTAGTCATAAGCATAGAAACATTTCCTCCACAAGCCAAATTATGGAATGACTCCAAAAGTTTGTTTTGATGCACTTTATCCATGCAGCAAAGGAATATCCCATCAAGGTTCCTCTTATATAGACCATTGTCCCATAGGACAAAGTTGGTAGCTTTCAACTTAACAGTCCTATTTTCTTTATAAGACAGGTGAGCAAGACACTCACCATAGATAAGGAAATGAGCAATATTTGAATACCACTCATTCATAGTGGTGATAAAGAGAATTATTGGCATGTCTTCAACTTTTATTTATTCATGCCCTATTTCTTATGGTATGTTATCAGCAATTAATTGGTAGAGACTCCTTCCCTACACAAGCTTCATTGGTTTGATAACAAGATCAAACTCCTAGATTTTAGCAATCAAATTACTTCATTTGGTTCCAAACTCCTGTTGAGTTAGTATGGACTTGACTATTGTATTAGGGACTAGAGCAATGGTGTGTGAGTTCAAGATGTAAAAATGGAAGTGATTTACTACCTTTACCACCACATAAGCATGCTTCTCCATGTTTGAATACTTCAACTCATGAGCTTTGAGAGGACAACTCATGAAAGATATGGGAGATTCCACACCTTTGTTTTATTGAACCAAGATGGCTGAAAGCATATGTTCAGAAGCATAGATGTACATCATGAAGTCTTTGGAGTAATCAGGGTAAACCAGAATTGGGGCATGGATGATAGCTTCTTTGATGTCTTGAAATGCCGACTTGCATTTTTCAGTCCAGCTAAAAGTAGCTTTGCCCTTCATGATATGGACAATGTGGTGAGTCTTCTCTACAAATTTAGGAATGAACCTTCACATAAAATTCACCTTTCCAAATAAAGAGTGAACTATAGTCTTACTGGTAGGAAGAACAAGCTCTTGAATGGATTTGACCCTTTCTGAGTTGATCTTTATGCCTTCTCAAGATACAGTGTGACTGAGAAGTCTACCTTCTGTAACCCCAAAAATTGATTTTTTGGGATTAAGAGAAATACCATTCTACCTACATTGCTCCAGCACTTATTGTAGATGATGCACATAATCATGATGATGTTTAGAAAAGACTATCAAGTCATCTAAGTATACCATAATGAACTTCCCCATTTCATTTTTGAAATCAAGATCCATTGCTCTTTAGATAGTGGCACGAGCATTGATCAAGACAAAAGGCATTCTATGATATGCAAAAGTGCCCCAAGGTATTGTGAAAGTAGTCTTATTTTGGTCTTCTTCACCAACCTCCACTTGATTATATCCTAAAAAATCATCTAGCATTGATAAAATCTCAGCGCCAGTCACTATCTATAGTAGTTGATCCATGATGGACAGAGGATAGTTATCTTTTAAAGATGACTGATTCAAATTTATGAAATCAACACAGGAAAATTTCTCCATTCTTCTTTCTTATAGGGACTATGTTTGCAATCCCAGTGGAATGATGGATTGTAAAATAATTCTTACATTCAGCATTTTTTGTATCTCAAAAAGAATTGTGCCTGATATCTTAGGGTTGTACTGCCTTTGCTTCTACTTGTGAGATAATGACCCAATCTTGAGAGTAATTTTGTGCTAGAATTATTCAAGTCTGAGAGATTTTAGATCATCATAAGAGTATGCCAAAACATCAATGTAATGGCAAATCATAGTGATAAATTTGAGTTTTTCATCAAGGGTACAATAATTTTCAATGTTGACCATTTTTGGATTGTCTTTTGTACTCAAATTTATTTGATCAAAATCCTTAGAGAATTTTGAATGCATTTGTTGTTCCTTGATAAACCTATCATGATTGTCAAAAATTTTCTCAAGAGAAACTCCTTTGGAAATTTTATTCCCTTTGAGCTGAAGGAACTCTTCATCAGCTTTTGAGTTTGTTTCAGGTGCTGATTCCTGTGGTGAAGATTCATTGCTTTCAAAATGAAGCTTTTCAAAGCTATCTAATTGTTTCAAAAAATTAATGATTTGGTTTTTGACATTAAACACCTATCAATGGTTGACATTATCAAGTACACTTGGTCAAAATACCAACTCAATAGTGTACCTATCTTCTTTGAAATCTTGGTGAGGGACCAAGAGAGTTGTAGAGATGGCCAATGAACCTGAACGACTGTTGAATTCTCTAGGCATGATAGAAATAATGAAAGCGTCAAATATTTTAATGCAATCCCACACCAGATTGTGATAATATCACAATCTCTCATTCTTGGTTTGATACAGGTTCCTCACCTAATAAACCACCAGCTCAGCATCTCCTTTAGCATTAAGGAGTTTAACACCTTTATCTTGAGTAGCCTTTAATCTGAGCAACAATGATTCATACTCAGTAGTGTTGTTAGTGTTGCTAAACTAAAACTTATATGCATAGGGGAAAATATCTCCTTGAAGAGATATTAAAAAAACTCTAGCTCTAGAACCAGTAGAAAAATTACTACCATCAAATTCCAAAATCCATACATCATTAGAATCTGATCTTCTTTTAGATTTTTTTATTAGGGAGAGAAGATCCCTTTTCATCTGTACTAAACCCTACCAATTCTTCTAACATCTTATCTAAATTATTTGGATTATCACTTATATAACTTTCATCTACTAAAATAGGAATGTCTTCAGTAGATAGAAAGTAATTGCCCATGCTTGAAGACTCAAATAGAATTTGAGCTTCAAGGGTTGATGTTTGGGTGATAATGTACTTTGCCTCCTTCTCAAGAAGCAACATTTTTATGACACCCTTGACAGGGATCCTCACCTTAGACAAGTTCATGCTCAATTCTCTAACAACATCTTTGCAAAAAATTTGTCCAAGAAGAATGCTATAGGAGGCTGGAACATCGACCACCATGACTGTCATTTTGATTCTCTTAGTTGGGAAGGCCGTAAATGCAAATTTAGCATCTTTGATCTATCCTAGTAGAGGCACTTATTTGTTTTACATGTAGAAACATCTCCTAAAGGTCTTAGTTAGTGTGAGACCAAGAGATTCTGCCACCTTGGTAGGCATGACATTGTCAGATGCACCAGAATCAATTATGCAATTATTCAGCTAATGACCATTTATCAACAGGGAGACATAAAATGGTTCTGCCTTTTGAGGGGAAGCTAGAAGAGTAATCACAAGATTATTTTAGGCAGGTGTGTTCTTTGGGAGAATGGGAGTTAATTTCAAAATTTCTTGTCCTATAGGGATAGTTTTATTCTTGATGCATTGAACTAACCTATCCAACTACTCAAGGTTGGATTGCAAAAATTCAAACTTAGACATTTGAATTTTGGTCTTCTTAACATGGTCAATTATATCAAATGACTAAAATTAATTTAAAATAGAGGAAGGTAGTCCATCAATCTGGTTTTTACTGGGTGTAGGACTAGTCTACAAATTTGAAGTAGAAGGTGAAGGAATATTTGAGGTACTTACTTTTTTGTTGATCATCGGGTCCTTTGATTGGAAAGAAAGTGAAGTTCCTCATTTAGCAATTGAAATTGTTGGTCGAGATTCTTCCCCTATTTTTCCTTTATCCACTTATTGAGCTGACTAGTTTTGGGACCTGATAAATACAACATATGATCCATCAAATGCTTCTTCTTTACTTCTGGGTTCATCTTGGTAATTCAAGAAACTAATGTTGGGGTCACCAACTAATTCTTCTAGGCCTTCTACAAAGAGATTAGTGTCATCTTCTTGGTTTAACTCAAGTTGGAAAGAAAACTCAGATTTAGTTTCAAGATAACCAACTACTGAGTTAGCTGGTGCTACTTCAATGGCAAGCTTCCCTAGTGGGGGAGGAAGGCGATTTGGTTGCCCTTGATTTTTGGTAGCATTGCCCTGATACGACTAGTTGGGAAATATCCTCCTTGGTATATCTTGATAAGAAGGAGGAGTAGACATCCCTTGTGCCATTTACTTTTTGAGAGCTAGCAATTCATTTGGTATCTTTTGCACCATAGGATCAGTGGTGCCTATAGAAGAATATTTAGAAGATTAAGAATATTTACTTCTATTAGGATCTCTTCTTATCTTTCCTGCTAAGATAAGATCATCTTCAACCTCAGTGGCCAAAATTTGAGCTATAGCAAGATCTATGTGGCCAGCTTGCCTCAATAGGAAAATCACTTTAGGAAGCTAAGAATTGATGAAGAAGCATTTGAGATTCTCAGGCATTGACTGAGCAATTGTAAGAATCATGTTCCTCAGCTTGTCAAATTTGGTAATGAAGTTTCTCATGGGTTCATGAGGCTCCTTCATTTGTGTAAGTTGAGCTAATAGGGCATGTGCATCTTATGTAGGTTTGAACCTGGCCTCAAATTTGGCTTTGAGAGTGTTCTAGTTAGTCACTATTTATGCTTATAGATGATAAAAATAGTCTACTATAGTGCCTAGCAATGTTTCCATGAATAGTCTGACTACAATGTCTTCATATTCAATGCCTATCACACCACAAGATATGTAAAAGGCTGCAATATGTAACCTTCCCATCACCATAGAACTTTGGGGAGAATTTTCCCTGAGCTATGGGGTAGCTCATATAGAGGTGGGGTCAAATTTAGGGGACCAAAAGTATTACCCCAGGGCCCTTGAGCTACCATGATGTGGTTGTTGAAGGGAGGGATAATGAATCTATGTGGGATATGTACGGACAAAGTTCTAGTATCAGAGGAAAGAGAAGCTTTTCCTGGTATTGGGGACATGATGTTTATAGGAGGAAAACCCCTGGTTCACTGAAGGCAAGATGGTGGAGGAAAAAGATCAAAATTACTTAGCTACACCAACTCAAATACATGGTCAACAATACCTTGAGCCCTCTAGCTTCGTGTGTACGGTGGATCTAGCAGAGTGTAAAATTAAAATGGAAAAGAACTAGAACTACTTCAATTTGAATCTTGAGGCTTCAAGTTGCTTTTTCTTCCCTAGTGGAATCACTAAAAACTATTGGGGTGAAGTTTTCAATGTTCTTCACTACTTGACATCGATCCCTAGTGGAGTCACCAAAAATTGTTGGGGTGAAGCTATCAATATTCTTCACTACTTCACATCGATCCCCAGTGGAGTTGTAAAAAAGTATTGGGTGAATTTTTTTCACCAACTAACTGATGGCAAAATAGGTGCATCAACCACAGCATAAGGATATTTATATAGAAAAACAGATGTGGTGACCACATCCAGATTGAGACAAATCTCTCCTCTCAGCAAGGGGAGGTTCCCTATAAACTATAATGTATATATATATATATATATATATATATATATATATATATATATATATATATATATATAAGCTAAAAATACACATAGGGATGGAATAATACCATCCATCTCTCTTTTTTCAGAGATGATGTTCACAAAATAGAGGAGAATTCTTGGGTAATTGCTGAAGGCATTTCTCTTCTTTCAGAAATGATGTTCAGAAAACTAGAGGAACACTTCCTAGATAGTAACATAAACCACAAGAAACCCATGAAAGCACAAAGTCTTTCATTGTTCCTCCCACTAATTAGGACAAAGGGACACAGTAGTTTGAAGCATATCCTAAAGTCTCCACTTCAACTAAAATAGAGTAAAAGGTTACGAAGGATAAAGAGAGCTCAAAGTCTCTCTAGTATCCTTTACACAAAACATAGACTGAAGACAATTATGGTATCACAAAGTCTCCCACAGTTAGCTTCAGGACATCTTCCATCTTATTTCCACTTGTTATGCTTGTTTGATTAAATGGAAAAGTATGTATTTAGGAAATAGATATAAGAACAATTTCTTAGATGACACAAGCTATTTCAACACAAAGTCTAAAAGGTCACTTCCTTTCTCATTTTTTTAACAAAATATGATTAACATTCTGAGCTCAAAGTCTCAGAAATGCCTTTCAATTTGGGTAGAGCTTCACTTCTGATAACTGAGAAATCTCCTTCATACAAAATGAGAGATTACAATATATAGCATTACAAGAAAGACTTGGGCACTTGTTTTCATGAAAATGGCCCATGCTGAATTGAATGCCTTGAATATCTATGAAAGTGCCATGATGGAACAGGTCATCAACCTTGAATTTGGCATTCTGAATCATCTCAAATGTCTCCTCTAAGCATGGGTTGCTTGGTATTATTTATGACGCTTACATGTCTATCCATTCACCTTTACTTAATGCAAAAAAATAAGTCATGCCTTTGAATGTTCACGCTCTCTGATGTCCACCTGGTGGACTGTTACACCTACTGGAATAACTCTCCTACAAATATTTCTAGATTTTTTATAGTTGTTCCCTCCTTTGCCACATTTTGTCTCTTCCTGGTGATCTAAGCTCTTGGGGCTATCTTCTCACTTTTTGTTGGCTCCTTCAGCTTCTTTTTGGGCTGGTCGTTGAGCTTATTTTTAGGTCTTTTCAAAATCAACAGTTATTCCATCACCCTAAAATTGACATCCACGGGGATGTCATCGATTAATTTGAACCTATTTAAACCTTGAACCTTGAAATCTTTTGGTTTAAAGTTTCAATGGTTCAATGGTTTGGTGATTGAATGTTTTGTAAAGGGCCGCGCTCGCTCTCTTTTTCTTCTTCGATTGAATCATTGGGTTGAAATTCTTTCTGGATTCTTCCACTTCTTTCATTCACTCAAAGCTTCCTTTCAAACTTTGAACTCTTTGAACCCCTTGAACCTTTGAACCTTTGAAACATTTCAGTTCAAGGTTCAATGGTTCATTCTCTTTCTTTGAATCTTTTGAAGCTTTGAACTCTCTAGATCCTTTCATTTTCTAAGTCTATCAAACTTATTGAACTCGTTGAACCTTTGAACTCTTTTTGGTTCAAGGTTCAATGGTTCAATGGTTCAATCTTCACTCTTCAAATCCTTTTATTCTCTACGTCTTTTTAACTCATTGAACCTTTGAACCTTGAACCATTTCAATTCAAAGTTCAACAATTCAATGGTTCAATCTCATCTCTTCGAATCCTTTTATTCTCTAAGTCCACCGAAGTCGTTGAACCTTTAAACTCTTTAAACCTTTGAACCTTGCAGAGACAGGGTTCAATGGTTCAAAGTGGTTCATTCTATTTATTTGAAGCCTTTCGTTAAGTCTTTTGATTGAACCTTTGTGTTGAACCATCCTCAAAACATTAAGGAAAATCCTTAAGTGTTTTGAACTTCCTTTGAAGAAAGCCCGCTTATTGAACTTGCAAATTCCTTAGCTAAAAAGGCTTGAATATTTAAAAAACTTAACTAATGAGAACATTTTAAAAGAAATAGAGACACCATTTTGGCCTACAAGATGAAAATGATCAGCCTATTGTCCACAAAAACAAGTGACAGATTTTGGGAACAACAGAGTTACCATTGGTAGTCTTCATTGATCTCTTAAAGAATGGTATTTTGATATCACATTCTTCCTCTCATATGGATAATGTTTGACTCATTTGAATCCCAAACAAAAATGAAATTTTAAGATGAAAGCAACCAAATACATTATTCTGGATAATACCTTGTTCAATAATTCTTTAGATGACACCTTCCTTGGGTGGATAAACAAAGAAAAATAAATGAAGATCTTGGAGGTATTTCAAGAGAAGGCTTGTGGCAAACATTTCAAATTTTTAGTCAAAACATTCAAAATATTTGAAGCTCACTACTATTATCTCACATTATTCAAATATGCATGAGATTAGGTTTTCAAATGCAAAGCTTGTAAATATTTTGTGTGTGGGCCTAAGCTTGCAACATTACCTGTCTGACCTGTGGTCATTGAAGAACCATTTTAACAATGGGGATAATAATTCATTGGGACTCTAAATATTAACTCTAATGTTCGACATTCCCACACATTAATAGCCATTGATGACTTCAAAAAATTGGTAGAGGCCATTCTATTAAGGTCCACCACTTTCAAAGTTGTGTGTAACTTCATAAATGATAATATTTTAAGCCATATTTGGCATCCCTCAGAAGATTATCATGGATAACACTTCTAACTTATCTTGTAACAAACTGATTAGTTTTTGTTATGGGTATGACACATATGTTGCACATTATTTAGACTATTACCCCCATGATAATGGCCAAGTGGAATCTAGTAAAAAAACATAACTAAGATCATCTATAAGTTGGTTGACAAAAATTAGAGGAATTGCCATAAAACATTATATGATGCATTATGGATTGATTGAATCACATAAAATAGAGCAATCAAAATGTATCCATTCTAAATTATTTATGAAAGAGATGATATGATTTATATCCCTTTAGAATTATTAGCTTTGAAGCTATCATATGCAATTAAAGATGAATAGTTCAAATATGCTCTAGAGAAGAGAGTCATGTACTTGGAAAAGATAGAAGAAGAACAAGTCATAGTAATCAATAGAATTGAAGCTCATTAAGAAAAGGTCAAATAATTATTTGATCAAAAGGTTTAGAAACACAATTTACAAATAAGTGACCTAGTCCTACTCTACGACAAAATGGGGGATATAAGAGGAAGTCATGAAAATTTGACTCGCTATGGATGGGATTGTTCAAAAATCAACATTTATATGGTGAAAACATGTACTATTTGGCATATAGATATGGTACTCACCTCCTAATTCTAGATATTAGGAAGTATTTGAAATTGTATAAATAATGAAGGTAGGTTGTCCCCTAAAATTTACCTAAGTTGAGTGTTTCCCTTTAGTTATGTGTCTCCTTTTAGTTGTGTGTTTACCTCTTATCTCTTTTCTAATTTTCCTCAGTTTTTTTTTTGACTCATTTTCTAATGGATAAAGATATAACATTTGAAACCTTAAGATTCTATATGCCCTATTGCAAATTCACATCCCTAGTCTAATCATACTATCCTTCCCAAAATTTTCAATGACAATTTCAATTGTAAATTAGAATAGCATTTCAATCTTCAAGATGAAAAGCTGAATTTTTTTTAAAAGATTGTAAATAATGACAAAATTAACTAAGTCAATATTTAGAATGCATTTTAGTGCTTCCTCACACCTTGGCTTAGTGTATCAACCCTTAGACCATATGGGAGGCATAAATTCACCTCATACATCATTGTAGCATAAATGGCTTACTTTTCATCTAGCTATCCTTTGTAGACACACAAACACATATCTGAAGTTAGGAATACCTATACATCCACATTGACATGGGCATGATGGTTGGCTTAATGAATTTTCCCAAATGGATATATGTGAGTGCAAGGTTAGGATCACTCACACACTTGTGTTAACATGGGCATCAAGGCCAGCCTATTATCCTTATACAAGTACACATATGCATTTATAAGGGTAGGCACACCCAAATGCCCACATTGGTGTGGGAATTATAGCTAGCTTGTTATCCATATATAGATGTGTAGATGCATCTATGATGGTAAGCATGCCCATGCCATCATGATAATCATGGTTAGATTTATATCCCTCCTAGTCATGCTCTCATGGCCCCTAATAGTTGGCCTTTACATGTCAAGCCATATGGGCGCCTATATATGACCTCTTAGGACTCCTTTGATCCACTTTTATCCAAGGTATTTTTCTCAAAGATTAGAAAATTTACCCCTTATTCTCTCCTTGCTGGTGAAGCTCTAACCAAAATTTTATCGCATTTTTGATCAAGTTTACAATACCCTATTAGTAGTTTGCCTTATTATTTGAGCTTTTCATCCCTCATAAAATTTGTTTTGATATTAGTCCTTTACTTTCATGATCTTTCCATATGAATAATGATTCATAATCATTCCATCTAATTAAACATTTATTACCCTTGGATCTGCTTGGACTCATTTCTATCACCTATGAAACTAGTTTTGTGTACTTGGGACAAGCCAACATTAAGTTTAAATAGATGGGATATGAACCATTTTTAGTATTAAATAGTGACATCCCTAATATCATTGAATCAAAAATTAGACACATGGACTTGGAGTAATTTCACTATAGGTAGAATTCAAAAAAGCTAAGCACATTGACTGCTTGTCTTATACAGAGTGGCATTACTCAATTGGTAGGTTTCCCAACTTGAGTCTTATGTTATGATTTATTGGTCACCTATGCACGGCACTAAGATCCATAAAATCAAGAAGTGGATCTCAATAACAAAATTTGATGACACAGTAATAAGAATGACAATGAGAATTTCAATTCCTAAATATATCATCATCATGAACATCACCAAGGGATATAAATATTGGGATAAAGATAAAAATAAGTGTTCAACTACTAAGAATAATTCATGGATGAAACATAATAGAGAAAGAGTCTCAAAGTTTCCCATGAATTAATACAAGGTATATTTCTATGAGGAACTCTCAGACATTATTAATATCCTTAACCAGGTGGTAGGTAATGAAGACACTAAGAGTTTCCACCCTTGTATGTTCATGATAATGAACATCATATATCACATCAAGTAATTTATCAATTGGGGAGAGGTGATTAGTGACTCCATACATCATCAATTTTTAAATGTGTAATCAATAAAAGTAATTTTTTTATGACTTCTTACCTTGTGTATTCTTTAGCTTATCATATAGTTTACTTGGGACTTTCAAAACATGGAAGTATTAGCCCTACCACCCAAGTCTATGAATTGTTTCTATGGATAACTCTGAATGAAAGTAGAAAACATTTCAAAAGGGTGAACAATGCATTCACCATGATGGTAGTGTAGATTTTTTATGAAGATTAGGACAAAAGGATTTTAAATGAAGCAACCACATTGATTAATCAATATGGCAGATTATAAAAGTTTACCAACATTAGAGTTGGTGGTTTTTAAGGCTACCCATTGAGACTCCCAATACTAGCCAATAATCAGATATTATTAATAGAACTATATAGATAATTAGGTATAATACACAAACACAATAGGGATAGAAATGATTTTGGACTAGTGTAGGTTAGTGAAAGGTGAAAGTTGGAAGATGGAAAAAATGTATGATAGATTTATAATGTTAATACCACTCACAAAGTGGTCAGGACACACTCTAAGTTATCTCAATAATAATTAACACTAACCTAAGGTTTCTAAAACCTTGCAGATAGTTCACAATCTTGAAAACCAATTTAAGAGTTTGTGATGTTAAGGACTTTGAAGATATTAGAGTTGTTGCCAGAATCTAGATAATGTGAGTGCAATGGAGACGTGATCACATGAGTTGAAGCAAGTGCACACCACATAGATGCTAAAGCAATTTGAAAATAACACAAGAAGATAAATTGCACAAGACAAAATGGAGAAAACCAAAATCTGATTAACATGAGATGGCCAAAGTGAGGAATACATATAGGAGAGTACGTAACTCCTCCACAAAAGGTGGACAAGGCACCCCAAGAATAGACTGTAACTCCTCCATGAAAGGTGGTGACAAGGTGCTAAGAATAGAGAAGTAACTCCCATCAAGGGAGTTACTTATGACATTCTTATGACACCTATGACACATCTATGACACACACCTCCACATAAGCTAGCCTATCCCACAAATGTAGGAAAACTCCATGTATGCACAAGAAATACAATTTACCTAATTAATAAATAGGGAAAAATAAAAACCTACACTAATACCCCCCATAAGTGCAACTTAGGTGGGTAGTGTGGAAATATAAAATGGGTCCTGGCAACTAAGCTTGATGAGGTACCCATGTACAAATGCAATCTCCCATAAGATAGAGAAAAGGAGAAAATCGATAGGAAAAAACTCCCACCCCCCAAAAGAGAGACATAGAAGAAAGAAGAGGCTAGTGGCCCCCCTAAGGATGATGCTGCTATAGATGTGGACCGTACCCCAAGAGGAGCTCATAGATGAATGAACTTTCTCTCAGTGAAAGGTTTGGTGAAGATGTCTGCAACCTGCTCCGAAGACTGGCAAAATATCAAGTCAATGACTTGACTATGAATAAGCTCCTAAATTAAATGCATGTGAATCTCTATATGCTTGGTCCACTGATGCTAAACCAGATTCTTGCAAATTTGAATGGTACTCTAGTTGTCACAATAAATGATGGTGGGCTGCCTGATAGGAATGCCAAACTCAAAAAGAATCCCTTGAAGCCAAATAGCCTCAGTAGCTGCATTAACAGCTCCACTGTACTCTACCTCTATGGATGATATAGCAATAACATTCTACTTCTTGTTAGACCAACTGATAGGACTAGAACCTAGAGAGAAACTGTAACTAGAAGTGGACTTGTGAGTCTATGAATTGCCAACCCAGTCTGAATCTATATATCCAACCAAGTCAACCTCTATGCCAAATTTGTAATGAATCCCGTATCTATGTGAACCCTGTATGTAATGCAAGATCTTCTTAGTTGCTTTCCAATGTAGCTCATGAGGTTCCTGCATGAATTTAGAGACAAGTCCCACTATATATGATATGTTAGGCCTGGTTTGAGTCAAGTAGATGAGACTACCAACAAGTTGTCGATATCGAGTGGCATCAACCAATGGTGAAGAACAATCAGCCTCAAGCTTGACTCCTGATAGAAAGGGAGTCGGAGATGGCTTGTAATCATCCATGTGAAATAGAGCCAATAAGTCAAGAGCATACTTAGGTTGTGCAAGAGAAATCCCTAAATCTGACTGTGAGATCTCGATGCCAAGGAAGTAGTGCAACAAACCCAAGTCTATCATGTCAAATCTATCCTATAGAGATGCCTTCACCACTATAATAGCTGATGAAGAACTCCTGGTGATCAAAAGGTCATTAACATATAGAACCAAAATCAAGAGCAAATCATCCTGCTATAAGAAGTATACATTGGGATCAGAATGGCACCTAGTGAAACTTGGTGTGAGAAGGAAGGAATCCATCTTCACATACCAAGCTCGAGGGGCCTATTTGAGGCCATAGATAGATTTTCTAAGCCTACATACTAAGGAAGAATCTTGAAAAAATCCAGGTGACTGCTCCATGTAGATCTCTTCCTCTAGGTCTCCATGAAGAAAGGCACTCTTCACATCCGTCTAGACACATCCCAACCATATGCTGCAGCAATAGCCAAGGTGAGTTGGATAGAAGTCATCTTTGCAATGAGTGCAAAGGTCTCTGAGTAGTTAATGCCTACCACCTATGAGAAACCCTTGGTGACCAATCATGCCTTGTACTTTTCAACTGACCCATCTACTGCAAACTTGGTCTAATATACCCACCTACATCAAACCATATTTCTTCCCTTAGGAAGTGAAGTTAAATCCCAAGTGTGATTTTTGATTAAGGAAGAATATTCTTACTCCATAACATTATCCCACTCAGGTACCCCTGATGCCTCTCAAAAAGTTTGTGGATTTGAAACTAAAGCAAATAAGGCATGTGGACCTCTCTAAAAATCCCCCCTAGTACGTCTGTCATTTGTAGGATCTTCTACCCAAGTGCCAACACTCTCAAGTGTCTGTCTATCCCAAAGTGGCCTAGAAGTTTGTGAGTCAGGTGATAACTCCTCATCCTCTGACTGACTAGAGGTGGATGACTCTGCATCACTATCCTCATTATTTAAACTCAAAGAAGAAGAAGATGTCTCTGGCTCAAGAACCTACTGTGGCTGATCTGAATCTGATGAGGAATCATCATGAAGAAGTAGATCTGATGAGGGAGAAGAAGTGTCAAGTGTTGAGTCTCTAGGACTCTCCTGAAAATGGACACTTCTCAACAACTCATGAGTGACTGGATTTATAAGGTGATACCCCTTAATACCATCTGGATATCCTATAAAGATGCAAGTCTTGGACTGATGTTCCATATCTTTGCATTTCTTCTTCAAAATGTGAGCCATGGCTGGGGATCCAAAAACCCTGAGGTGCTCAACATCAGGTTTCCTTTTATGCCAAGCTTCAAAGGGTGTTATCCCTTTCAAATCTTTGTGAGGAACCCTATTTTGAATGTAACAAGCATAATTGATGGCTTCAGCCCAGTATTGTGGTGCTAAGGATTTGGAGTGAATCATATAGCTACCCATCTCTTTCAAGAACCTATTCTTGCATTTTGCAACCCTATTCAGTGAAGTATTGTAAGTGATTATGTGCTACAAATCAATCCCCTCTATGGTGCAAAACTGCTCAATCATGATGTTAACATACTCCCCTCCATTATTAGTTTGAAGAACCTTGATGGTTTCTCACTCTGTTTCTCAACAAGAGCCTTGAAGTCTAGAAAATTTTCAAACACTTCAGACTTTTGTTTGAGAAAATATATCCAAGTGTACCTAGAGAAATCATCAATGAAAGTGAGGATGTACTTGGCCCTTATGAAAGATGGTTTGGGAAAGGGTCTCGATACATCACTGTGGACTAACTCTAAAGGTTGTGAAGCCCTCAAAGCTTTGCCTTTGTCAAATTTTGCTTCTAGATGCTTCCCAAGGGAACACCCCTCGCAAAGTCCTTTTGAGAATTGGACACAAGGCAAGCCAATGACCATGTCATGTTTGCAAAGTTGCTCAAGGTAGTGGTAGTTAAGGTGGCTAAACCACTCATGCCATATTGCTAACTCCATCTAAATGAGTCAGCAATGCTATTGGAGAAGAATTTGATGCAAAATGTGAGGTGTATAACCTTGCTTGGTGATCTGCCCTACCCACTGCCACTGTAGTATCACTATGCATCTCCCTGATAGCCACTAAATCTGGTGAAAACTCAACTCTCATGCCTCAACCAATGTGAGTGATTTGGTACACTGATAGGAGATTGGTTGAAAGAGAAGGAATGCTTAGAACATTATTGAATGTTCCTCCTTCCATTTCAACTAACCCTCTCCCTGCAATAGAAATTGATGTGTCATTACCCAAACTAATTGAAGTCATGCTACAAGGCTTTAAAGATGAAAACTTAACTAGTGAAGAGCCCATGTGGTGAGAAGCACCCGAGTCGATGACCCATGAAGATGTAGAAGATATTGTAGCTACAAGGGCCTTTCCCTTTTCTTTCTCCTTACCCTTGCCTTTTGCCTTAGTAAAATCTTGGGTAGATGAATTATGCTTGATGGACTCAGGAACACCTATGTTGTTCTTCTCTAGAAGATGAGTTAGGTGATCTATTTGTTTCTTCGTGAATTTGTGCTCATCATGCCCTATCTTTTTACAATAGGCACACTTAACCTTCTCCTTCTTAGGTTTAGCATTGGAAGAGGAAGTCTTAGTGTTTTTTATGGCAAGATTATTTTTTTCTTTCTTCTTCTCCTGGTCCTTGTTCTTTTTCTTCTCCTTTATTGAAGTCTTATTTTTACCATTTCTAGCTATCAAATCTTGGGGTTGAGTAGACTTCATTATTCCCTTTTGAATTAGCTTATCTTTCTCCCTAGTCAAGTCGGCAATGAATGAATCCAAAGAAGGCATTTTCCATGTAGTGCCAAGGGCACTTTTTGTGGCTTGGAAAGTGGAGACAAAGACTGAATAGCTTGGACCTAACTTTGAAAGAATAGAAAGAATGATTTGATCATCTTTCTTCTCTATCCTGCATTCTTTCAATTGCAATCTAAAGGCCTTAAACTTAGTGAAGAAGTCCTGTAGGTTGTCAAAGTTGTTAGGACTTAGACTTATGAGTTCGTTTTCGAGCTCATGACCTCTCATCTCATCAAGCTTCCCAAATAAATTTTATAAGGTGTCCCATATGTCATTGGGAGTCTGAGAGGATTCTAGATGGAAGAGAAGTTCTGGAGACATAGACAAGCTCAGTAATCCATAGGCTTCATCACTACGGTTGTACCATTTGACCTTTTTAGCATCAGTGTTGGGTTCTACTTCAGTACCCATGGTGATCCTATACAACCATTTACTTCTAAGAATGATTGATATTTTAACCTTACATTCATGATAGTTGAAGGGTGTTAGGGGTTTAAGTTGAAAAGAATCCATTTTTAGCTGAATTTAGGTGAAGTTGTGTTGATTGCAAGTTGTGAAATTATGCAAAAAGGAGAATGAAAGCAAAGATTTGCAAGTTGTGAAAAGCAATCACACCCCCCCTAAAATATTGATCCCCCCCTCAAATATGCAAGTGCACGCTCAAAGGATGTTAAAATCAGCTGAGAATGCGTCTTAGAGCAATCAGTGCAAGATTAAAACAAACAAGACGTTGGACTTAGCCGAAAATGTGTCCCGAGAGACCCAAATTTTTGGCACTTTATAAACTAGTGCATTTTTGACAAATAATAAGCCTAAACTATGGATAATTTAATTACAAATGCTTTTGTAAAAAATGGCACCCAAATTTGAGCTATCATTTGCTAGATATTAAAGGTTCAATTTTCTCGTAAACTAGTGTTTTTGCAAAAAAAAGCACTAAAACATTTTTAAAATGCTTGTTATGAGAGAGAAAGTGGCCTTCCAACAACTCATTAGATTTGGCATAGAATGAGGAATCCAAAGGAGGTTTGTGTGAGGGGGAATTGGCCTCCCACCAACCTAGGCCTCACCCTTCGTCTTCGACAGGCGAAGATACAAGTTTTAAATGAAAACCCCAAATTACAAAACTGTCTAAAAAATTAAATATTCAGTCAAATTGATTGATTTTTGTTTTACAAGTCAATTTTAAACTAAAAATAATGAAGCATAGATAGAATGAAGGATGGCTAAGTGTCTAAGGGGTGGCACATGGGATGCCAAGTAAGGAAGGGGCACCAAAAACAAACAGTCCAGATTATACTTGCAGAAAAGACAAAAGAGCAACAGATGTGGCAGTATGTTTTCACCAAAAATAGGTGCATCTCTAATTTGCTGGGAAAAAAAGGTTAAAGAGTTTCCAAACTTTAACACACAACAGTTTTACCAAAAAAAATGTGCCATTTTCAAAAACATAGACCTGGACGCCGTACGACCTACTTGTATGGCAGAACAGAAGACCAGAAGCTAGGCACAGAAGTTGCTAGAAGGATAATAGCAGACCTGGCTGAAAGGATGTGCCATTTTTAGAAAAACTATGCCATAGCAAGTTGGACGCCATACAGCTGATGGCATGGCTGTAGAAGGATGCTGGAAGGACTGCTGTTTGGAGTTGCTACTCTTCCCTCTACTACTCCACACAACAATGGTGTCCAAGCTAACTACTGAACTAGCCCCTGAAGTGAAGACAGCCAAGACACCCAAAGGCCAAGGATTCCAAGATGTAAGATACCAAAAATGATATATATATATATATATATATATAATTTTAGATCAGATCTAGAAAAAAACAAAAACAAAGAGAACTCCACTCCTCTTGATTTCAAAATGAGCTAAAAGCATAATTATACACACGATTACCATTCTTGCTCTGATACCATATCGAAGTTGTTGCCAGAATCTGGATAATGCAAGTGCAATGAAGATGTGATCACATGAGTTGAAGCAAGTGCACACCACATAGATGCTAAAGTAACTTGAAAATAACACAAGAAGATAAATTGCACAAGACAAAATGGAGAAAACCAAAATATGATTAACATGAGATGGCCAAAGTGAGGAATACATATAGGAGAGTATGTAAGTAACTCCTCCACAAAAGGTGGACAAGGCACCCCAAGAATAGACTATAACTCCTCCATGAAAGGTGGTGACAAGGTGCTAAGAATAGAGAAGTAACTTCCATCAAGGGAGTTACTTATGACATTATTATGACACTTATGACACATCTATGACACACACCTCCACATAAGCTAGCCTATCCCACAAATGTACGAAAATTTCATGTATGCACAAGAAATACAATTTCCCTAATTAATAAATAGGGAAAAATAAAAACCTACACTAATAGAAGAGGCCACCAAGCCTTGAATCTTGGAATAGAACACCTCCAGGACATAATATAGATTTTAAAAGGCTTATACAAACTAAGAGAATAGGGAAGATGCCCTTTTTTATGTCTTAGATAGAGGGTACTCCCAGGGAGTCTAAACTATAAAATTGGTGAGAAGATGGTAAGGGGGTGTGTTAGGAAGTCTTGGAGCATTAGATAAATGTGTGATGAGTTGAAGAAAAGGTAAAAAAGTGTGAATACATACTTGAAATCTTGAGAAACCACTTAGAGATGGATTTAGGCCATGAGACACAGTTAGGCCTATTAGGCCTAAGACTAGGCTTAAGCCATAATAAGGTTCAAATTCATTTCTAACACCAGATGAACCTTACCATCCATCCACACACACACACACACACACACACACACACACACACACACACACACACACACATTTTAAACTGTCTGTTTGCAGAAGAATAACTTAGGTTGGTCATTGTGACCCATTTCTATCACATGGGTATGCATAATGCATTATAAAGCTTGATAGGCTATATTCAAGAGCTCACACCTCTAAAAACACCAATCATGGTGACCCAAGGAGATAGGAATGGTTGAAAGAGGACCATAACTTGTTCTTAGTGATTTTTTTTGAGTTTTTAATATTTGAATTTTATGAAGTATCACTAAGAACCAAAACATGCTAAAACCTTCCTAAAACCCTATCTTTGACCTGATGGAGATGAAACTAATGGAGATGAACTCACAGGGGATGTTTTTTAATGAAAATTATTCTAAAATTGTTTAATACTCTCCCATTATCCTTCCTATCCAGTTGGTCTATACCCTACTTGTATGGACACGCCTAAAACATTATTTTTTGTAAAGATTTGATTATTTTACAGATATAAAGCAAAATGAATAGGTAAGAATCATTTGGGGAGGTGAAGTGGGAATTTTTATAACTCCATATGTCCATATATCTCCACATAAAACCATATAAAAACTTGTTTTGACTCATTCATCTTAGGCAGTCTTAGACAAATAGTGAAAACAAAGAGTGATTGTCAAGTGAGAAGATGATAAGTCCAATTGGGGTTATTTTAAAGGTATAATTCATTGATTTAAAGTTATAGAGTTATTATATAGTTGTCTTTACATATATTACATGTATTTCATTGAGCCACCAAAGGCCACTTGGGTGACAAATGTGAAGGATGAGGCCTAAAAGACTAATGAATGACTATAAATGGTGAGTACAATTGTCTAGAAGATGGATATAAGATTGGGATGCATATAATGAATTTCATGACATGTTTATAAACCACATTAGATATTTTATATGTTTTAACTCTCCTAAATTTAGTTTTGAATAGTCAAGAGATGCCTCATCATGAAGGCAATTTTTAAGAAGGCTAGTTGAAGACCCTCATGCCAGTTTTGGAGAGTTTTATGCTTTAGAATGGACACTTGTGCAAGGAGACCTTCCATACCTCTATTATTAACTTTATTATTATGAAATGTAACTATTTGTCATGCCTTGACATGTGGAATTATGACCCTTTATCTTCATTTTTCTCTCTCCTCTCACACACTCTATAAATTCAAGACATTTTAGCTTTTGTAATGCAAGTCCACACCTAGTATGGTGAATCCCTATTGGTTTGATATTATTATTTTAATTTTAAATAAGAAATGTTATCTATTTTTTATTTCACAAACTATTTTTTATAAGTGTGTAGTGGTGTATAGTGAAAGATCAAGTGATTAGTAACTATCCTTGCCTTTTCTCAATCCTTCCATGTTTGATTCAAGTAGTTTCCACTCTAGCAGGTCACATAAAGTGTTGTTAAGTGCATTGGTCTATATTTAAGTGTCATTAATAGCATTAGTGTCTACAAGTGACCTTTTATCCAACCACCTTGAGTAGTTCCATGCATATCACCTCTATGTTTTAAATACTAATGTTAGAGTATTCTAGGACTTTGAGACTAGTGTTGTAGGTCACATTTCATAGTGAAATGGTATGGTAGTCTAGTGGAGATATTTTTTGTATATCACCTCAATATAATTTATTAATTTTCATGTTATTTTTAAAACTTTTCATTTAATAAATTAGTTATTATAGGTGATGAGAATTAATGGATTAATCTAGGGAACCATCCATTAAACCTAAAGGTATACCTCTACTATAAGTAGCCCACAAGCCTAGAGGTATTACAATGTTTCCAAAATATTAGAGTAGGCTTGAATAACTAAATATAGGGTGCAAGATTTTGTGAAATAGTTTAATCATGCCTAGTGGGACCAAGGTCCAAAAGAGTGAAAATATTATTGGTGTATCTCTCCTCTTATCAGTTTTTGGAAGCATTCTAGTAAACACCAATGGATAACTTGATTGAAATATTTTGGTTGTAAGAAACCAAGGTGTCTATTGTTGAAAATTTTATTCAATTATTATTCTTTAATTGACTCATGAATTTGATATAGATGGTTATGATAATAATACCCACTATGCACCTTGTTATCAACCTTGTTATGGCCCATGTTATACCCCTCAAAAACCCTATCAAGGTTATTATTAGTCTTATGATCCATGGAAGCCCTATAATCATCCTAGTCCTTCTCCATATGAAAATATTGTTATTTATCAACCCTATAAAGAAACCTATGATGAAGGCTATCAAGATGAGTATCAATAAGTGCCTTCCTATCAACACCAATATGGCTCCTACCAGCCTTATCATTATGTATGACAACCTCAAGATGGTTCATATTAGTCTTGTCATGAAGAATAAGATGATCCCATTGGTTTGAGATCAAGATAGTTCAAAATAAAATATGAATTCCTAGTTTAAAAAATTTAATCTCATCATAAAACCTATTATTACCCTCCTTCTCTAATCCCATTTCATACCAAATCTTTATTTGTACTCATGTCAAGTCTACTAGACAGTGAAGAAAAGATGAGAACATGGGATGAAAAGTTTGATGTGCTCCCTAACCATCTCATGGAGTGGTTAAGAGGTTTTTTTCAAAAGTTGATGGATGTGTGGAATGAAGTTGAAAAGGAAAACCAATATAATATCAATGGTCAACTTTACTTGGAAAAATGTTGTGTCCAATGCTCAATAGATAGACTAAGAATGTGGAAAAATAAAGAGTTTGAAAATGAGCCTACAACTATTGAATAACCTCAAGAAGGCTATGATTAAAGTGAAACTTTTTCTAAATAAGGTGTCATTCCTATTGACCAATCTAACTTATCATCTCCCCATGAGTTCATTCAAGAAGATTCCATTCTAAAACCCATTCATGAGCCCTCCATCACACTTACTACTCCCTCTCTAGCCTATGAACCTAACCATTACCCTTCCACCTCATTCCTTCTTGAAGGAGAGCCCATATTGTGTGAGGCAAACAAATAAGACCAAGCTTAATTTTTAGTTGACCGAGAAGAAGACATGAACATATATGATGAAGAGATTACCATAAGGACTCTCCTTGGTAAAATCAAGTGCAATCCAATTTTATTGAGTGAAGGAGAATATTTTAAATATAATATTACAGTGGTCTAAAATGAGTTTGTTCAAGACATGAAGGAAGAGGCATTTGAGAAGGATTCCATATCTATTAAGTTAGTTGATGTCTTGAGAAGGAACAAGAACCTACACCTCCTACTATCCAAGTTGAATATGCCACTGAATATGTTGTTGAAAATGTTTTGTCCTTTGAAGTACAACATGATAAATCCCAAGATATCAAGTTTGTTGAAGTGGTAGCTAATGAGCTTGTAGTTGATAAGGAGTTTTTTAACATTCAAGACACTCTTAAATTTACCTTACCTTTTGGTGGTGTACCCTCAAAATATCTTATGACATCCCAACTTGATGAAGTTACAATCAAATTTAAAGTTTATCAAGTACTCAAGGACCAAGAAGATAAAGTTGAAGAGATGGTGGTTCTCATAGAGGAAGAGATTAAGAATGATTGGTAGTAGCAGATGAATCTTTTACAATAAATTGAGAAATTTTTCCAAGTTGAAGGTCAAGTACATAAGAATATAGAGAAATAGGTCTCCATGGAAGACAATGACCAAGATTGGATGGACTATACAAATTTAATTAATGAGCTTGAGGAACTTATAGTTGGTAAGCAATCTGACCTCTCACAAAGTATTATGGAAGTCAAGGAGGTATGCTTTTTTAAAGAACCATGGGAGGTTACAGATAAGGAATCTTGTGAGAAGGTTGAGGCTATTGAAATGCAAGAAGATTTCACCTGCATATGTGATCTAATTGTAGTTGTCCTGATTGCATTGAGGATCATGTCAACAAGATTGTCAAATAACATGAAGGATATGGAGACATAAATGCTAAGGTTCAAATGGAAGCATGCTTCATGTATTATTTCACTTCATGGAACAAGAATGGTTTCAAGATTTCCATTTGATCCATGAGGAAGAGATTCATTCAGGTTAATTTGTGTTTAAGTTAGCTTATTTGGGTTACATGTGTGTCTCCATAAGTGTTATTAAGAATGCATTAGTGTTTTATTAGGTGTTTTGTGTTGTGTGTTGATTTCTACTATTTGGTATGGTTTCAAATGCAATTCAGTGTCTAATCTATGCATAGGTAACTCCACATCCCAATAGATAGGAGAATGCTACTAGTCTTTAGCATAGTTCGCTTGAAACCCATAGGAAATCACCAAGAATGTTGACTAATTTTACCACAAGTCAAATTAGGTTAAGCCCCTATAGTTTAAAACTATCATAGGGTTACACAGGGTGTAAATTGTGTACCTTTGTCTCTAATAAGGTCAAACATGTGTCTTAATCTTTGTCACATTTGTCTTAGTTTGTTCTAAGTCATTTAAAGGTATTTTGAGTCATTTAATACACTTGTATAGTTATCATGGGAATAAAAGTGTGTCAAGGTGTTATTTAATGTGATTGATGTTAGGAATTATCAGTTTTCAATTTTGTAACTGAAATTAGTAGGTTTAAACATTAGAAACATGAAGATTTCTTTTTAAAAAAGGAGTTTATGAAGGTTGTACAAAATATATAGTAGTTTGGCACATGTGGTGGCTTAAAAAATGTCCCTTAATCTTCCCAAAACTCATTCCCATGCTTGATAAGCTTTTAAATACATTAAATTGATAAAAACCATCCTATCTTATCTATCACTCTCCTAGGTAAGCAGAAATAGTCAACCGATCTTTGCATGGTATGTATAGGAGGAGGTGAGTCAAGAAAAGTTCACTTGAGGGATAAAAATACTCTTTGCATACTAAAAATACATGGTTATAGTTACAATATCGGTTTCTTGTTCTCTATGAACCATTTCTTGGAGTGTTAGTGACACTTTTCTCCCTATTCATTTCTATACCCTTTAAATTTTATCTCTATTTACTTATTTTTATGAAAAATAGGTGTTGCACATGTTATTTAAGGTCATGAAATTTATTATCACATGTTTATTTTTTGGTTTGGATGTGTGGTGTCAAGGATTTGACATGATCTTTCTCATTCTACTAGATGGAAATTGCATCACAGTCTGCAAAAATGTTTCATTAGCTGCAAAGGTTTATATTTCCTATGGTGGTTTTAAAACAAAGTTAAAATGTTGTGTTAACCTCTCTAAGCATAAAAATAAGTCTTCTATTTTGGATTATGAGTCTCAAATAGTATCACTTGGTGAATTGAAGAGTCAAAATTTGCACACAGTCAGGTTTCCTTGCAACTGTCACATATAGCTAAGTGAACTAATCCCTTGAATAGTTATCTATGACACATAGATATTTCAAAGTGATAAGAAGTATCAAAGGGTGAAAAATTAGTTTTTCATATTCAAAGAGGTATAAAATTGGTTTTATAACCAATTCACCACACACTATCTTATACCCTGTAGTGACACCTATAGGCAACTCCAACAAGGGCCTGAGTCCAACTCATTGAGGAACCAAGATGATGAGATGAAGGTTTGAGCTCACTTGATACATTCAAAAAAATATAAGAGGATAGAAAATCACCATGGTGAGAATATCATATACACACATAAATAAAACCATTTTCATAGGCTAATAAAATTTTCTAAAGAGACATATTACCTTAATCTCTCTGATTAAGGTATCTGCTCTTAACAAAAATCACCTTCTTGGTGGAGTATATTCAAGTACGAACTAGTCTAGTTTTATAAATTTTGTATCCCAAGTATAATGGAAATTTATTGACATGAGAGAGTGATTTTTCGGTCATTGGAAGATAGTGTAAATAATTTTACATTTCCATCAAGTTTCTACTCAAGATATTCAGTGAAATCTACATCTCTTGAACCCTAAATGGACTTACACCATAATGTGACATAATGGAAGAATAGATCAAGAAAATGTGACTCTTTTTAGTGATATATGACCTATTAAAACAATATCACTTAGATAATTTTATGTTCAAGTGCTTTGACATAGGCCCTATGAACACCTACAAGAACCCCATGGTTTCTCAAAGGGAGCATCCTACAATCAGTATGTAGACCATAATGTTGATGGTGAGAAACAAGGAGTAAACCTTGTATACATTTTTGTTCATGAATTTTTTAAATGACATGAGAAACCAAAAGATTTAATACATAGAGATGTGATAGGATTACTCACCTACAATAGTGTTTGTTTCTCCCAAAACTGCCACATATAGTTTACACACTGTCCATGGACTAGTGCAGGTTGGTAAAAAGTGCAATTTAGAAGATGGTAGAAATGTATAATAAATTATCATTCTAATACCACTCTCACATTGGTTAGGACACATTATAAATTCTCTCAATAATAATTAAAATTAACCTACAATTACAGACATGAGGTTTCTAAAACCTTATAGATAGTTAACAATCTTAAAACCCAGTTTAAGGGTTTGTGATGTTGAGGGCCTTAAATAACCCACCAAGACTTGTAAATTGACATAAAATACCTCTTAGAGATACTATATCTTCTCAAAGTCTTATAAAAGGTGATAAAATAATGGAGATTCCCTCTATTCTATTTTAGATAGAGGGCACTCCTAGGTAGTCTAAACTATATGTAGTCTTAGACAAGCTGAGAAAATAATGGAGATTCCCTCATTTATAACACCAGATGAACCTTTCCATACATTTTATGATCTTCAAGGGGAGATATAGGATGAGTTTGAACCATTTTTTTACAAATGAATAACTCAAGTTGGTCATTTCCACCCATTTCAGTCATAGGGGTATGCAAAATGCATTATAAAGCTTTATAGGCTATCTTCAAGTGATCACACCTTTATGGACACCAATCCTGGTGACCCAAGGAGCTAGGAATGGTTTAAAGATGTCCCTAAATTGTTCTTAGTGAAATTGTTTTGAGGTTTGAACGTTTGAATTTTATGAACTATCACTAAGAACCAAAACTTGCTAAAACCCTCCTAAAACCCTATCTTTGACCCAATGGAGAAGAAACTGATAGATACACAATCAAAGGGTATGCTCTAGTCTCAAATTTGTTCTATAATTTTTTAAGACTCTCCCATGATCATTCTCATATAGTTGGTTTGTACCCTAATTGTATGGACAAGCCTGAAATAGGGTTTTTAGTAAAGATTTGATTATTTTATAGTTACAAAGTAGAATAAACATGTAAGAATAATTTGGGGAGGTCAAGTGAGACTTGTTATAACTCCTTATGTCCATCTCTCTCCACATAAAATCATATAAACACCTCTGATAACTCCATCTCAGGTAGTCTTAAATAGATAGTGAATATAAAGAGTGACTGTCAAGTGAGAAGATGATAAGTGCAATTAGAGATCCTTTTAAGGTATAATTCATGGAGTGGAAGGTAGATGGGTCTTAAATAGGTGTATTAACATCTCTTAAATTTATTTTATTAAGAAATTAAATACCACTTAGCTAGAAAATGTGAAAGATGAGGCCTAGAAGACTAATGAATGACTGTAGATGGTGAGTGTAAGTGTCCAAAAGATGGCTATAAGTTAGGGATGCATCTGATGACTATCATGGAATGTTGATATCCCCCATAAAATAGTACATAGGTGTCAAATATCCCTAGTTTTTTTAATAGTAAATAGATGCCTCATCATGAAGGTAATTTTCAAGAAGGCTAGTTCAAGACCCCTATGCTAGTTTTGGAGAGTTTTACGATTCATATGAATACTTGTCTAGGAATAGCTTATATAAATCTATTATTCACTTCATTATTATTCAATGTAACTAGTTTTCATGACTTGACATGTGGGAATGTGACCCTTGAGCTTCATTCTTCTCTCTCTTCTCACACACTCTATAAATGCAAGCCATTTTGAGTTTTGTAATGGAAGTCCACACCTAGTATGGCAAAGCCCTAATGGTTTGATATTGTACTTTACCATTTAAATAAGATATAAATTTTTGTTTTGATTTTTAAAACTATTTTTTCTAAGTGTGAAGTGGTGTATAGTGAAAGGTTAAGTGATTAGTAACTATCCTTGCCTTCTCTCAATCCTTCCATGTTTAATGCAAGTATTTTCCACTCTAGAAAGTCACATGAACTATTTCCAAATGAATTTTTCTATCTTTAAGTGTAATTAATATCCTTAGTGTCTACAAATTACCTCTGGTCCAACCACCTTGAGTAGTTCCATACATATTCCCTCCATGTTTAAAATACTAATGTTAGAGTATTTTAGGACTTTGAGACTAGTGTTGTAGGTCATGTTTTAGAGTGAAATGGTATTGTAGTCTAGTGGATATATTTATAGTGTATCACTTCAATATAATATCTTATTTTCCATGTTACTTATAACCCTTTTCATTTAAGTAATCAGTTAGGGTAGGTGATGAGCATTAAAGGATCAATCTAAGGAGTTATCTCTTAAACCTATAGGTATGCCTATAATATAGGAAACCATAGGCCTATAGGTATTATAATGTTGTACAAATATTAGAGTAGGCTTTAACAACCAACTCAAGCATGTAATATTTGTTGACAATAGGACCCAAAGAGTATGGGATAAAACTAATAAATGGTTTGATAAGAATTTGGCCAAAATGACTAGAGAAGATAG
Source organism: Torreya grandis (assembly GCA_037957365.1). Taxonomy (NCBI): domain Eukaryota; kingdom Viridiplantae; phylum Streptophyta; class Pinopsida; order Cupressales; family Taxaceae; genus Torreya; species Torreya grandis. Next base: position 274,590 of record JARHVA010006116.1, on the reverse strand, counting down.
TTCCATAAAATAAAAGACTTTAGTTCCTCTGAGATAGGGTTCCACACCAAATCTAAATAAGAGCATTATTGGCATGAAAATTGGGACCTTTGGCTCTTCAATTTTTGAAGATGGTGATGATGAATATCCTGAGCATGAGAAATAACCAAAGAAACATGAGAAGAGTCCTAAAGTTAGTATGAAGAAAGTGAGAAAGAAAACTATAATGATGTAGTCTTATCTTGACCCCATTTGTGATCCCTCCCTTCTTATCACTAGGTCAATGCAATAAGAAACTTCAAAATAAGTTGATTTGGCCCTTCCTTCATCAAATTTAGTTTCCCTAAGTATTCCTCCTCTCCCAAAAGCTACACCCCAACAAAACCCACACATTTGCTATTTAGAACCCAAATGAATCCTTTTAGTACTATGTTATTCCAATAGATGCAACCAATGCTAAAAATAAAAGAGGGAGGAGAAAGCACATCTCCTTGACTTTGACATAGTATATAATATACTCAAAAATATTCCTTCCAAAAAGGTTAAAATTATTTCCATATTGGTTTCAAATTCTTGTGATGCTCATTTTGTTGATATTTTAGAATCTAATATGGAGAAGGATGTCTCAAAGATGAATCTAAGTGACTATACTCTCAAAATAATATCACTTAAAGAAGCAACCAAGGAAGGTGACATTAATAAATTGAGGGAGACTAATGAGATAATAATCAAAAGATAAGAATAGGATTAGCTCACCCAAGAATAACTCCAAGATTAGATCAAGCATTTGGTGGTGTATGTCAACTACCTTCTCAATTTTGTTGACATGTTCATGACACTTCAGGTTGATGTTACTTCTTAAGTAATGTGTTTAAGTAAGGAAGACATTTCCACACTTATAGAATACAATTCATATATAAATAATTTAGAGGCTTGGGTGTATGAAGTGTTGAGCGGTGGAATGAAATTAATTTATGAGGTGATGAAGTTATTCTCAACCATTGATAAATAATTCATGTATATAAATCAATAAATCAAATCTCACACAAGTGAGATAAGTATATGGGAGAACATGAATAAATATGTTCATGAAATGATATAAACTAATACATATGTAATGGTCAAAGTCGAGATATTTTATAGATGATAGTATGTGACTTCTTGTAAATTATATGAATGCATCCTCCAAAAAAATGAGGTTCTAAGCCAAGAAACAATAGAATCAAAAAAGTATTTAAAAGGAAAAGAATAATAAAATATCTTCTAACTTAGATGAGATTGATTACATCATGTTATAATAAGATGCATTCACCTTGCATACCATTGATTTAGTGAAGTAATAATTCATAAAGGTTATAAACGAAGAATTCTTCAAAGAATTTTCTTTTAATACAGATTTGATAAATTAAGAAAAATAATTCATACAAGCAATTGATATAGATATGATTTCAATAGAAAATGCATACATGAAACCAACACAAGATATACATGGTAAAACCTTTAAGACGTAAAAACCCACAAAGATTAATCATATTATGAGAAACTAACAAGTCCCCAATATAGTCTTTCTTCCTCTCACTTCTTCTCAATCAATATTCATATATCTTGGAAATGTGTTCTTGAAATTTTCTCATTGGTTTCAACTCTCATTTTTTCATTACATCTTAAAATATAAACTCTTTATTATACAGGCAAGGTAATCTACCCATTATAATGTGACCTTTTCCAATAACCACATTAATGGGTCTAACATCTCCAAATGTCATTTAATATATTATATTATTTATTTACATGAAGATAAACTCATGATAAATAATAAAATATATTATTATTTAACCAATGTAATTTAATGTATTAAGGGTACATAAATAAAACCACTTAACCATCAATTATTCCAATAGGATTCCATGTTGATGATCAATGATATCTATGTATCAATAAAAATGAATAATCAACTAACAAAACTTGTAGAGATCCCAAATACAATGCTACTAGTCTTTGAGAGATGGATTACATGGTGTTAACATGTAGTAGTCCCGAAAGGTCCTGATATTATAGAAGCAATAAAAAAGTTCATAAAATTCAAGGCCACCCAAGACAAATAACAAGCCAAAATTTCTTCAGTTGCACCAAGTTATTCAACACCATCCACTACACCCATGCAGTCTCCCTAGTGGAGTCTATGAACTTTATTTTCTATTTTTGTCTAACTTCTATTTCAAGAAATTCATATTTTATTTTTTGTAAAATTGTAATTTTTAAAGGATAGAATAAGATTAAAAAAATAGAATGTCAACAATTATTTTGAATGTGAAGGGTCATCCCATTCCCTCTTGTTATAAATATAATAAATGGCTATTGTAAAAGGGTATTTTTTATGTTTACAATTGGTGAATTTTGAAGAGGAAGAAAAAGAACGCTTTATTCTCACTCTTTTATCCATGAACCATGGAGATAATGGAACTTTGTGTATTATTTTCCTTAATGGGCATGTATTTTTATAATGTTAAGGCATAACTCATTGTTCCAACCACTAATTGTGTTTGTTATCCTAAAATAATTTAATTCCTTTCATTTTTTTTCCATTACATGGTTGATTGAAATCTACATTTTATCATTTTCCTGACTCTCCACTTTCTCTCTCACTCATTCCCCCTTTTTCCAATTGAATGCCACCAAACCCTCCATTAAAATTGTAAATATTGTATATACTATAGATTTTTTTTTTAGTAATTTAAATAAATGGAACCTACCCTCATAATAGAGGAGAGAAGTTTTGTCTCTTATAATATTATGAAATACATATCTATCATAAGTACCAAATATTTCACCAACAATAACCAAAAGTAAACATTTGCAAAAGTTCTGAGTCTCTCAATTCATTTTGAAAGTAAATGATCGAAATATGGTCTAGTTGGTTAGAAATAGGTTATCAATGTTAAACATTTGCAAAATTGAATAAGTATTTTGAAAAATATTTCTAATTATCTAATAATTAGAAATAAATTGGCAAATTCCATGTCTTTTTTCCTTTTATGATTTTTACCCCTTGTAAAACACCTATCAGGTTTATGTCCCTTGACCAATATGCACGTGGATTCTAATACCTTGTCCAATACCTCATCAAATTTATATTCCTTGAAAGATACCTTCATGGAATACAACCTATATTCCATCTCATTGAGTATTATGATACCTAAACATACTCTTGTTATAACTTGACTATTTGATAGACACACCCATAGATTCTTACACATGCCCAAGAATACCTAAACATATATTATTAACCATATAGTTACCTTGCACATGTGAATGTTTCATAATTTATTTTTAACCTATTCTTTGATTCATTTCCCCTACCTTTCTCCCACATCTCTCCACTTTCCTCCCTCCTACAATCCTTACCATTTGAGTTTCACTATTCTTCTTCTAGGTGTTCTTTATGGATTATTTGTATTTTTCTTGCAAGAGAACTAAGGTTTATGTTTTAATATTTATTTTAGAGAAACAACTAGTTTGAACATAGTTATCAAGCTATAAAATTCACTTTTTCACATAAGGGATAAAAAATTCAACATATTTTTTGACCTTGATGGTTTTGAATAATTCACTATAGACTCAGACCTATAGACCCCTATGACATTCATCATAGATCTGAGTATTTATTAAGTGATTTGAATAATATGATCCTCACCTACACACTCCATGGATTTTGAGCTATGTTCACATAAATAGTGGGATTTGATCAACATTTTAACATATTTAGAACTTGAGACTTTATCAAACATTCCTTATATTCTAAGCATTACATCAACACTATCCAAACATAATCCCCTATCAAATACACATCAAGATTATAAACCTTGTCAAAAACTCCTTGTATTTATAACATTTGTCTAACTCATTTTTATAATTCTCCCTCTAATTAGGCACACCTAAAAGTTCAATTCTTTGATGATTTATATTTAAGACTATGTTCTTCTTCTATAAAAGACATTATCATATGTCTACATCAGAGATTATAATAAAGAAAAATAACACAAACATGAAATACGAATTTCAAGAGGTTACACATCCATTAAATCTTGAGTCTAATATATTAAAAATCATAGATACAAATTTGGGTCACATATATCTCATAGATTTATGGTAAAGAATCAATACAGTACATAAAACAAATTAGGGACAAAACATTCATGGTTTTGGCCTAGCTCAAACTATCATTTTAATAACATTAGTGTAATATCTAGAGTTGGTGCTAGATATGGAAAAATAATATAACTAAGAAAGGAGAGAAATTAAAAAAATCAAAATGGGTGTATATAATTTGTCTTTAGCTAAAACACATAGATCACATGATCCAATTTCCTGATCCGAAGTCAAATTTGTTGATCTTTCTCTGACTTTTGTTAAATAGTTATGGGAAGCTAACACTAGTTAGTATTCTAAGCTAGTAAACAATTAGTGTATTTTAAATCCCTAAAGTGTAGTAAAGGAGTTGCTAAAAACTATGTCTAGATTTGAAGTCAATGACATGATCACACTTCTGAATAGAGTTATTGGTAACCCATGCTACCAAAGAATTCCAAACATGGATTTAAATGTACATATAGCTCATTCATTAGAGTCAAAAGTATATCAATTAAGGTAAATCTCTCAATGATTCCATTCTCAAACAACTAATAGGGGTCACTACCATATCAAATTTTTGCATGACTTCATTTCTTGTATACAATGTTTCTCATAGAATAATCTATACAATTTTGAATACATTAGGTGAAATGTCATTATAAAAAATATATGAATTATAACCATATATCACTCTAAGGGAAATATCACATCATTTTAATAGATTCAATGATGTCTTCTTAAAATATGTGATTTAGAGGTTTGAATATGATCCTTATACTATCAAAAAATCAATTCAAGCTTCTACTATAATTTTCAAGATGAGGAGCCTTGTTTTTATAATTTTAAACTTTCTCATACCTCATAATATTTGGGTGAGAAATAACTCCATATATTATCCCAAGGCATGTGGGTGATAGATGGGATTTGATGGAATTGGCAAGGCAATTGGTTGAGACATATAATTTAATGTCCAATAAAATGAAATTATAATTCACTTTCCAATTACCATAAGAAGATATACATGTACTTCATTAGCCAAGGCAAAATCTATGTATGCAAAAATGGCTTGAGTCACTATCTGATCATTCAATGATAAAACCTATTTTTTTCATAGGTTTGATTGTTAAAATTCTCAATTTCACATACCGACATGCACCCCATTTTAAATACCTTTGGATGGATTGTGACAATGAGATTGAATTCATATTTTATGATTATTATCACTTCACTCTAGAACAAGTCACTTAATTAAAGATAGCAAAATCTCAAATAATTTTGATAATGAGGAAGATGTTTAAGATCCTATAGCTATGAATAATAATATATCGAATCAAAGCCTCTTCCACATATCAATTTGAATAGAGAAGAATCTACATCCTTGGGAAATAAGAATTAATTGGTGTTAGATAGAATACTTAGATGGTTGAAGAGCAAAAACATCAATATAAAAAAATCATGTTTTTCCCCAACTATGGAAAATATTTAGGTGGGAAGTTTTCATCAACAATAATTAGAGGTGGGTTTGTATTCTACAGGGGAAGTAGGTGAAAACCTAGCATAAATTTAGGAAGAAAGAGTTGAAGTAGTCCCAGTGACAACTCAAGTGAAGAAACTACTCAAGGTTAAAACTAAAAATATAAGGTAAGGGTCTTCAAGTACTCTCCATATTTATTCTTCACTTTATTTTCCTCTTGTGAATATTTCTCATTCCCATAGTTTAATGTTAATTTCTACACAAAAATTATTGGATCTAGACACCTCCCTATTGACCTTGCATCTGCTCCACCCCTAATAAACATTATATTACATCCGCTTCTTTCATAAGAGGTTTAGTTACTCTCTATTTAAACTCCCAAATCTATAACTTAAAAACCTAAGAAAGATCAAGGTGATGTTTTACCCATCGATCCTCAAGCTTTGGTAACTCTATCCCCTCCAAATACTAAAAATAAAATAGATCATACCTCCATACAATAATCACCTAACATAGAGGTTCCCAATTAGTTGAATGACTTATTTAAAAATATAAATAAGATAGAGGAATCATAGGAAATTTATTTGAGTACATTAACCATTCATGTCCCTCCTGTAGTGAAGAAACCTAAAATAGTCTTTAGAATAATAACATTTGAGAAATGAGAAAGATATGTTGAGGTAGAAATTTTACCTCTAGAGAAAGATAAATACAACATCAGTAACATTCTAAGGTGAATCTTGAAAAAACCACTTAAGAGAGAGATAAATAAAATATGTAATTTTCAATTTTCATTATTTTTAAAAAGATGGACTAAGATAAGACTACTAAGGATAAACTAAAGTAAAAGGTTGAACAAATCAATTTAGTTTCTCATAGCTTAATGAAGCCAATTTAATATTTTTCATTTGATATCACTCTTTAGATTTCAAATATAGATACATTGCATGTAGCCAAATAAATTGGGCACACTTGGAGAGTAATTAAATATTGGTTTAATAAATTGACACAAGAAGGAACTAAAATAATAAGTGAAGTCACAACTATTTATGTTGATATCTAGACTAAATATGATCTTGAAAAATAAATTTAAGATAACTATGAAATTATAGTTTTAAAATGGAAACAAATAATACCAAAACTTGAAGCTATTTATAACTCTGATCCAGATGTTTTTTTTAATTATTGGTAAATAGTTTTTATAAAAGGGACTATACCTTTGTACAAAAGGCTCAACAACCAAAAAGAACAATACAAACTAGAAGATAGTTTTTCTATAAGGGGCTATACCCTTGTACAAAAGGTCTCAAGAGCTAGATAAAGTAATGAAAATCCTAGGAAAATTAGGGTACATTCCTAGATAAAACAAGAAAAATCTAATATACGTGAAATCCTAGAGATATCAAAGGTTGTCTAAACAAGAACTAAAAGTAACAAAATGCAAAATAGTGACAGAACAACAACTTAATAGTAACTATGAAACAACTATGAAACAACCTCACAACATATCACTTTCCCACCTCTTCAATTTTCTTTTACATGTCCTTTAAGGCATTGAACTACTTCATGGTAGTAGCATTTGAGGGATCAAACATATCAATAGTGTTAATTACTTGGGCCAAGGAGTCTTTATGCCAAATGCCTTCACTGATTCCACAAAGTTGACAAATTTGGTGGACCTAAAATTCCATAAAATCCATTATGGCTTTGATTATAGTCTGGAATTCCTATTTAATTTTGATGTTTGAGATCCTATCTTCAAAGGAGTAGAGCTTCTTGAAAAATTTAGTCACTTTTTCCTCACCAATGTTTGAGGAGCTAGCCATCTATTTTTTACCAGAAGCCTTAGAAAGTTTCTTGACTTCTTTCTTTAGGGAATCAATCTCCTTCTCCAAATCAATAAGTTTTTCATTAACCTCCACCCCCACATCTAATTTATTAGAAGGGATATAAATCTCAAGAAGACTATGGGCTACTTCCAATTTTTTACCCTTATCTAAACTTCTCAAAACTCTTTTGTGAGAGGGGAGACATCTTCTAGAGTATAGAAAGGGTTTTTGCAGTGAAATTTGATCTTCCCCATGGGTTTAGTGGGAATGGGTTGAATCTATTTAGTAGGAGGATAATTATTGGGCAAAGGGATAGGATTCAATAAATGTTGGTAAAGCAGCAGTATAATCCATTGGTGAAGAGAGAGTACCCTGGATTGATGTTGAACCTCAAGGACTGATTTCTCCATAGACAATAGTATGAAATGTAGAAAGCTGATCTGGGATCCTCTTCTAAAATGATTTAAGAAGACAAAGTGGTGAAGGGGAACTAAAACATACCTACCTTCAAGAGTGATGTAGCTGACCATCATCTGCACCACATCATCAAAGGGTTTGGGAAGAGAAGAAACCACAAAGATGTTATTTTCATAGGAGTTCTAAATCTAAATAAAATTATAGATCTCACTAAATTACTATATGTCACCAAGTTTCAAATCAATATTGTTTAATAAGGTGTGAAGAGAGAAAGAGAAGTGAAAAGTAATTTTTATGGAGTGATAAATGTCTATAGTCTTTTAGTGTTTCTTCCCCATTTTTCACACTAATGATCTACCATTGATATAGGTGGGATTAATTCTATTTTTAAAACACATTTTATGTGTTGAGTTTGGAGAGCATTCTATACATTGGGTGGTGCTTATTTCCTTTTATTAAATGGCCACTACCATCATTCTTACATCATTTGATCTAGGGATAGTTGGTTTCAACCTCAAAAGTAATGATGCTAAAACAAGATCAAAAGTTTGTTCTTAAATTCTACCTTGAGTTATTGGCTCTAACTTAGATACCCCTATACATAATATTATTTTAGATTTAACATATTTTTATAAATCTTATTATTATTTTGAAAATATTACACTATTTGCTTACTTTGTGAGTCAAATCCCTTTTGGAGATCCTATTAATGTCATCGGTTGATAACCATTATCAAGGCCATGGTGTGAAACTAGAAGGTATCCAAAACATTACCATGGGTTTCTTCCTATTTCATTTCACCAACCCTGAGCACTAAAAATATATTGTTAGCCATGTTCCCTAGTTTATGTGCAATGCTCTCATTATTTTCTCACATTGGACCAAAGACTTTCAAGTCTTCAAAAAAACCAAACTTAAAATCCCAATTTGGATATAATTATTGTTCTTTCCACTTACTTTATGGAACTTTTTTGACCTACTTATTACGACTTTTAGGTGGTTTATCTACTATGAACAACCAAATTTCTATGCAACATGACCCTAGATAAGGGTATGTGTGGAAACATACCTAGCTAAAGACCTTAAGGATTCTATTGAGATACAAGTGGGTAATAATCACTTCACCCAACATGTGTTGTATATTAACCTCTAGAAAAAATGTTTCCAATTCTAGGATTTAGATCATATGATTAGATAATTCCCTTTAATTATCCCAACTTACTTTACTCCTTAGGAAAAAAGTATGTTTGAATAAAAAACCTAGAATGGGAGTTCTGATGGGTGGACAATATTCACTAATAGGAAAAACAATTCAAACCATGGTAATGCCAAACCCTAATCATCTATTTACCCACCCATAGGGGGTATAAGATCATTGGTCTCTTGGTAAGGAACCTACACCTTCATAATTCAAACCCCTACCTAATATTTACTATTCACCTCAAGGGGTTACCCATCTTGTCTCCTCTCTATTTCCTACTCTACAGCTCTATTTTCACAACCACCTTCAAAGGCAATTATTTTAGACTCCTAGCTCAATATCATGACTCTCAACCATAATTATATTATTCAGTGCTCTCTTAGGCTTTCACCTTCTAAAAATGAGGACTATGTTCCAAACAAGGGGCAATCATTCAATATTCAAGATTTTTTTCATCTTGGCTCAACTTTTAATTGGTTTATAGCCTTCTCAGACCACATAGAAGGAAATGATATGAATATTGATGGTTCTAAATGAAATTTTATTCATGAAATGGCATAGCCTCATTAATCCAACACATAATTATATGGTTAAGAAAAATTATCAATATTTATCCAAAATTTTTTTCTTTTGCATGTAGGATGTCAAAATTTCTAAATTTCTCCTTCAATCTATTTGTCACACTAACTGGCCCAGGGGCCTTTGTTAGGACACTTGTCATGAGCCTATATAGGGTGGTGTAATCACCCTTTTGAAACCTAATATTTACTAATTTATTACTTCTTGGGGTTTCTACCCCACCCATCAAATGGTCTAGACTCTTTTTAGCTTTGATAGTTTCATCATTGGCCTTATCAACCTATATGCATTTAATGATGTTATGGAACATACCTTGCTCTAGATATGGTTGGCATATTCCTATATGAATTTCCACTTGACCCTCTAAATCTATTTTGACATGGTTGTGTCTTTCAAAGATAAATAAGGATGCTTCCCCATATGGTGGTGTGCAAGGGAGTGGGAAGAATGGTTTTACATGCATAAAAAACTTGGTCTTTTTTTATCTTAATCGCCACTGAAAGAGCGAGTCAAATTCTCCCTAGTTCACCTAGTCCAATTTTCACTATGAAGAAGACAAAATTATTAAGTGTCTTGACCATGAATTGGTAACAAAACAAGACCCTTTTTTTATTTGATCTTATGCATAATTGGTCCAAATTTAAGATCCCAGACACCATCTTATCTCATCATCACCCTATCTATTTATATTTTAAATGGAAAACCATCTAGTTTAAACCCCATAATTCTTAGTTTTACCTCAACACACCCATCTCACTGATGATCTCACTTTTGGGCATTTCATTCAAATTTGAAACATGGATCCTAGACCCACTAGGGTTATTGACTAGATTGATTGGTAGGCTGATCCATAACTCATGCCACAACATTTTTTTGGATATATGGTAAGCAAGATGCAATATTTTAGTAGCATATACATTATGCTAAAATCTATGAATACCTTAGGTTTTCATAAGATATGGAAGCCCCACCTTTTATCCCTCTTCTTTAGGCTCAATCAACCATATGGAGACATAAAATCCAAATATCTTGAGCTTATAAGGTTAAAAGAGAAAACATTAGATTACAAATGCATTGGATAAAAGTTGGAGACAATGTGACCAAATAATTATTTGCTATCCTCCAATCTAGATAAGGTGTAGACAAAATCAAAGCCATTATATGTGATGTAGATAGATTTACCAAATTACTTGACATATTACATTTTTTGTGCATCGCTATCATGGTGTGTTTGTTGCTCAACCCACCTCTCCTTCTCATGAAGTTACTTTCACTCAATGCATGGGGTTTGTCCCATGTAATCTATCTAAAGCTTAGAGAATTGACTATGATAAACCCCTTAGTTTGATTGATATTAATGAATATGTTATGCAGATGGCCACTATTAAACCCCCAAAAGTTAATGGGTTTCCTTTTAACTTATACCAAACCCTCTGGGATACTATTGGAACTAATATCCATAAAGTTTATTCTAAAGCTATTTTGTCCAGCTCTTTGGGCCCTCTCATTAATCAAGGTAACATAAAATTCAATCTTAAATATGGGGACCCTAAGTTTATCACCAATTAGGGGCCTATCACTCATATTAATGTATCTTATAAAATTATAGTTAAATATATTTCCCTAAAAATAAAACACATTTTCCCCTTAATTGTGATATGTGAGAAAATCATGTTTATTAAAAACATATACATTTTGGATAATATCATTGCTATATGGGTAGGTATGAAATGGGCCAGGATGTCCAACTAGAAGGCATTATTCATCAATATTGATTTTGAAAAATATTATGATTGAATTTAATGATCGTTCATAATAGTTATGATTTAGGCTCTTAGTTTTGGCCCCCAGTTTGTAAAAACTATTAATATACTTTTTTAGGATGTTGATGATTGCATTAATATAAATGGTTTTCATTCTCAACACTTTGAGCTTCATAGATCTATCAGGCAAGCATTCCCTCTAGCTCCTCTTTAAATTTTGGATATTAATGGTTTTAATTATCTTCTAGCTAATTATGTTTCTAGGGTTTTGATAAAGGGTATTTCTCTCCCTACTTCAAACCTTTATTTGTTAGGGTATGGAGCTAAAAGCTTCACCCATGAGCAAGTGTAGGAGTTGTAGCATTTACACAGTCACCAGCGTCGATCAGGAGCGACCAACATCAGTCAAGAGTAGACCAAGATCGGTCGACGTCGGTCATGTGCAAGCAGGCAGGAACCGATGTCGGTTACCTGTGGCATCCAAAAAGCTATTTTCGTGGATAAAACATATTGTTTGCATGATAGGATTAAGTCATAGTCTTAAGCCCGTGTTTCTATTTTGAGTAGAACTAGTTAGAGCCCTTGTTTAGAAGGTGCATATATTGGTTGTAAATGCATGCTCATGTTTTCTTATTTTATATATAGGATTAGATCTTCATATCTTATTAAGAATTGGACTGTACAATATTTGTATATGTGAATTAATCTAGATTGTGGAGTTGATTGTAATTGAGAGAGATGACTCTTGAGGGAAAGAGATCTAAGAAGAGATCTGTACATCTGAGAGAGGTGTGGAAGAAAAGAAGTTTCTTCAATTGTAATTCCTTCTGTAAAGAGTTGAATACAAGTTTTTAGGGTGGTTTCTTGTATCTCTTGTTTTCTTGTTAATTCTGATTCTAGTTACTTATCTATCTAATTTAATTTTGTGTTTATTGCCTTCATATTGTAATCATATTGTTGATTGATCCCCAACAAGTGGTATCAGAGCATTGGTTGCAGGTTATAAAGCTTGATACCAACAATTGGTATCAGAGCTTTGGTTCACTAACAGGTGGTTCAGATCTGTGTAGTGTGTATTGATTACAGGTTACTCACAAAGGTTTCTGTTTGAGTGGGAGAAGTAATGGTAGAAGAAAGTAAACTTAGAATGGAGAAGTTTAATGGCAAGAACTATCAATTATGGAGAATGTAGATAGAAGATTATCTGTATCAAAAAGATCTATACTTACCGTTAGGAGGGACTGCAAAGCAGCCCAAAGACATGGATGATGAAGAATGGGAAGTTCTTGATAGAAAGGCTCTTGGATCAATAAGATTGAGTCTAGCATCTACTGTGATATCTAATTTATCACAGGCAAAGTCTATGGTAGAGTTAATGACTACTTTAGCAAATTTATATGAAAAACCCTCAGCTTCAAATAAGGTATATCTTATGAAGTAGTTATTTAATTTGCAGATGAAGGAAGGTAGTTCTATATCTAATCATTTAAATGATTTCCATGGAATTGTGAATCAATTAAATTCAGTCAAAATAGTATTTGATGATGAAATTAAAGCTCTATTAATCTTATGCTCTTTACCAGAAAGTTGGCATAGCTTGGTAATGGCAGTTAGTAATACTGCATCTGCTTCAAATATTTTAAAAGTAGATGATGTTGTTAGTGTAATCTTGAATGAAGAAATTTGTAGGAAAAGCACAGAAGAGACATCAGGGAACACTTTGAGTTTTGAGAGCAAGGGAAGGCAGAAAGAGAAGGGCAAGAAAAGGAGATCAAGATCTAAGTCAAAGATGAGAGGAAGATCCAAATCCAAAAACGGCAGGAAGCCACAATGCTGGAATTGTGGAAAGATAGGGCACATAAGCAAAGATTGTTGGTCAAAGCCTAAAGAGGACAAACAACATGATGATAAAGAAGAAGCAAAGGTGGAAGGTATTGTTGCACAAGATGCTCTTATATTCTCTTTGCATAATAATATAGAATCTTGGGTTTTAGATTTTGGTGCATCTTTCCATGCAACCCCTAATAGAGAATATTTTAGTGACTATGTCCATGGAGATTTTGGAATAGTTTACTTAGGGGATGATGAGCCTTGTAAAATTATTGGCAAAGGTAAAGTGCAGTTGAAAATGTAGAATAGCAACACATGGGTGTTGAGAGATGTCATGCATGTTCCCAGCTTGAAGAGAAATTTGATTTCTGCAGGAAAGTTAGGGGATGAGGGTTGTACAGTAACTCTCACAGCTGAATCTTGGAAGGTCACCAAGGGTGCACTTGTATTGGCTAGAGGTAAGAGAGTAGGTACTCTCTATTTATTTAATTGTATTACTGATAATTCTCCTTCTGTATTATCTACTTCAGAAGTAGATGCAAAGTTGTGGCATCAAAGGCTTGGCCACATGAGTGAGAAGGGAATGACAATTCTTAAGTCAAAAGGTATGTTTCCAGATTTGAAAAGCATAGATCTAGATTTCTGTGAAGACTGTATTTTTGGAAAATAGAAGAGAGTGAGTTTTCTCAAGATTGGGTCAACAAAGAAGAAGCACAAATTGTAGCTTGTTCACACAGACGTGTGGGGACCAGCCCAAGTTGCTTCTATTGGAGGATCACAGTACTTTGTTTCTTTCATAGATGATGCTATAAGAAAGGTATGGATCTATTGTATTAAGAAGAAATCTGATGTTTTTGACATGTTTAAGATTTGCAAAGCTATGGTTGAGAATGAAACAGGCAAGAGATTGAAGTGCCTGAGATCTGACAATGGTGGTGAGTTCTGTAGCCACAAGTTCAATTGGTATTGTTATATGCATGGGATCCATAGGCAAAGGACTGTTCCAAGAACACCTCAGCAAAATGGAGTTGCTAAAAGGATGAACAGAACAATCATGGAGCATGCAAGGTGTATGAGATTGCATGCTGGATTGCCCTTAGAGTTTTGGGTAGAAGCCATGGATACTATAGTGTACTTGATTAACAGAGGACCCTCTATAGCTCTGGATGGTGGAATTCCAGAAGAGGCATGGATAGGTAAAAAGATAGATCTATCAATTCTCAAAGTTTTTGGTTGTGAAGCCTTTGTGTACGTTGATAAGGAAAATAGAAAGAAGCTAGATGTTAAGTCTATGAGGTGTACATTTATTGGCTATGGCTCTGATGAGTTCGGATTCAGGTTTTGGAATCTAGGAACTAACAAGATAATTAGGAGACGTGATGTTGTTTTCAATGAAAAAGTGATGTACAGTGATCAGCTTAAGAAGCTGGATCAACCTAAGCAGAGCAATGGAGAATTGGATGAGGTGGAGGTCCAAAAGGAGCTTGCGAGAAAGAAAAGTCATAGAAAGGAAAACACAGAGACCGGTGTCGGTCAGGTAGGAACTGATGTCAGTCATATAGGGACCGATGTCGACCGTACAGGAACTGATGTTGGCCAGGCAAGAACTGACATTGGTCAGTCAGAACTGACGCCAGTCACTTACAGCCTTGGAAGTGACCAAGGTCGGTCACTATCAAAGAATTTGGGTAGACAGCATGTTATGGATGAGTCTCAGTCACCCAACAGGAGGTCAGAAAGAGTAAGTAAACCTCCAATTCGATATTCCCCTTCATTATTCTATTTATTGCTAACTGATGGTGGAGAACCAAAGAGTTTTGATGAAGTAATACAGGTAGATTCCAAGAGTCAGTGGGAGCTAGGCATGAATGAGGAAATTGATTCCTTGAGAGAGAACCAAACATGGGATTTGGCTGAGTTGCCAGCAGGAAAGAAAACACTGAAGAACAGATGGATCTACAGGTTGAAGGAAGGTGAGAATGGATAGATGAGATATAAGGCCAGGTTAGTAGTGAAAGGATTTGCATAGAAACCAGGTATTGACTTTGGTGAGATTTTTTCTCTTGTTGTTAAAATGACTTCTATACAGATTGTATTGTCTTTAGTTGCTATTGAGGATTTACATCTTGAGAAGCTTGATATTAAGACAACATTTTTTCATGGAGATTTGGATGAAGAAATATATATGTATCAGTCGAAAGGATATGAGGTCAAAGGTAAGGAGAAGCTAGTGTGCAGATTGAAGAAAAGCTTGTATGGCCTGAAGTAAGCTCCAAGACAATGGTATATGAGATTTGATAGGTTTATGACTGAGCATGGTTACAGTAGATGTTAATCTGACCATTGTGTGTATTTTAAGAGATTAGATAATGGTAGATATATTATTCTGTTGTTGTATGTAGATGATATGCTGGTTGCATGATCACACATGCAGGATATCTCTGAGCTTAAGGAGAAATTTGCTCACACGTTTGCCATGAAGGATTTGGGAGTAGCAAAGAAAATCCTTGGCATGAGTATTAAGAGAGATAGGAAAAATCATAGGTTGATTTTGTCTCAATAAGATTATGTGAACAAGGTGTTGAAACGGTTCAATATGCAGGATGCAAAACCGGTAAGCACACCTATGGCTGGACACTTCAAGTTGAGTAAAGAGCAGTGTCCTAATTCACATGATGAGGTAGAGTACATGAGGAAAGTTCCATATGATTCTATAGTAGGAAGTTTAATGTATGCAATGGTTTGTACTAGGCTTGATATTGCCCAAGCAGTGGGAGTTGTAAGTAAGTATATGGCCAATCCAGGAAAGGAACACTGGAAAGCAGTTCAGTGGATCCTTAGATATCTGAAAGGAACCAGCAGTAGGCACTTGTGCTATGGTGATTCAAATACTTCTCTACATGGTTATGTAGATTCAGATATGGCAAGTGATTTGGATGGCAGGAGAAGCACCACAAGATATGTTTTCATTGTAGGTGGAATGGTGGTTAGCTGGATATCAAAGTTGTAGAAGGTTGTTGCCTTGTCAACTATAGAAGTAGAGTATATTGCAGTCATAGAGGCTAGTAAAGAGATGATATGGATGACATGGTTCATGGAAGAGCTTGGAAAGGAGCAAGAGAGTTGAAAACTATACAGTGATAGTCAGAGTGTAATTCATTTGGCTAAGAATTCAGCCTTTCATTCAAGAACAAATCATATACAGCTTAGGTACCACTTCATTAGACAGGTATTGGAGGATGGTGAGTTGAAGCTAGAGAAGATCCATACAGATAAGAATCCTGCGGATATGTTAACCAAGCCGATTATAAAGGAGAAGTTGAATCTTCATTCAATTTTCATTGGTCTTCATGATTGAGTTGAAGATGGAGGAGCTAGAAGATGTTGCTGTATAGGTACTGGTGCAGCTATTTATCTCCAAGTGAGAGATTGTTAGGGTATGGAGCTAAAAGCTTCACCCATGAGCGAGTGCAAGAGTTGCAGCATTTACACAGTCACCGGCGTCAGTCAGGAGCGACCGACGTCGATCAAGAGTATACCAGGATCGGCCGACATCGGTCATGTGCAAGCAGGTAGGAACCGATGTCGGTTACCTTGGCATCTAGAAAGCTATTTTCGTGGACAAAATAGTTTTTTTGCATGACAGGATTAAGTCATAGTCTTAAGCCCATGTTTCTATTTTGAGTAGAACTAGTTAGAGCCCTTGTTTAGAAGGTGCATCTATTGGTTGTAAATGCATGCTCATGTTTCCTTATTATATATATAGGATTAGATCTTCATAGATTATTAAGAATTGGACTATACAATATTTGTATATGTGAATCAATTCAGATTGTGGAGTTGATTGTAATTGAGAGAGAAGACTCTTGAGGGAAAGAGATCTAAGAAGAGAGTTGTACATCTGAGAGAGGTGTGGAAGAAAAGAAGTTTTTTCAATTGTAATTCCTTCTGTAAAGAGTTGAATATAAGTTTTCAGGGTGGTTTCTTATATCTCTTGTTTTCTTATTAATTTTGATTCTAGTTACTTATCTATCTGATTTAATTCTGTGTTTATTGCTTTCGTATTGTAATCATATTGTTGATTGATCCCCAACATTATTTTATTAATGGGCACTTTTTTGATGACTCATTATTCACTCTTCAAGAGGAAGAGGGATTTTTTAAACATGTCCTATATTGCCTAAACACTTTTTACCTTACTTATAGGTCTTCCATCCAATGACAAAGACTCAATGTTATAGTGTATCCATCTCTCCCAAACCCCCTTGGTTAGAGGGATACTAATGGAAATGGATTCTTGCTAGAGTGAAATTTAGGTTCTCAGGCATTTGCTTTGATTTTAGAGCCTTGTCCATTTATATTTGGTCCTACGTGGTTCAAATGGTTGAGAATAAAATTTATTTTTAGATCACCAAACCCTTGACTCTAGCTGATAAGTTTCATATTTATTCTAAGGTATTCATTGCTACTCATGTTTACTACTCATCCTATTGGGATCCTTCTAATGCTTCTTATGCTAATATTGAGAAAATACTAAGAGAAATTCTTTAGGATAATTCTAAGGGCCATCATATTTTTCACAAGATCTCTTGGGTTATTTTTGTTGACCTAAATAAATTGATGGTATTAGGCTCATTGACATTAAACTCCAAGGTCTCATTCTTAGTGTTACATGGATTATTATAAGCCTAGAAGTGGATGAATCCTATAAAATTCTATCATAACATTACATTTCTTAAGGCTACCCTCTTGGCTAAAAATCTTGGCAAAGGATTAGTTTGCATAACATCCTCATCGCCCTTATTTATATTAAAATAGGGGAATTTTTTTTCTCAAAGCATCTAGAGGGTTTGGGATAAGCTCAAACCACAACTCATCTAGTTGTGGTAAGGGTTTCAAAGTGGTCTCTCACTTAATGATAAATCTCTTTGGTGGTCTCCCATGATAAATTTCCATGATGTTACTTTTACCATGGTCTCTTAGATTAAAGGTCTGAGGATGTTAAAAAAAGGTATCCTCATAATTGGGGATATTTTTTATAAGACCATTCATTATTAGCTTCTATGGAATCTTGTGAAGTCTAAGTTTAAACTTAATAATGAAGATGTAAAATCCATTTTCAAGTTATAAAGTTACATACCTAATGAGTATCTACACAAAATAAGTGTCACCTCTCTCATGCCATGGTGGAAAGATTGGTCTTAGCTTATGACTATGACATTTTGTCACTACTCTCCTCTAATTGGGTATAACCTTTTAGTTCCTCAGCATATTAACACTGAAACCCTCAATCATCATTGAAATATTATATCCCTTATGTCTGGGCTAGAAGGTTTGAGAACATGAGGGTGAGTTTCATTGAACCTAGAAAACCCCATTTCCTTTGGTGTATTATTTACCAAGGTCTATCTATGGGTGATCGAATCAACCACATGGGGGTCTCAAATCCCACCTACCTTACCTGTCACCACCAAGAATCCCTTAGACAACTCTTTTGGTTTTTCCATCATGCTTAGTCAGCGTAGAGATGAATTCATATCTTATTCAAGCCTTTTAGACCTAAAATTTTCATGTGGAAGATGGCTCTTCTAGGGGATTCCATCTTATTCCTTGTAAAATATAACAAATTATAGCATATTTTTTATACTCAAAATCAATTTTAGACTTTTAAATGGGGATAGACATCAAAGTTCTCATAGTCAATGGTCTAAGAGTTGGAGTAGTGCCTCTCCTCACCCTCACTTTCCATACCCACATTATGGATCTGATAAGGATGTTGAGCCCCCCTTTTTTGGAGCAAGTATGTGGACCATGCCAACTAGAAAAATCTTAGTGCAAGGTGACCCTTGGAGTAATCTCTCCCATTTTTGTACATTTTTGGCACCAGCTAGAGGAGTCCCCATAGATCCCATTTTAGCTGGAGGGTAATTGCCTAAGTGTCAAATTTCATAAAGACACCACTTCTAGGACTTAGATGTGGTAGATCAAAAAACACATATGTTAGAGAGTGGAGTAGGTGAGATAGCAACCCCTCAATGATAGCTCATCACTCAGCATGCACCCATCCAACCTAGTAGGAGATGACCATCCATTTAGAAAAATAAGGCTTACAGTTAAAGATAATAGAGGATGATTAAGTGCAGTAAAGCTCCGGTGAAATAGATAATGAACTAATTGCATGTATGAAGTAGCTTAGAGATATAAAAGTATATCCTAAAATCGTATGTGAGCCATTGGGCATGAATAGAGTTAAGGGGGAGTAATTACTCAATTATTTATATTAGATTTTGTTGATAAGCTATAAGTGAATGAGAATACTATTAGGGAAATGAAGTATTAATCTTTGATTTATTTTGGTTTATGAAATGTTATACTTATGTGTTATGTTTATTTGAGAAATTTTTATCTATTATTGAATGTATTATGAAATTAGGGTTCAACCTTAGTCACTAATGGCATCCTCATAATATTACCAACTTTGACCAACCTATAAATGCATTAAGTACTGGAACTCAAATGCACCAAGGTCTAAGGACCTACACCTAGAGCATTACCCAAGAGTGAGTCCTTGAATGTAAGCCATCCCTATGACATCAATAACTAATTGAATTCATAGGGATGGACTTGTACCTACATTTGTAGAAGTTTGGTCTAGCCAGAAATGGACCTATACCTTAAGACCTATGCTCTCATGAAGGCTTGCACCTAGTGACCTCCCTATGAAATACTTATCATTGGAAGGCCACTTGAACCCCTCTAGCCAATTATTAAGTCCCTCTAAACCTTGACCTACACCATGATGATACTAGACTAATGCAAGCCTAGTTTTTTCATTATTACACTTCAAATAAGCGTACATGACTTATACATTGTGTGAAATTGATACCAGTGCCACAACATGAGTAAATGTTATGCACCAGACCTTTTTATCATCATGCCTAGCTCAACCAAGTCTAGAACTAATGTGGCTTGATAGATAAGCACATGACCAAGTGCTAAGGATAACTTAGTAAACAACTTCACTACAATATTTTGGTTTTGTTCTCAGGACCTTGTTGAATTGTGTTGCTAAAATGGTACAAAAAAGTGATGCTATGACTATTACTCAAGAACATCAAGTGATAGCTAGAGTAAGTGTAATATAGTTTCATGCAAAATCATTATACATTCAAAGGGTAGAAGCTGAGAAAATGGGTACAAGCCAACTTGTATGATGCCCTATATGAGGTGTTCTTATGTGAGCTACCTGAGCTTGTATACCAATGGTTATTCACTTACACTAATACTAGGAGGTGAAGTTATGGATAACACCTCAAGTGGACCACATAGTGCATAGAGAGTCTACATATCCTAGATGAAGTTTGGATTTACATTGTAGATAAGTGGTGGAGTGATGCATTGAAAAACTATGTGTTAGAGTTCACAGTGTTGACCTTATCGTGCCTAGAAGAATCAGAGTGTGAGTTTCTTCATGAACCAAGGGGTGTATTCATAAGAGGGACTAGCACTAAAATGAATAATCTCTTGGTGTATTATAAGATAGAAACTATGAAAATGGAAGGATAATGTCCTTTTAAGTATGAGTAAGCATGAAGGGTGATAAGGGGAGTGTAGGAAAGGTACAATGGAAGAGCAACAACAATTTGACACCCAAGAGCTCTAGAGGCTACATTATAGTAAACTAAGGCATAGGTTGATGGAGGATATGGATCTTATAGGTGCTAAGAGGACCCATAGTGAGTGGGAAGGGCATGGAGAAGGATCCCATAAACTATATCAATGTGAAGAGAGAGAAGAGGAAGCAAGAGACTAGAATCAGTAGTGGGGTGTAAGATATAATGGGTACCTAAAAGATGTGGTCCTTAAAAATGTGCTAGAATCACCTACCCCCTTTAAACCTAAATTATAATTTCATGCGCTAGATTCTCCACCAAAAGAAATAAGAATAATGACTGAACCTATTATTGACATAGACTTTGATAAGGTTGAAAATTTGGATCAAGAATTAATGATTGAGCAAGCAATTCCTTATGAGGAATTGAGTAATGGTATAGTGAATATAGTAAACACCAACCTAGGAGCATTAAACATAGGCATAAGCATTATTTTGTAGATAATGTTAGTTATACCAACTAGGAAATAACCCACAAAAAGTGGAATGATGCCACCAGTAAATGGTATTGTGCTAACAACTTTAGGAGCACATCCTACTCCATCAGGGTCAATGCTTAACCTTATAAGTGGATGCATGGGAGGGTCACCTCTTACTTAGAACCAATGGGTATAGGTACCTTAAATCCTAGTTCCACCCACTCAATAGATATATTATGAGATGGTGATGCACTTTCTTGAGTATCACAGAGTTGAAAATGCCATGGAGCATGTGCTAAAGTGTGAGTTACAATGGTGTGCTTGGGGCATCACTCAGCTTGAGCTCAAGGTAACCCAGTTTGTGACCACCCTATTGAATCATACCCATACCTAGTATCAAAAATTTAATCTAAACCAAGATATGGTTGATTATAATGTGTTAAAGGAAACATTCTTGAAAGAGTTTGATATCCTTGAGTTTGAGTAGCAGAGCATTATTGTGCTCAAGGAAATTAGCCCAGGGTTATCTAAGATCATGTGCCTATATGATGTGTGATTTAAAACTCTTCTATTTAATATTTTATATGACATTTACCCCTCCCAGCACATGTAATGGTTTTTTGGAGGCTTGTTGATACCATTAAAAAGAGTTCTATCTATAAATACTTTCACAAACCCCCATGAAGCATTTGAAGCTACACTCTAGGATGAGGTGGTAGGCAATACCAATACCAAGATTAGATCATTCATGGAGGCATAGATTGCATCAATGGCCTCCCAATTATAGAAGTTAATTGTTGGTTTAGTGTATGACACTTGTAGTGGGTTATGATGCAATGACTATGAGATGGAGGGGCATAACAAGAGTAAGTGCCTGTAAAGAAATGTATGTGCCCTACTTCTCAACTATGAGGTTTGTCATGGGCTACATGACTCATGGAATTATCCTCTATTGCATCATGCTATCCAAGAAAATGCCACCATTTATTAAAAGATGTGTGATGCCTATATGTACTCAATGGTGGACAACAGAGTCATCGATGAGATACACCAAAACATGGAAAGAGGAATGAATTAGGTGAAAACATTAGGCAATAGTTAGGTAGGTAATTGAAATGAAGGATATGGCCAAAATAATGTGGGATATGGCAACCAATGATGTTCACATAAATGAGGAGGAGGACATGGTGGAGGAAGATTCCCACCATGATCATGCTACAAGTCTGGGTTGACTGAACACTATCAGTGTGACTACTCCATGCACCCAAGGTGTAGGTATTTTTAAGGACCGCATTTAGTCAAAGAATGCCCAAACTTATACAAGATGATAACTCAAGGTTGACCTAATGTAGATAGAGATGATGAAATGGTGAGGTATGAGTCTAAAGAGGAAAGGTGGGCTCCCAAGCAATAATAGGCTTACAAGGAACCACATAAGGTATAGGACATAATGAGGAGTGGGTTAACCACTCAACCACCCACTGCACCCAACCAAGATCTGCACCTAGAGTATGGAAAATCAAACTCCACTGAGAATGTAACATTGCTAGAGCCAAAATTTGTGCCATATCCTGACCCTACATGGAAAAAAGATGTCTAACAACAAGCCATGAGCATGATATAGAACTTGCAAAGTGAAATTTAATTAGCCAAATATTTATAGGCATAGACCACTACTTCATGCAAGAAGCAAGATCACCAGGAGGCTAAAGTGTAGCAAGTAATTGAGATCATGCACCTCCTATAAATTGAAGGAATGTTGCCCCTACTAAAGGATTTATCGATAAAGCATGCAGGGAAAAAACTAGAAGTAGAGGTTGCACCTTAGATAATTGAGGTTTTTATATCATATATGGAGTGGGTTGATAAGTAAGGCATACTCTAAATGCTGAGTATGACCAAGAGTTGTTGATAGATGCCACCATCAATGGTGGTTGGTTTGTGAAGTAATAGTTGATACAGGCATTGAGGTCAATATTCTAACTCAAAACACCTTGGAAAAGATGGGGTGGCAATCTTTGATACCTTCACCTCATATTTTTTTCATGGCTAAAAAAACTTGAATGCAACCTATTGGGATCTTGAATGGCACAATTATAGATATCATGTGTACCGAGTTCTATGTAGACTTCGAGGTCATCAAATTGGTAGAATAAGACAACTATCCAATGCTCTTGGGAAGACCATGGTACTATGATAAAAATGCAAAAATACACTTTAAGAAATGTTATGTGACTTTTAAGAATGGCAAGGAAAGAGTGGCGATCCCTCTTTCAAGTGATAAAGACCCCCATATGTAAAAAGTGTTGATCTCAAGGATGAGATCAACCACACCTATAACATCATGACATAAGGTGCTGAGAAGATTAACCCTATTAACCAAGGCATGATTGAATGGGAGGGTGGAAAATTAGCCTCTAATACAAATGATGTAGCCTACAAGTAATGGGTCAAAGAGGCATATGAGGTCACTGGCTGAAGGTACCACCTAGTGCATTCAAGCAGACCAAGACAATCCAGGATAGGGTTGAATACTACAAGAAGAAATGGGTCCTCCATGCCTAAAAGGTGGATAAAAGGGTACTTTGGATCAATAAAGGGAAGCTTATATCACTTCCAAAGTATGAAGGGATCTAGCCCATAAAAAATTATGTCCAAGACATTGAAGCCTACGTCCTAAGGAGGTAGATCAAATGGGTGCACTAGTGCATACCTTGAAGAGCACTACTACTAGCTAGTGGGTAGTAAAGAGACCCAGCTTGCCAACTTGATAGGGGGTGAAGGTAGAAATATGCACCAAGTTTGAAAAAATTAATGAGGATTTTAACATACCTACTTATATTGATGATTTTAACCCAATCATGCATGTGCATTTATGCAAAAAAACCTAGACTATCTACAATGAGAATACATCAAGAGGTCTTTGGGTGCATGCATTTTATAAGACCTTGAAAAATTGGGCATGAGCATGGTACATTTTAAATGAGACACATAAAGAGATAGGAAAGAGATAGGAAATTAGGAGATTCTTAAGAAGAGGTTCATGCACACCTTCTTCTTTTCTTCGTAGAACTAAGGGCTACTAGATCCATTATAAGTCATCCATAGGGAAGTGTTTGAAGATACTACTATCTTGGAAGAGTGCATGAAGGAGATGTTTAGGGAAAATGGACTAGCACTCCTAAACTTCTTTAAAGAGATGATTCTTAATAGGGACTCTAGTGAAGAAGATGATGAGACCTAGAAAGAGCATAATTGGAAGGCCCTAATGGGTAGACAAAAGCTTGTGTACTTGGTGGATGACAACACCCCAGATGATGAAGATCCAATGCATCCTCAAAGTAAAAAAATAAGGGAGCAAGGAAATTTGAAGAATCTCATAAAGAGATAAATAATCCCTAATACACACTGCTCAAGACCATTAAGGTAAACATCAACAGAGAAGGTGAGTTGAATATTGCCATTATAGGCATTTATTAGTCAGAGTCAAAGTTGGTATGAATTTTAGACCTCCTAAAATAATTTTAGTACCTAGTACCATGTAGCTATAAGGACATGAAGGTCACCCACCCATAACTTGGTAAAATAACCATCAAGCTAGTGGATGGTGTGAAGCCAATCAAGAAGCACCCATATCAGATGAATCCTAATCTCTTTGCCGAGGTAAAGATGGAGATTGATGGAATGTTGGTTGTCGACATCATCTACTTACTATAAGAACCTGATTGGGTGAGCCTGATGGTTATGCATCCTTCTAATATAATACATTGTGGTTCACCACAAGACCACTCTATATTATCCCTAGGCTAACAACATGGCTGAAGCCTTTAAAAAATCTTAGGAAGATGCCTAATGAAGATATGTAACATTGGTCACAAGGACTAAGATGATCATGTTTCATTGGTACTTTGGGCATACTGCATGACCTATAACCACCTAAACAAGGCTACACCATTTCAATTGGTGTTTGTTGTTAGAGCATTTATACCCATGGAATTCATGGTGCCCTCCTTCCACATTGCAAAAATTGGATGCTTAGATGACCAACAATCTTTAAGCACAAGGTTGGAAGACTTAGAGAACTTGGATGAGAAGCATGACCAATCCAAATAGAGTCATCAAGTTGAGAAATTGTAACCAAAAGTGGTGGCATGAAAAGCACATCAAACACAAAGAAATGACAAAAGGAGTATTGGTGATACCCTATGATTCCAAGTACTTCAATCACCTAGGCAAGTTGTAAATCTAGTGGATGGGTCCATACATTATCCACCACATCTTGGAGATAAGCGTATGTAAATTATGCACATTGTCTAGCGAAATTCTCCCTGGGTATTTCAATGGAAACTAATTGAATCCATATAGGTAGTAAGCTAGTGCTCATGCCATAGAAACTTTAACTTCTTAGTCAATAGTCATTTTGAGTTGAGCTGACCAAAATAAATTTTGGTGCATGCCAAACCATTCTTTTTCTTTCTTTTTTCCTTTATATAATGTATAGTGGTAGTGAGTAGCACATGATGATTGAAAAAACTTTTGTATCAACACTTTTTGCATAATTCCAATTGGGTGAGTCAAATACTTTCACCCATAAGCATATGAGGCCAAACATCTAAGTAGGGGGCACGTGAAGCTTACTAGGCAAAAGAAGCTAGAGAGACATATACACAATATGGGAAGTATAGGAACCTTAAAGGCCCAATAACAAACCACTCTGACACTACTTTTTGTGCCAAGAGTTTCAATAAGGTGCATCAGTTGATCTAGTGCTAGACACCCTAGAAAGAAAGAAGTGAATATGCCCAACTTGGTTGAGTGCAAGGTAGACAGTGAAGATGCACATTCTAAGAGTTAGTAAACACATTAGGAGAGAAACAAAGAACTGAAGGGACAGTGTAAGGTATTTTTATGGGGTAAGATAGGCCAAGGTAATATGACAAAAAATAAATTGACCAAGGAATAAAATCATGCTTGAATTAGGAGTAAAACTATGTAAGAGGGGGAATCAAGGAAGTTGAGTTGCATGCATGTGAGGTGTTACACCCAAGTTACCATAAGAAAGGAAAAAGTCACATCGAAGGATACACACACAGAAGGAAGTCATCCAAGATAACTAGCATCCACCCAAGAAGGAGTGGGAAGTGATTATTTGAACTACATGTCACTTCATCAAAAAAGCTAGAGCATTTAATGAGGTGATAATGGTGGCACATAGATATGTAATTAATACATACAAGATAGGAGATTTTCAAAGATTTCATTGATTTTTCATGTTTTCCAAGAAGATCGAGGTGCTTAAAACATTAAATTTTCATTGATAATGGTGGTTGATAAAGAAGGGTATAAAAGGGTGAATGGTGGACTTACTAAGGTTACCAAGTTTATGTTAATCCAAGACTTAGTACAAAATTAGCAAGAAACCAGAGAGCTAAAGCAAGAAAAAACCATCACAATGAGTATTTGAGAAATCTAAGTACCTCAGAGTGAATGGAGGCATAAAAAAAGAGAGCACATTCACATTGAAAATTGATGTGAAGGAATGATGAAGGGTTCATACAAAGAACCAGGTTGAACTATGTTGCCATTAATGGCCAATGAAGCTCAAAGTTAAATGTACAAATAGAAACCCTATAACTATAGAATCACCAACCACCATTAGAGGCTTCAGAAAGCTACACCTATAGAGGTTTAATACTAGTATATTCAAAATGGTGAAGAGGAAGCCAGCAAGCTCTATGCTTATGTAGATAGAACCCAAGTGGGTCAAAATTATTGAGGAAGCATCTACCACCAAGATAAAGGCATAGATAATTTGAGATGGTTAGTGTCATGGTGGTATATAGTGAGGCACTTACAAAAATATCCTATCAATACATGTAATTTTCACCAGAGGTATCAATGGGAGAACCAAGATGCTCCTTCATGCATGTATGCTAGCTAAAAAAATATAACCACCAGACATCAAGCCATTTCCAAGACTTGGCACAGAACTAGATGGTGGATATGAGGTCTAAGACCCCCAAAGGTGATGCCTTATTTGATATATTAATTTGAGAAAATTTAAAGGCCTCAAGCATAACTCAGCTCTATGAGTTGCCTTGCTTCAGAAAGCCTAAAGAGCGCATTCAATTCTTTCTCTCACACGTCCATGAGGACCATGTATACTTTTCCAGCTAGTACATGAAGATCTCAGTGCATATGATAAGATGAATAACCAAGCTCCCAAATATAGGTAGAGATATCCATCATCTAATGTATGATGATGAAGAGGTAGAATTAGTCATAAAGCTACTAAACTAATTCAAGGAGGGCTATACATTATTGATCAACAAGTGTGAAGACCCCATCATGAGGGAGACAATGTGCGTCATGAACTCAAAGTTATGTCTTAGTGGTTAGTGGATAGATGTGTCCAAGGCATATCTATACCTAGACTACCATATGGTATAGGGCATCTAGTTTAACATCATGTAATTCATTATTAAAAAATTGACCAATAATGAACTTGAGTTCCATAACACCAAAGGGACCTTTAGATGGGGCTCCATCCTCATCTTGATCATAATGAAGGAGATCAGAATCCCTAATGGAAGTGAGGACAACCTAGGGGTGTTCTCAAAACACCATGAGTACCTCACATATAAATATAAGGACTACATCAACCCCACTACCTTCAAACCAAAACATAAGACTTGCATAATGCACTGGTGTGAGAATTATATAAAATCCTTTGGATTGGAGTGGCACATACCCTAGGTGCTTCTAACAAGCATGTTCAAGATGATAATTTTTATCGTGATGCAACACTACTATGCCATGCACTCATCACTAAAATATGGGAACAAGTGAGGATGGCTAAAGCTTCCCTTCACCTTCTTGGTATAACATTTCCAAGATTCACTTAATCTAATCCCAAACACATAAATAATGGTCATCCCTATTAAGGAGCTTGACAAAGAAAGCTAAAGAATGCAGTGTAGGTTCACCTGCGTAGATGGAGGCATGATTGAAGATGAAGAAGACATCTCAGATCACCCAAACATTGATCTAGTCCAAGAGGTCACCATGTGTAGATTCATCCATAGACTCTACTATGCAATAAAGCCAAGGAATAAGGATTCCAACATTGGGTCTAGCATCGAGTAGAGAAAAGGCCCCCTATCCATATTGAGGATAAGACAACCCCAATAACCACCAAAAATAAGTCCTTGAATAAGAGAGGGGAAACATTAGAAGATATTAAGGAGTGGTTAAAGCTAAAAATTGCTTCAAAAGGGGAAGCATCTCCTTTAGAGTCATCTAAGAAGTGCATGCACTTCATGCTGAAATCCCCCTCTAGTGCAAAGGAGAAGAAAGGGAAGGCTCCCTCCCTAGTGCCCAAAATTATTATATTTAAATAAGAGGAGGTAGAAGAGTCCAAGTAAAAAGAGTGGGGGCATGGCACCTTTATTGTACCTAAGGATGAGGATTCCTCATCAAGTTGACATACCCTTTCCCCTCTACCTTAGATTGAGCTAGAAAACTCCAAGTAAAGATTGAGGAGGCTTACCTCTAATGAGGCTAAAGTTTAGAGGACACAGGAGCTATAAAAATAGGAGGAAATGGATAAGTTAAGGGTGAAAATGGAAGTCATTCATATGCTGTAGTTTGAAGAGCAAAGGAAAGAGGAAGAGCATAGGGCACTAATGGAAGAAGAAAGTTAGAAAGGAGAAATGGGTAAGAGGCTCAAGGAAGCTACCCACTCAGGTGCAAAAATGTAATAAGAGTTATATTTCCAATGGAAAGACATGGGCCTTGAACAAGGCCATATTGATGTAGCACTAAAATTACACTGGAGGTGCAAAGAGATAAAATCCAAAGACATGTCCTAGGCTGAGATTGACTAGCTAGAGCCTGAAGAGATAAGAGAGAGATAAAATGCATTGCACAAGTCATGAAGAGCAAGGTTGAAAAAGAAAAGGCCAAGAAAGAAGAGGTAGAAATAAAGGAAAAAGTAGAGAAGGCTAAGAAGAAGGAGAGAGAGAGAGAGAGGAGGAAGTAACTTGTAAAGAAAGGGCATGCATGTTAGAAGGAGAAAAGAAGGGCTCCACTAATACAGGACCCAGGGAAGAAAAATTACCAAAAATGGTGCTTAGAAGCTCCATCAAGATAATGGAGGAATATGCATAATAGGTACACCCTAACTCTAAAGGGGTGCTTAAAGAAAAAGAAGGTGATACTGGTACCTCATAGTAATAAATAGAGGAAACAAGGATGTGAAAAGAAGAGATGGATGAAGGGGAGAAGTCCACATAAGAACCCTACAAGATCAACATGATAGCGGGTTTAACATTAGAGAAAGAGAGGGGGAGGATGAGAAAGAAGTATAAGATGAGAAGAGAGAAGAAGGGGAAACAGATGAAGACATGAGATCGGGTACCAGATCTAGTTAGAAAGAAGAGCTAGGTGAAGAGAAAAAGTATGAGCCCAAAAATAGAGAAAGGGCATAAAAATAATTCAAGGATGATGATGAATTTTACATGATGGAGTGTATGCCTCAAATAATTGTTACGACCCTAATGTCCCACCAAGTCTGTTAGGCATTGGACTACTACATCGATCAACCTAAATTCAAGGTTATAACAAAGGTGATCTAATGCACCAAAAATCTTGAGGAAGGGCATGATTACCACCTATTAAATCCCCAAGATATAAACCTCATGTGCTCTGTAAATGTGATAATCAAAATGGCATCCTCGATGGTGCGTAAAAACATCATCAATGATGTTCATACCAGTAGCTAGAGAAAAATAATGAAAGACATAGAGAAAGAGCTTGAGGCAATGAAACTTAAGCTCAAAAAACTAATAGAGTTCATGGAAGAGGCAAATACATCCCTCTTAGATGGTGTGGATAACTCTATAATGAAGGAGGTTTATTATGTCAATACATTCATGGAGTAGATACTACCAAGGATGAAGCCAGTGCTTGAAGAAGAACAAGACCACTATAAGGCCTTGCAAGGTGAGTTAAACAAAAATATGGATATGGTCAAATATCTCTTAACTAAACTTTAATAGGGCATCAAGGAAGCTAACACAATATTTAGTAACTTAACCAATCAGGCAACCATCATCGACATGTGCCTCAAAAAGGCAAAGGAAGAGAAGGAAACTCTATTTTAACATTCCTTCATGGTAACCAAATACAATCACATGTAGGTGATGGCCAAGGTCAAATCCCTTAGTACTTAATTGAAGACTCAAGATCAAGATTTGGAGGTTGTATTTTATGCCTTCCAAACAAAGGCCAGTGAGTAATTGGAAATATTGGAGCACAAAAATGCTAGAAGGAAAGGCTAGAAGCCTATAGGAAGGAATTGAAGAGCACAAAAATGCTTTCTCTAGAGGCCACATCCATTAAATTAGATGGCTCCATTGAATATATTAGGGGTGTTATCCAAGCATTTGAAAATTTTAAAGAATACTTGAGACAGGGTGCACCCAAATTCTAAGCACCTAAGGCACTTAAAGACTAGTCTAGGGTAGACTAGTAATTTTGTATGGAGTAATGTTGGGCCCATGTTAGGATAAAATAAAACACAAATTTATCCACAAATAGAATATAATATAAACAATGAAATGAATCAATCAAACATATATAAAATATTCATAAACATGCACAAAATAGAATACACCAGATTTAATGTGGTTCATCCAAGATGGGCTACATCCACCAAACTTGTCTAGTATATTATTTTTAGTAATACAAGGGAGAAACAAATCCTACAACAAACCATATTACACCTTGTTATCCTTGAATTTAGTAGGCTCAATTCATGAGATAACCCGTAGATGTTCATTTCATAGACTATGAGCTTTAAGCACGCAAAATGAGGACAATGATTGCCTTATTTTGTTTTTTTTCTCCTTTAAAAAGTTAGTTTTTTAGGGAATATTTTCTTCTAGTGTAGTTCAGAGAATTTTCTTTGAACTACACTTTTTCTAGCTTGGTGAAAATTAGAGAAGTTTTTCTTAACTACACCATTGTGTGCACTAGTAGAGAAATTCTATGATGTTACACTTAGTCTAATTTTTCACGTGTAGGAGAACTATTTTTATCTAACTTTGAATGTGAAAATTCAATGTTTTTCTCTACTCCTACACTCAGGTCCACCACTACATCAATAATTAATTTCGCATTAATTATCCTTCTTATATATATTTTAACCCATGTATATTCATTTTTACCATTTGTCTTCACCATTTTCAAGCACGAGTACGACCTTTGTCACCATTTTTAATCTTGATTGCACCTTTCCTCATCATCCTTGATTTATTGTTTTCATAAATTGTTGATTGAGGGGATTTGACCATAATAACTTCTGATTGTGTGGATTCAACTTGCAAAAACAATTGGATCTCAGGGTCATGCAGTTAATGCTTGGATTGAGAGATTAATAACACAAGATACTCAAATTTTGCATTCTACCATTGGATTTTTGAATAAACTGAGTGAAATGAAAATATAAATTCAACAAACAATTAAAACACTCACTCAATATTTGGAGTTGACTGAAAAATATATTAATACATGGACTCAACTTCACAAATTTAAACTGGAGATTTTGGTTGAGCAGAAGGTCATTCCGAATAGAAAAATGTTCATTGAATACAAGGAAGCTATGAAGAATAAAAGAGAATTTTTCAAAAATATATTTAAATATATCAAAGAATATAAATATCTGTGTGATAATAAGATGTTATATCTTGCAAAAAGAGTTGGAAAACTCCCCAGTCAAGTTAAAAATGATTCTCAGGAAATTCTTCTTGTAGAGATTATTATTCAATAATTTACATCTTTGCTCCAAACAAAGACTAAAATATGTACTTTCACATTGGATTACATTGACAAATGAATTTAATTTCAAATCATCTTGAATAAACTACAAAGAATCATGGACAAGAGCAGGGCTTTGCCAGTTAACTTAGAAGATTCTATCACAAGGGTACTTGCTCTCTCTAAAAGTAAATCCGGCCTAGATCACAATGAAGTTCAGGATATCTTAAAGAACTATGAGGATTTTTTAGAGAATAATAAAAAGGAATAAATTCCTATGTTTAAGGACACTTAGTTTATTTTTGTAAATTTTCATGTGTAATTTTGTTTGGTGCATTTTGCATGTAGGAAAAGTGCACAGTCCCAAGTCAAATTGGACTCTGTCAAGGAATAAGTCAATGTATTTATGTTTTTCCTATTTTTGTTCATATCTCCTCTCTATAAATATGAGGATGCTATTTGTAAAATTTATCACCAATTGTTATAGAAGCAAAGTGCTACCAAAATTGATAAGCAATATTAAAACTTTGAATTCAAATTGTAAATCTTTTGTCAATTAATATATGAGAAAGTAAGTCAACTTTCAATCTTTGAGTTGAAATAAATTTGTGTTGTATTGGATATGTTATTATGTATTTTCCATTACATTTTCTTTTATAATTAATTGAAACATGGTGTGAATTTCTATAAATTGAAAGGTGTCGAGAAGCTGATTTTGAAGTCTTTGAGCTGCAATATACTTACTAGGTTTATGTTCATCATTGAAAGTGAATTACTGAGAAGACTTTGGGCTACCAGTTATTCTTCATTAATAATTTTAATCTTTGTTAGAAATAAGGTGAAGACTTTGGGCTGCACTTTATTCTATCTTTTAAGTTTACTCTGTTGGTGTTATTCTTGTTACTCCTTTCGCTAACCAATCTGAATATTGGTTATATTTGGTTCATCAAGTGATATTATATTTTCAAAGTATATCACAAATAATGGGAGAAAGTTTGTGATTAAACATCAATTCTTAAAAAAAATAATTGGATGATATGATAACACCCACTATGATAAAATTATTGTAAATAAGTTTAAATAATTAAGTGTTATGTTAGCTAACAATAAAAGGGAGCCTCCCCTTTCTTAGAGGAGAGATTTATCTCATCATATTGTGGCTAAAATCACCATTTTATTATCATTTTGTTGTTAACAAAATATTCACCCCAAAAACGTCTCTACCTCTTTCTACCTCCTCTCTATGTGCAATATGTTTCATCTTTCATCTCAGCCATGTAACAATACATTTTAGGGCAAAAAACACCTAAACATAACCTCTACCATTAGATATGAAAACCTTTAATCAATGGCCCAGATTGACTACAAAATTACAAGTTTACAAGAGAATTTTAATAAAATTTTTGCTTTGGGGGCACTTCCCCCGAACCCCCACCGGGGGGGGGGGGGGTCATCCCCCCTAGAGCCCCACAAAGGGAGTTCCACCCCTTGTAAACCCCCATGCCATTGTGGATACAATGAATGAGATCTAAAACTTGGCTAAAATAACATTAGATTTTTAGCCTTTGATCCTGAAAGACAATCAGGCTCCACACCTAACAATCTCTCACTTAGAGACCGATTGCAACAACTCCACTGCTACTACATCCACTATACTATCTAGACCTAGACAAGTTCATTAATTTAATTATCATCCATAAAGACCAATTAACGTTGAATAAATCTTCAACTTCTCTCTTGTAACCACCTTGGTCATCATATTCGTAATATTTTTAATGGTATATATCTTCTCAAATTTTAGTTGTTCTTCCTTATCACTAAACAAATAAAATGTTAAAATGACTGAATATGGTTTATTCTGGAGTGAAAAGCTGAGTTTTTGGCTAGATGGATTGCACTCTGACTATCATTATATAGAGTACGTATTTCTTGACTATGTCCCAATTCTTCCATCAACCTCTATAACTAAATTATTTTCTTGCTTGATTTTTTAGCAATAACATACTCATCCTCTATGGTTTAAAATGTTACAACCTTCTATATCTATGATACCCAACTAACTACTATACCACCTGCTATAAATACATACCCTATAGTGTTCTTCTACCATCCAAGTCACCTACCATATCTGAGTCAACCTATCCCTGTAATGTCACATCTGATCCACCATATCTTAACACTATATTTATGATCCCTCTTAAGTAATGAAGGATCCATTTTAATGCCTTCCAATGTTCCTTTCTTGTATCACTCATAAACTTACTCACCACTCCCACTACATGTGAAATATTTGGCCTTTTACACACCATTGCATACATTAAACTAACAACTACTAATGAATACAAAATTTTAGACATTAGGTTCTTTTCTTCTTGTGTTTTAAGACATTGTTTCTTTGTTAATTTAAAGTGTGCAGCCAAAGGTGTCCCAACTAATTTTGCATCTTGCATATTAAATATTTCCAACACTTTTCTGATGTACTCTTCTCATGATAATTCTAGCTTCTTATTCTATCTCTAGTTATCATCATACCAAGGATCTATTTAGTTGCACTTATATCCTTCATAGAAAATCTATCACTTAACTGTTTCTTGAGTACATTAATGTTGTGCATGTTGGAACTAGATACAAGCATATCATCTATATATAAGAGCAAAATAATGTAGATTCCATTTTCAAAAAATTTAAAATATACACAATGGTCTGAATAACATCTACAATAACCTTGATCTATCACAAACTATCAAATTTCAAATACCATTGTCTTGGAAGTTGTTTTAGGCCATACAAAATCTTCTTCAATCTGCACACCATTTTATCCTTACCTTTGACTTTGTATCCCTGTGGCTGCTCCATATATATTTCCTCCTCCAAGTCACTGTGAAGGAATATAGTCTTCACATCTAACTGTTCAAGGTGCAAATCTTCTACTGCTACCAACCTTAAAATAACTCTTATAGAAGTCATTTTAGCTACTAGAGAAAATATTTCATCAAAGTCTATACCTTTCTTTTGTGCAAAACCTTTAACCACCATTTTGGATTTGAATTTATTTTTACATTTGTTCTCCTCCTTTATCTCGTATACCCACTTATTCTGCAATGCCTTCTTTCCTTTCGGAAGCTCCACCAAATCCCATGTCTAGTTTTCCATTAGAGCATCATACTCCTCATCCATAGCTTGTTCATAATTATCCTTGGCATCAATTTTCATTGGTTTTTCATAGATTTTTGGCTCCCCACCATCAATAAGTAATAAATAATATAAAGAAGGAGTAAAATGATTAGGTGGTCTACTTACTCTTGCAAATCTTCTAACAGGGGTTTGAGATACCTGTTCCTATTGCACATTTTGATTAGGAACCTCTGGGACATGTTTTTCTATACTATCTTCTAATACTATATATTCTCTTTTAGATTGTTCTTGTTTCTTTTTCTTCAACAGGTCCATGTACATGGCTTTTTCATGGAACACAACATCTCTACTGCTTATTATTTTCTTATCTTCTAAATTCCACAACTGGAATCCATAGTCATCAGTCCATAACCAATAAATGTGCATTTCTGAGACTTATCTTCTAACTTATTCCTATGATATTCGTCAATATAAGAAAATGTCTCACAACCAAAAACTCTCAGAAAATAATGATCTACCTTATTTTTAGTACATGCCTCCTCTGGTATTCCACCAACCAAAGCACTTGAAGGTTCTCTATTTATCAGATAAACTATTGTAGTTATAGCATCTACCCCAAACTATAAAGGCAAACTTGCATACAATCTCATGCATCTAGCATGCTCCATAATAGTTTTGTTAATTCTTTATAACACACCATTATGTTTTGGTGTTCCTAAAACTATTTTCTATCTATGAATTCCACTTTTGAATAGTAATTATTAAAATGTTACTATAATACTCACATCCATTATCTGATCTGAGACATTTTAGTTTTAAACCTATTTCATTTTCAACTAAAGCTTTTGATTTCTTGAATGTATCAAAAACATCAGACTTCCTTTTTATATAGTATACCCAAACCTTCATAGTTTCGTCATCAATAAATGTAACGTAATAATTTGAACCACTAAGTGAAGATACCTGAGTTGGTCCCTATACATCTGTATGCACAAGCTCTAACTTTTGCTCCTTCCTAGCTGGTCCAACCTTGAGAAACCTCATACATTTTGTTTTCTATATACGCAGTGCTCACAAAAGTCTAGATCTAATTCTTTTAGACCTGGTATTTTATCTTTTGCATGTAGGGTCTTCATTCCCTTTTCACTCATGTGGCCAAGTCTATAATGCCAAAAAGCTGCATCTTTACTTTTAGAAACTAAAACACAAGATGAATTAACATTATCTATAGACAAATATAAATTGCCTACTTTCTTACCTTTTACAACCACCATAGAACCCTTTATAACTTTCCATGATTTGCCTATAAATGTGACCATACAAACCTCACTACCTAGCTACCCTATTGAGATATAAAATTTCTTCAAGCTTGGAACATGCCTGATATCCTTCAATAACCAAGTGTTTCCATTATGTAATTTAAATTGAACACTTTCTTTTCCAATAATACTACAAGGTTCATCATCACCATGATAAAGATTCCATAATCACCTTGAATGTAATCTATAGGATAATGTCTATGAAGGGTCGCATGAAAAGAAGCACGTGAATCTAAAACCCAAGATTCAACAATATTATCCAAAGAAAGTATAAGAGCATCTTATAGTACATCACCTACTACATTTGCTTCTCTATTACCTTCTTATTGGTCCTTACCCGATTTATCCTTTCGAAACCAACACTCTTTCTTTGTGTGTCCTGGCTTGCCATAGATCCAACATTCCATCTTGCCTCTTGATTTAGATCTTACACCCCCTTTTGATTTTCCATGGTTTCCTCTTCCTCTATTATTTTTCCTTTCTCTATTATCCACTATTGATGCATTTCCAAGTATGGGTGTTTCACCTATGCTTTTCTTTCACATTTCCTCACTTAGGATAACACCCACTACATCTTCAAACTTTAGTTTAGCATTATTAGACACAGAGTTGCTTACTATCATTACCAAGCTATTCTAGCTTTTAGGTAAGAAACAAAGAATAAGAAGATCCCTAACTTCATCATCAAAGTCAATATTTATGAAATGTAACTGACTAGTAACCATGTTAAACTCATTTAAATGATCTAGTACTGAACCATTTTTAGACATTTTCATATTAAATGATTTTTTCATCAAAAATATTTTATTTAAGGCAAAGGTTTTTTCATGTAACTTACTTAATGCACTCATAAAACCTTCTGTTGTCTTTTCTTTTGATATGTTGAATTCTACAGAAGATGCAAGGCACAACCGTATGGTTTCAAGGGCTTTCCAATCTAATAGTTTTCAAGATTCATCTGACATTATCGATAGCTTCTTAGCTTGCCCTCCCAATGACAAATATAGGTGTTTTTGGTAAAGATAATCCTCCATTTGCATCTTCCACAATCCAAAGTTCTATCCATTGAACTTCTCCACATTAGATTTATTTTCATCTGCCATAGCTCCCACTTGAGGTCAAACCCTTTTCTTCCTATGATTTAAAATTATGCAAACAAAACCTTTGCTCTGATACCACTTGTTAGGATTAAAAAAATATAGATTTATCCCCAAATAGCATACAAGAGAAACTATGAAATGAATTAATCAAACATAAAGAAAATAATCATAAACATGTAAAAAATATGAGACACCATATTCAACGTGGTTCATCCAAGATGAGCTACATCCACCAAACTTTTCCTGTATATTATTTTCAGTAATACAAAGGAGAAACAAATCTTGTAACAAACCCTGTTACACCTCTCTACCTATTTATGCCTCCTCTCCATGTGCAATATGTTTCATCTTTCATCTCAGCCATGTAACAATATATTTTAGGGAAAAAAACTTAAACATAACCTCTACCATCAGATCTAAAAACCTTTAATCAATGGCCCAGATTGACTACAAAATTACAATTTTACAAGGTAATTTTTATAAAATTTTCATTTCGGGGGTGCTACCCCTGAACCCCCATTAGATTATGTATCCCTTGTATCCCCCATTATGGGGGTCATCCCCCTCAAACCCCACAAGGGGGGTTCCCCACCTTGCAACCCCCCATGTCATCATGGATACAAAGAATGGGATCCAAAACATGACTAAAATAACATCAAATTTTTAACCTCTGATCCTAAAAGACAATCACGCTCCACACCTAACATGTGGACCGTACCAACTAGACAAATCTTGACATGAGATGACCCTTGGAGTAGTCGCTCCCCTTTTTGTACATTTTTGGCACTAGCTGGCAGGTAGTTACCTGAGCACCAAATTTCATAAAAACACCACTACTAGGACGTAGACATGGTGGCTAAGAAAATATAGATGTTAGAGAGTGAAGTAGGTTAGATAACGACCTTTCAACAATAACTAAGCACTTGGCATGTGCCCATTTGACTTGGCAAGAGATGACCATCCATCTATAAAATAAGGCTTATATTTGAACATAATAGAGGATGATTAAGTTCAATAAAGCTCTAGCGAAATAGAGAGTGAAATATTAATGTTCATAACATGTATTAAGTAGCTTAAAGATCTAAATGTATAGTCTAAGCTTACATGTGAGCCACCGAGCATGAAGAGAGTTAGGGGGAGAAATTGCTTATTATTTTTATTAGATTTAGTTGATAAGTTATAAGTGAATGAGAATACTATTGGGGAAATGAAGTATTAGTCTTTGATTTCTTTTGGTTTATGCAATGTTATACTTATGTATTACATTTCCTTGAGCAATATTTATCTGTTATTGAATGTATTATGAAATGAAGGTTCAACCCTAGTCACTAATGGCATCCTTATGCCATTCATGACTTCAGCCAACCTATAAATGCATTAAGTGTTGGAACCTGAATGCACCAAGGTCTAAGAACCCAGGCCTAGAGCGTTACCCGAGAGTGAGTCCTTAAATGTAAGCCATCCCTATGACTTTCATAACTAACTGAATGGCCTTTAGCCTGTAACTTGATAACCTGCATCTGTAGAAGCTCAGTCTAGCTAGAGATGGACTTGAACCTTAGGACCTATGCTCTCATTAGGTCTTGTACCCAATGACCTCCATGTGAAAGACTTAGCACCAAAAGGCCACCTAAACCCCTCTAGCCAATGATTAATTCATTTTGAACCTTGAGTTGTGCCATGATGAAACTATCCCAATGTGGACTTGATCCCTTCACTATTACACTTTGAGTGAGCACACACAACTTGCACCTTGTGTGAAACTGATGTCAGTGCCACAACATGAGTAAATGTTGTGTTCCAGACCTTTTTCTCCTTACACCTAGATCCAACAAGACTATAACCTATGTGGCTTGATAGTTAAGCACATGACCAAGCATTGAGGACAAACTAGTAAATAAATTTACTACAAGTGATAACAAGGATAGTGGTGGAAGGAGGGATGGGGTCCTCATTTGCAGGACAGGTTCCTACAACTAGCTCTAATCATTTTTCCCTCCAAGTAAGATCCTATAATTAAGCATTATGATGTTACTGAATATAATCAACACACTGATGGTTGGGATCTCACACTAGTTGATGAAGACCCCCTTGCTCAAGGGGGATGGGGAGGAAACCCTTATGATCCTTTGCCTCCTCCAACTCTACTTGCTACTATGTTTATTGTTTATAATTAAGGTGTTCCTTGTTGTTAGGGATTTTGTTTATCCTTTTTTAAGTTGATGTGAATTTGAGTTACTTTAACCTTATTTTTACTAGTTGTGTAGTGCCCTTTTGTGGTCCTTGGTGTTTTCCTAAGGCTTGTTTTGGCTCAGTTTAGATATGATTTTGAGGTA
The DNA here is from genome assembly GCA_037957365.1 of Torreya grandis. NCBI lineage: Eukaryota > Viridiplantae > Streptophyta > Pinopsida > Cupressales > Taxaceae > Torreya > Torreya grandis. The sequence goes on along the minus strand of JARHVA010006116.1, from coordinate 234,588 downwards.
TAAATTTTTCACCCATCTTTTCTATATGATTAGTGATGTACTATATTTTATTTTATTAATGAAAGTTTTCTTTTCAATTAAAAATAATAATGTGTGAATAAATTCATGGAATCACAATTCAGAATTTTCCTTGTTCACTTGTATATTATAATATGATAATTCTTCTAAGAGAAACAACTATATAAGAATTTAAACAATTGATTGAAAAATAAATGAATCTTAAAACAACATTCAACTACAATTCAATTTGTATGATTTTCAAATTTAAAGTTTCTCTTAATAATTTTGGTAAAGATCTAAAGAGGTTTCAATAGGTTTTGCATTAGATGATTGATCTTCATTGTGATGTTGTAATTGCCTTCATGAACTCAAATGGTCCTAATGAAAACAAAGTTAGGTAAACTATGAATTTTTTTTATGAATATAGGAGAAAGAAAAAATATGATAAAGAACAAGAAGAAGAGGTCTAAATTATACTTCATAATGAAAATGATTAAGTTTACGGTAAATTCACTAACTCTGATACTTGTAAATTTCCAATGTAATTTTCAAAATTTCAAATTGTAAATTTTTGTAATAAAATTTTTACAAATTTAAAGGTATGTAATTTTTCCAATACATTTTTACAATTCTCAATTTGTAGAAAACTATCAAGTCACTTTTGCAATTCATGCCAACTTTCCAATGCACTTTTTAAGATTTTAAGTTGTACTTTTTGGTCAAAATGCTTTTGCAAGTAATCTAAACTTTAAAAAGGTCGTTATGTAGTATAACCTCCCATTTTAACTTTTACATATAAGTTATAGAGTTATTTGAAGGGATTTTTGATAGTGAAGAATTTTTTTAACAAGAATAGAAGGAAGAAAATGTATTTTTAGCTTGTGAAAAAATCAATACAAAGAGAGTTTTTTGATAAATTTGTACTAGAAATATTTTTGAATGTATAATGTGTGTGTATGTTATTTTATTCGATTGTTCTTATTCACATTTATAAATTTAATTTTTATATTGTAAATAAACATGAAAAATTCATTTTAGAATTTATTTTTGAACTTTCATTAGAAATTTTAATTATTCTAAAATATTGGTGGGATTAAAAATATAATTTATATCTATTTTTATTGGGAAATACGAGGTTGTTTTTTAATCTCTATTTCTATATAATTCAATTTTATTGGTGTATGTATTTTACTCTTACATTCATAATATGTCTTTCCCATATCATTTTGATGATAAAGGTCTCCTATATTAAAATCCTCACTTTTGGATTTTTCTAATGATTTTTTTTGTGTTTGACTACCTAAAGTTATCTTTTTCCTCTTTATTTTTCTTTAAGATACTTCTTATCTCTATCATCTTTTCTTTACATTTCCCATATACCACGTTTTATTACTTTATTTTTAAAAAGTACAACCCCCATAGAAAATGTTTTAATTGTAAAAAACTTTATTTATTGTATCCATTTCATTTTCAATAAGATAGCTTCATCTGCAAGTAAGAGAGGGACTTTGTCCTGACATTGTTGACCGAACTCTAGTATTTTTCCCTCCAAAAAAAAATTAGCCAAAAAATACCAATGAGTAAAACTAGAAGAATGGCCCATATAATGAAATGGAGCATAAATGAGTAAGAACTAGGTTTGAAAATATAAAATACTAACGGGATGAGACCCTAATGAAGATCTAAGGCCAAAGTTGAAAATAATATTGATTTATGGAAATAAAAAATTAGACCACAAAACCCTAGGACAATAAATATTTTGATACTTATTGTGTAAGAAAATCATAAATGAAGTGTAAAACCTTATGAAAAAAATTGAAACCTTGGAGGGATGAACCATAAGGGAAACCTACAGTTTTTGAACCTTCTACATGTTTACGAGTTCAATAATATGTTTTACCCTAGTTTGGATTATGTTTTACACTAGTTTGGATTTAAAATGAGTTTCTTAATCTATTTAATATTGAAACTTATATAATAATTCAAATATTAAGATATGGCATTTGAGCATACATCTAAATATAAAATATTAAGATTTGTATTGATTTGACGAGTGGCATATGCTAAAAATAATAACTAAAACAAGCAAATGATTATTTGGCTTATTTATGTGAACTTCTAAATATGATTATATTCTATAAGTAAAAATCAGGGAAAAACATGTTTGTGATTCGATCAGTTCTATAATTTATGCTCTATTTGTGTAGTGTTTATTTTCTCAGTTTGTGTTCGTATCATAAATTGATACTAATCTATGCTTGTCATCATTGACCTATGAATAAATTATTAAAATTTATTGTACATTCACCTATGTTTACCTTTGTTTTCTCTATATTCATGATCATGAACCATAGTGATGCATACAACTCTAGAATTTTTTGGAGCGACTGTGTTCACACTGGCTAGTGGTTTGAGTTATTTCCAAACCAATTTTTTTTTTAGCCGTGTTTACACCCACTCACAAAGTTAAGCTTGAATTGGAGTTTTGTTATATTTATCGGATTAATTTTTTTTGCGCATGAACAATGTTTTATTTTACACTTATTTAAGATAATCCACCTATATTCAAGTTGATCACGACAACTAAATGATTGTTGTGAAACCAACTCCTTTGCCTATTTATTATGCACTCCTTGTGCTTCTCCTTAGTGTCCAAGAGAGATAAATATCCAGATTGTATATTATTAAGAGAAAATAATATGGAGATTCTTTTTTGCATAATATTTATTTAATTATTGTGTGCATAATGTTTTGCTTCTTTATGGTAATGGCATGTAGGAGTGATCTTGTGGTTGCATAAATGAATATAACAATCCAACATGGTATCAAAGATACCTTCTGTAGCCACTACTTAGTGACTTATCTCTCTCTTTATGCAAGGCTTGTTTACCACACATCTCTTGGCCTTTGCATTGGATCTGTGTTTGAATTGCACTAATCAATATTGCATTAGATTCAAGAAAAATTACTTTGTCGGACGTACAGTCCCACTGCCCTTTCAAACCTCTCTATGTATAGGTCGTACCATTATTATGAAGATATTGTCTATTTAACATTTGCTTAAATTTGCTAAAGAATCGTATAAATTCTTTCAACCTAAGTCATACACCTATACATTACCCTGCAAATTTTTTATTTTAATATTATATACAATGCATATTAATATCTGAAAGGTGGCCTTGATGAGAAACCAGGAAGCTCGAACCGGAAGTGGCAAGGTGGTAGGCCCCCGGCCCTACCACTACACCCCGGTCCGTGGCCTTTTGTTTTAGTATTATGGTGCTGCATGATTATTTTAAGCATTGGTAATATGCATTGTTATTCCAATTTAAGTTGTCCAACGCCATACGCCCATTGTATTGGAATTTGCGGAGATTGTGGACACAAAATGGTGATTATATCATGCATTGACATTGGTAATACCGTTGACTGTGCAGTGTCAGGATCTTCCCTGCAATCTGGCACCAACTTTGATCTACCTTCTTTGTTTTCTAAAGAACTCTGTTCTTCTTTTATAAATGAATTGATAGCTCAAAGATATTTAGATGGGCAGAGTCAATGAGAAGTTTTTTAATTATGGTCTTGGACTCCCTGTTAGATGATGTGGATATGAACAATTGTTGAGAAAAGTTAAGATGAGGCAATCGGGTCTAGAGGCGACCCCATCTGCGAGAAAGAATGGAACATCGTATGGCCTGGCTAAGGTGAAGTCTGGTGAGAATGTGAGAGCAAATTGCACCCATAAGGCTTTGCCGTGACTGCATTCCTCCTTACAAGTACTCGGCTCATGATATACGTCGAAGCTTCTACAACCAGACTAAAGGGCTTATGCTATCCGATTTAGATGGAAAAGCCACCAAATAATTATTGTGAGAAACTCTTGCTCTTCTGTTGAATGTTGTTGATGCTTGTGTTGTTTCTTCATGGCAAATCTAAGGGCTTATGACTAGATTTTTGGTTTCCTTCTTTCTGGTGTAGCACAGGAAGTTGTTACATTGGAAGCCAGATCTTAAGGGTCTTGATTCTTCGTCACAAAACACTTGTGTTAATGACCTGTGTTCAAGAATATAGTTGGGGCAATAGCCAAGGCGCTTTGTTTGAAAGCGTGAGCAAAACTACTTGTGACCTAATTGTTTTTAGGTTGGAAAAAGGATCGTGCCATAGCCTGTCGTTCTACCACCACCAAACGATGCTCGGTTCTTATATGCCATCCTCCAAAACTGTGTGAACCCATGGTTTCACACTGAGGCAGAAATGCCTTCTCACTAGCCTCAAACAAATTATCCTCCTCGAGAGTGGGGAATAGTTATCACCACTTTCCTAGTTAATGCCATCCTTTCCCAATTGTATACTCAACAACCAACTGGTTTTTTACATCGGATTCGGTTCCTCCATAGATTGTGCCAAAACCGTTGGCCGACCATTCTCCCACCTAACTCAATGGTCAACACGGTTAGTTATTGGGATGCATTCTTTAATTCAAATTTTGAAGTTTTCAAAGTAAATATAAATTGGGGGATGATTTTTCCAAAACAAATAGTTTTGGTTAAAATTTCTTTTAAAGTCTTTCAAAAAAGACAAAACATTAATGGCCAAACACCTTTTTTAAGGTTGTGATATTGTATTAAGGAGGTGATTTTTATTTTATTTTAAAAGCGGGAGTGAACTTATTAAAGTGCTATTTGGCTACATTTAAATTTGTGGGGTCAAACTGTTTTTTATGTGGCATTGTAAATTATGGTGCAAATTTTTTGAAAGCTTTTTTCTTAAGAGCATTATTGTAACGGGCAAGAACAATTATATTGTAAGGGGTATACCTTTTTTCTTAAAATGGAATTTATAGTTAAACTTTAATAATAGGGACATTTTGTTATAATTTCTCTATTTTACTTTCATTTGTTAGAGATGGAGGGTGAATCTCAATTTGGTAGGAGGTTAGACTCTCTTATAAAAATATTTCATTAGTACACAAACTTATTTTCAGTAGATTTTGACGTCTTTTTTTTTAAGTGTACATTATATTTTTATGTCATTTTTTTTACTCACAAATGCATTTTTCATGGTAACTGATGTCCCTCTTTCGCCATTTTCACCATTATTGATTTTTTTCATCTTCAGGTATGAACTCATTTATGTTTGAACCCTTTAGTTCTTCAAACTACACCACTTGTAAAACCAAAATGAAGATACACTTGCAGATGAATGGATTGTCAAGAGTTGTTTTTTTATGACTTTCCCATTTTTACAAATGAGGACGATATTGTGTAGCTTGCATCCTTACAAAATGAGGCACTTTTTTAATTTGCCTTCATGTTTTTGACATTTTTAAAATTCATATTGATCATGCCACGTCACCTAAGGAATCTTGGGACATTCTTTCATAATTGTTTGATGAGGTATCTTCACCTCCCATTGTTCATGTTTCTTCTACTTCCCCATGTAGTGAGGATTTTTATGTTGGTGACATTATTTCTCCACTGTCTTCTCATGTTTGTAATGATGAAATTCTTGATGGTGATTTGCATGTGGAATCTTTGGTATCTTATTCTCATCATATTAGTTTTTGTCCTCCTTCCATTGTTAGTGAGGACACTTTCTAAGGATCAGACTCTTGTACCACCTCTTCCTATTGCTCCTGATGCAAATTGATTATTAGTGGTCACTTGGATGAGGTAACTTCACCTCCTCCACCTACTAATACACATTTTGATATAGTGTTTGTTTCTCCTATTTTTTATTTTGGTATAATTGTTGATATACCATACCAATCCCTAAGCAATAAATCGATCATATGGCATCTTTTATAATACTTCAAGAAGAAAATAGGAAATTGATGATGGATAATTCTCTTTTGTGTTCCCTGATTCATGGAAAATATGTCTTTATTTGTTTTCTACAGAAGAAACTCATTGACATACAACATCAGCTTAATACCCCTTTATGTTGTGTTATTGAATATAGTATGCATCCACATGATGCACTTTTACAGTGTGATCTAGTAGATTTTGAGCAACCCATTATTCAATGTTTCTCCTATTATTGTAGATGATACTTTTATGCCTACTATTATTGCACACTTTGCACATCCCACTCCAGTTCCACCTACATATAAGCTTGCTTCTTTTGAGCAGTATACCACTAGCTTTGGATCTTGCATGCTTCATTTCATGGGTGACACTATCAGACTTGTAGGCAATAAGAAGCATTTATAGAGGATTTCTTACCCTATCCATCCTATTATGTGGATTGATTGGCATGGCATTGGTTATAATGCAGGTGCTTCATCTGTATTGGGATCTTTTGATAGAGATCCATCTTTTGTTTGCTCCACTCTTTGTGAGGATATTGAGCTACATATGGGTTATTCTACACCTTCATTTAGACCTTAAAACTTGAGATTATAGTGATCAAACATGATCTACCTAACACTTTTTTGGATGTTACCTCGCATTCTTATATTATGGAATTTTCACCCACTCATATAAAGGAAACTTCATCCACCATTTTTTGTTCATTTGGGGTGAATTTTTTTTTATCATTCTTAGTGATGTCAACATCATTCTGAGAGAGGACTCTACATGCAAAGTTCCTCCACCACTCAACTACTTTGACCGCACTTTGTTCTTCCTATCTTTTGATGTTCCTTGGTTATTTGATCTCTTTCTTAGGAAGATATGTTTTTGGAGCCTACATATCTCATTACATAGATGTCATGTACTACATATTAACTATATTGTGGACTTTATTATGTCACTTGGTGATATTTTTATTTTATGGGACCTTTATTTATAGTCACACTAAGAGTTATGGAGTTTTTTTCTTCATGTTTAAAATCTCCATACTGATCACTTTACTCTTTAGTTGTTAACTATCCCATCACCACCAGATATATATTATTAAGAGATTTATAACTGTACCTTTGATGTTGATAGTCTCCTTCAAATTTTTTATGGAGTTTGATCTCCCTCTAAAGAGTAGCTAGTCTAGTGTAGCCCAATGTTAGCATTTTAGTGTTTTGTAGTGGTATTGGCCCACTCCTATACATATGTTTTTTTAGTCATTACACATACTTCAAAATTATGGAGGGGTGTGTGAACATACTACTTTAGGTGTTATACTTCTCGATATCCCTTAATGTACCACATTTTATTTTGGAGGTAGTTGACTGAGCACATCATTTGTTCGATGGGATTCATTCCATTGAGTGCACTTACTACAAAATCATGTGAGTTTTTTGAGTTGTGATTCTTGGGATGCCTTGCAATATATGTTATCTTTTCCATTTTCATTGTGGTTCTAGTATTTTTTTGGTACCTTGTGGTGATACATTTCATCCAATGTAACTCTATTTCTCCAGCTTGTGATCAGTATTTTTTTAATAGATTGAGCCTCATACAAAGTACTAATTCCCATTTAACTTGATATTTATAGTGACTTGACATCCATGTATTCCAATAAGATGTATAGGTTACCATACGAAAAATTTGTATTTCACTATGAATTGTACATGAGTATTTGATTAGGTCTAGTTGCTAAGACCCATTCATTACTTTTGATTTCTCTTTTCTTACTCTATATTATGTGCTTAAGGGAGGTGTGTTGGAGTGGTTTTGTTCACAATGGATAATGGTTTGAGTTATTTATAAACCATTTTTTTTAGCGATGTTTAAACGTACTCACAAAATTAAGATTGATTTAGAGTTTTGTTATATTCATTGAATTAGCTTGTTTGTATATAAGAAAAATATTTTGTTGTGTATGTATTTAATACAATCCACCTATATTTGGGTTGATCACAACAACTAAGTGATTTTTGTGAAACCAACTCCTTTGCCTATTTATTAGGAACTCCTTATTCTTCTCCTTAGTGCCTAAGAGAGAGATATCTATATTGTATATTATTTAGAGACAATAATATGGAGACTCTTTTGAGCGTAATAATTCTTGGATTATTATGTGAATAATTTTTTTATTCTTTGGGTTATTGACATGCAAGAGTGATCATATGGTTGCATGAATGCATATAACACTTCGACAGAAATTAGGGTCCTTTACCTTTAAACCTTATGTGTGATTTTGAGGTATATAAACTTGTAAATTTTGAGAAAGTGTACAGGGATGAGCTAACCTTAATCATCCTCATTTGATGATTGATTATTTTTTGTATATCTGATACTCTAAGGAGGGAAATCAATCTATGCATAGTTCACTTAGCTAGTGTGATTATGCAATTTTGATCCTTCACTATATATATGAAGCTAATTCTTTAGATTTTATACTTAAAAATTATTGATTTGACTTGTCTTTAGTATGATTTAGACTTGTTTTTTTAATCCTAGTGATAGGTTGCTTATTTGGTGATAATAGGGAAAATTGTCTTAATGTATAATAGTTTATAAATGTATATGAAGTAAGTGCCAAGACCATTTTTAATGAGATATTATTATTTTTTATATGAGTCTAATTGGGTAATTATCATTCCAAAAACAAGTAAAATGGGTCGATCCTAAGGTGATATTTGATCCTATAAAATATTCATTTCTAAGAGTAGGTCAGTACAAAATAGATAATGTCAATATTGAATGACGATACTAACCCAATCAATATTGGAGATACTTTGTGTAGGTATAATGAAGTTAAAGTCTAGAGATATATATGCAAGATATTTAGTATCTTTAAAATAGAGAGTGAGGTTCAATTAGGTGTGTAATAGTAGAATAGAAGGGTTGACTCATAAGATACCATGTTCTTTTACCTTATTTTTGATAAAAACATGATAAATGAATTGTATTTAATTATTTAAAGTGTAAAATTAAAAATATCATAATGTTAATGATGTAAAATAACTAACTATTCTAATTTTTATAAATTGATAACTATATAGAGTTTTTATTTTTGTAAAAACACTAACAAGAGATATAGTAAGCATGCACATAGAAATTTATTAACTATTATAACTATCTGAGAATGGAAATCTGAAGAAGGGGTGACTATAGAGGTTGAGTATCAGAATTGAGAATAGAAACAACATATAGAAAGGTCTATTATAAGTGGATAGAGGCACAATTAGTCCTATTCAATTAACTATAGACTCATCTCAATTGATTATGATATGCTACTAAAATAAAAATATAGTGAAAGAAGGAATCTGGAAATGATATATTAGAGGCAAAAGCAAAATATATTTATGGACATAAGTGTTGTAAGCAGAGGAAGATGTAGTATATCTGAGTCTATTAACCATTAACTTATTTTATTTTATTATTTGTAAAAAATGATCATTACACCTTTTGCACATGTAGATGCTAATTAATCTAATATATCACACTTAAGGTTTAGTTGCACCTAATTTGTTATTTGTCTTCTCCCTTATTTAAAAAACCTTAGAGAAATTTGATATTTTAAAAACCTAAAATAAACAAATGAGAGTGTAATGAGTTTAGTTGACCTCAATCAACCCCCTGATGATTGACTATTACTTATCTATCGAATGCTACAAGGAGGTAAATCAATCCCGTGTAGTTCTCCTAGTTAGATTGATTTTAAAATTGTGCTCCTTTGACTATGTGTATGTAGCTAGAAGATGGATTTGATACTTGAAAATGATAGTTATTAACTTTCTTTAGAGGGATTTTGATTTGTCTTAAAGCTTCTCATATTGAATTATTTAGAATTTGGGTAGAATAAGGTATATTTACTCAATGTGTATAAGTATATATTCTTGAAACAATTTATAGGAAAATAGTTTTAAAATTTTCTTTTGTATACCTTATGACACTTGAAGGAAGACCCAAAAGGATGTTTTGAATTTTGTAAACTATCCATTATTTGGCATAGGACACGGGCATTGTAGGTGTACATGGGTGCATTACGCCTCTATCTACCTAGTGTGAACCTTTACAAAGGGATAAACTATAGTTTTCATTTGTTAGGGGAAGTTTGAAGATGATTTTAGACATGTTGAGAATTTGACATTAAAATTATTGTATAGTAATAATGGAAAATAAAGGATCAAACCCACATATAAAAAAATGTCTTAGAGAAATTGTAAATAAGAGTTCTGTATTTGAGAATAAATAATGTTTTTTGTATTGTGTTAAGAATTATAAGTTTCAAGTACTTGTGACCATATATGTGTCTACATTTTCCTTTCCTTTATTATAGTAATAAACTTTCTAGAGTAAAAGAGAAGGATTTGAACATGAGTGTATACAATAGACTTTGTCTTTAAGAAGATACTTCAATTTTGTAGGGCACTCAAATTTATCAAACCCTACAATATCTCATGAAGTAGATATTTTTTTCATTTTAAATTTTAAGAAAAATAACTTTGAAAATATTTAAAATTAAAATATAGAAATGAAGGATTACATTTGTATATAGGTGAAACTTTCAGATTGATCCAAGATCTCTAAACATTCAAGAAATACATGAAACCTTAAGAGTAGGTGAAAGAAATGCAAAGTAAGAGTGATTTTAATATTATTTCATTAGTCAAACATTATATAGTGAGAGATTAGATCACCAAAAAGGTGACAACCCAACTCACTATTAGAAAACATATTAATTGTATTTTCCCATAATGATATTAACAACCCTAAGTAAGCTTACCAACAATTGTGTAGGTAAAATTGTAAGAAATAACCTACACTAACACCCTTGAAGCATAAATTAGGTAGGTAGAACAATTGGGTCTCGACAATAAGGCTTGATGAATTATCCAAGAATAATACAACTCTCATAAGGTGGAGAAATGGAGAAAACCTATAGGAAAAATCATATCCAAAAAAAGAGAAAATAAGAGAAGGCAACTAAAAAACCCCACTAAAGTCTACAACTACATATAACAATCCTATATCCTACAATGGAGTTACAAGGAGTGACTATAGATCATAAGTAGATGCAGTGAAGAATGGATCACCCTATAATAGTAAATGTGTATACTAAGTGCCTAATGCATCCTCAATCAAGGTGTGATTCCTATACAAGGAAATTTTCTCCTTATAAAAGGTATGAGGGTCAAGTGTTCTATGTAATGATGGTGCAATAGAAATAGAGGCTAACCATTACTATAGAATTCCCTGTAACTATGGAATAGACAACCTAATGTCTATTGTGTCATAGATAACTATACCTATTACCTATAATATTTGAATGGACTAGAGGTAGGTTGGTCAATAAATAACTCCTTAATATATGAAAGGTGATAAGGATATGGTGGAGGTGTATTCCTATAACTACTATAGTCATATATGTTACAAGAAAAGTCATCAATATTAGAGGTGTGCTCTGGATCAAAAATGTCATCAAGTTCTGATGCATCCAAAGAAGAATAATCTAAAGGAGAGTCAAGAGAAAAGTGTGAGAAGTTATATAGTCATGTTTGATGATTGAACATTTACACTGTCAATGTAGTATCATTGTGCATCTCTCTAACATACACTTAATCTGAAGTGAACTCAACTCACATGCCTGGAGCAAGGTGAGTGATTTAGTAAACCGATAGGAGATTAGTTGAAAGTTAGGGAAAACTTAAAATATTATCAAATTTTCCACCACTCACTTCAACATACCCTCTTTCAACAAATTTTTGTAAGTGTCATCATCCATTTGTATAAAAAACATGCAACATGGTTATAAAGAACTATACTTTATTTTTGAAGAGGCCATATGATGTCAAGCACCAGAGTCAATGACCTATATAGGATTTGGAGGTACAACTATAACTAGGGCCTTACCCTTTACTTTCCCCTTACCATTCTCTTATGCTTTTTATTTTAACATTATCATTTGCCTTAGAAGATTCATGGGTTGATGAAGATGGTTTGATAGATTCAAGAACACCTATATTGTGCTTCTCAAGGATGTTAGGAAATTGATCAATCTAATTCTTAAAAAAATTAATTTCATCATTCTTTCCAAAGGAAAACCCACATTTGATCCTATATTTATTAGGCTTAACATTGGAATAAGAGGTCTCATTGTTTGATTTGTAGGTGGGAGGATTTACATCCTTATCTTAATCATTTTTATTTTATTTCTTTTCTCTACTATTTGAATCCTTTTCTTTCTTAGTAAAAAGTGCATGAGATTATGAGGACTTCACTGTGCCCATTTATATCAGCTTATCCTGCTCATGAATCATGTTGGAAACAATAGTATCTAAAGAAGGCATTTCCATGCATCTCCAAGAGCATTTTTTATGGCATGAAAAGTGGACACAAACATAGAATAGTTTGAACCCAGTTTGGAGAGTACAGATAAAAATTTTTGATCATATTTCTTATCTATTACAAATTATTTTAAGTATAACCTTAGAGATCTAAACTTTGTGAATAAATCTTGTACGGTTTCAAATTCACTTGGGATCAAATTGATGAGCTCGTTATCCATCTCATGGCTATCAGGATTAGGAGCACAATTGATTACCTTGTATAAGCAACTAAACACAGAATTTAACCAGAAGTAACAAGTAACAAGAAATCAGAAACAACACAAAATTTAAGAGACAATACAATCTTGTATTCAACTCATCCAAAAAGAAAATACAATAAAGAAGATGTCACACTCTTCTCATACCTTTGAGGCTTCCCACACCTTTAGGACTCCTATTAATTCTTGATCAAGAGTTCTCTCTCTCAATTACAGTCACAACAAACAACTCAAACATAAAGTTGTTGTTCACCTCCACCAGTCAGTAACAATACTGCCAATACACAAGTACTCAAAGTACTTCAAGTAGATCTCCCTTGAACTTGCAACAACCTACAAATCAAATGATCTTACTTACCATGTAGATCTAACATGATCTTGCACAACCTATAGATCAACCTAGTTTTGCACAACTGCAAAACTAGATCTTACAATCAGAAGGATCTCTTCCTTGTCCTTAATTACAATACAGCCCCATGAGTCTATTATATAGATCCCATGTAAACAATAATTAGACTTCTAATTAAAATAATTAGACATGCAAACTTAAGACTTAAAATAGTCTTTTACATGCAAACTAGCCATTCAACAAACTAACTGTTCGTGCAACAAATAGTTTTAGAATGCACAGGCGATCGACATCAGTCCCTGTCTGTCTGGAGGTGACCGACATTGGCCGACTCCTGATCGATGTCGGTTACCCTATGCACTGGATATGACTGACATCGGTTGGCCTGATCGATGTTGGTTGCTTTAGCACTCAACAACCTCCTTCATTCCTCCATTTGCATCAATGAAGCTTTAGCTCCACAACCTAACAATCTCCCACTTGGAGATAAATAGTTGCATCTATACCTGTAACAGTACATCCTCTAATTTTGTTTCCTGGCTTGTATCCCTCTTCAAGCTCAATCTTGAAGACCAACCACCACACATCCTGTGGTGCTACGCCTGTCATCCAAGTCCCCTGCCACATCCAAATCTACATACCCATGTAGAGAAGTGCTTGACCTTACATAGCATGTATACCTGTTGTTGGTCCCTCTCAGATACCTGAGAATCCACTGAAAAACTTTCCAGTGCTTCTTTCTCAGATTGACCCCAAACTCACTGACAACACCCACTGCTTGGGCAAACTCAGGTCTAGTACATACCATGCACTTAACCTCATTATGTGAATTGAGACACTATTTTGTGAATTATCCATCCATAGGTGTGCAAATTGGTTTTGCATCCCACATCTTGAACCTTGCCACTACCTTATTCACATGATCATCTGGAGACAAAATCAACCTGTGACCTTCCATGTCTCTAGACATACTCATGCCAAAGAATCTTACTGCTCCCAGATTCCTCACAACATACCTCTGAACTAACTTTACCTTTAGCTCAGTAACTCCCTGCATGTGTGACCCTGCAACAAGCATACACACCACATATAGTAATAGGATAATGTAGTTAATATTATCCAACTTGGTAAAGTAAACATAATGGTTAAACCTCCATTGTCCTGCAGCTTGCTCAAGACCATATACCTTGGCCTTCCGTCTCACGTGTCCATTCTCTCTCTTCTTTGACCTGGGAATCTGTTTATCTCTCAGTGCTTTCTCTCTAGCTAGAAACTCTACCAAATCTCCCATTTTGTTCTCATCCAAGGAATAAAATTCCTCATTCATGCCATGCTCCCACTATTTATTGGATTCTACTTGCTCTACTTCTTTAAAACTTCCTGGTTCTTGACCATCAGTGACCAACAAGTAATCTAAAGAAGGGGAACAATGAATTTGAGGCTTACTTACCCTTTTATTCCTCCTCATGGATGTTTGAGACTCCTTGATAGCTTGTTGTCTGCCCAAAATCTATTCTGACAGTGACTAACCTTGGTCACCCCTCAGTCTGCATCTGATCAACATCAATTCTATGCGACTGACCTGACTACCGATGTTGGTTCCCTGACTGATGTCGGTGCCTACCTGGTCACCGACATCAGTTCCATGACCGACGCTGGTAGCCACCTACCTGACACCACCGACTCTGGTCTGTACATGACTGACATCGGTACCTACCTAATTGATGTTGGTTCCACCTGACTGATGTCGGTAACTGTGTTTACCTGTGAGTGATGACTTTTTACCTGTGAGCTTACTTTAAATCAAACCCTTGTTCAAACTACCTTGCTCAAAATTTTTAGCCCCTGTGACTGATTTCTATCTGTCATCTTCTCCTTGAACACCAAGGCTTTCCTATTCTTGTCAAAAACATCATATTTCCTCTTTGTGAAATAGACCCAATCCTTTATTGTAGCATGTGTTTCAAGAAACCTCACTTTCTTTTGTTGCTTATAGAAATCTCTATCTATGCTTTTCGGATTTGAACTCTTACCCTTTGACTCAAGAACATGCATCCCCTTCTTATTCATGTGACCAAGCCTATGGTCCCACATCTCTGCATCTACATCTGAAGTAGATAAACCAGAAGGAGAATCAGTAAGACAAGTAGATAGATAAAGAGTACCTACTTTCTTACCTCTTGCTAAAACAAGTGCACCCTTGGAAACTTTCCAAGATTCTGCTGTGAGAGTTACTGTACATTCCTCATCACCCAACTTTCCTACAGAAATCAAATTCTGCTTCAGGATTGGGACATTCATGACCTCCTTCAACACCCATGTGTTTCCCATCTACAATTTCAGCTGCACTTTCCCTTTGCCAACCATTTGACAAGGCTTAACATCCCCTAAATAAATCTCTCCAAAGTCCCCTTGGACATAATCATGAAAAAATTCCCTATTTGGGGATGCATGGAAAGAGGCACCAGAATCTAGAACCCAAGATTCTACTTTATCCAAGGAACATACTAGAGCATCCTGTGTAACAATACCTACAACATCTGCTTCTTCATTTCCTTCTTGTTGATCTTCAACTAACCTGCAATCTTTTTTTATGTGCCCTGCCTTTCCATAAATCTAGCAGATTACTCTGCCATACTTGGATTTGGATCTCCTACCTATCTTTGACCTTGATCTCCCTTGCTTGATCTTCTCTCTTTGGCTTCCCCTGCTTTCAACACTCAAAGCATTACCTGATTATTCACCTATGCTTTTCCTACAAATTTATTCATTCAAGATTACACTAATAACATCATCCACTTTTAAGATATTTGAAGCAGACATAGTATGCCATTACCAAGCTATCCCAAATTTTAGGTAAAGAGCATAAGATTAAGAGAGCCTTAATTTCATCATCAAAAACAATATTGACTGAATTTAACTGGTTTACCAAACCATGGAAATCACTAAGATGACTATGTATAGATCCACCTTCCAACATTTGCAAATTAAATAATTGCTTCATAAGAAATACCTTATTCGAAGCTGAGGGTTTTTCATATAAATTTGCCAAAGATTCCATTAACTCAACCATTGACTTTGCTTGTGATAAGTTGGAAATCACAGATGATGCAAGGCTCAACCTTATAGATCCCAGAGCCTTTCGATCAAGAACCTTCCATTCTTCATCTTTCATATTCATGGACTTGCATGCAACCCCACTCAATGGTAAGTAAAAATCTTTCTGATATAGATAATCTTCTATCTACATCCTCCATAATTGATAATTCTTGCCATTAAACTTCTCCATTCTAAGCTTTCTTCTACCATTGCTATACTCCCACTCAATCAGAAACCCCTGAGAATGACCTGTAATCAACAAACACTTAACACACTATGAAACCAAGGTGTTAATAAACCTGCTCTAAATTAGGTTCTGTGAACTTGCAACCCTAGCTCTGATACCACTTGTCCAAATTAGGAGCACAATTGATTACCTTGTATAAGCAACTAAACACGTAATTTAACCAGAAGTAACAAGTAACAAGAAATCAAAAACAACACAGAATTTGAGAGACAATACAATCTTATATTCAACTCATCCAAAAAGAAAATATAATAAAGAAGATGCCACACTCTTCTCACACCTCTGAGGCTACCCACACCTCTAGGACTCCCCGTAATTCTCGATCAAGAATTCTCTCTCTTAATTACGGTCACAACAAACAACTCAAACACAGAGTTGTTGTTCACCTCCACTAGTTAGTAACAATATTGCCAGTACACAAGTACTCAAAGTACTTCAAGTAGATCTCCCTTGAACTTGTAACAACCTGCAAATCAAATGATCTTACTTACCATGTAGATCTAACATGATCTTGCACAACCTGCAATCAACCTGGTTTTGCACAATTGCAAAACTAGATCTTATAATCGGAAGGATCTCTTCCTTGTCCTTAATTACAATACAGCCCCATGAGTCTATTATATAGACCCATGCAAACAATGATTAGACTTCTAATTACAATAATTAGACATGCAGACTTAAGACTTAAAATAGTCTTTTACATGCAAACTGGCCGTTTAACAAACTAACTATTCGTGCAACAAATAGTTTTGGAACGCACAGGAAATCAACGTCAATCCCTGTCTGTCTAGAGGTGATTGATGTCAGTCGACTCTTGACTGATGTCAGTTGCCCTGTGCACTGGATATGACCGACATCGATTGGCCTGATCGATGTTGGTTGCTTTAGCACTCAACAACCTCCTCCATTCCTCCATTTTCATCAGTGAAGCTTTTAGCTCCACAACCTAACAATGGCCTCTCATCACATCCTATTTACTAAAGAGATTTTATAGTGTGGTAAAAACTTCATTAGGTGTTGTAATAGATTTTATGTGAAATAGTAGATCAAAATAGACAAAAAGACACAATAGTAAATAAAATTTATCACAATGGCTAAACCATTTAAATTTATCTACTTCTATTCTAGGTTCAATATTTTTTCCCATTGTAATTCAATGAAAACATGTATATTTAAAAATTATTTCCATTCATGATAATTAAATGGTGTGATAGGACTTAATGAACATGAATCCATAGTGTAGAAAAGAGGTTGTTGTAGAAAGTAAAGAAAAAATGCAAAAAATAAAATTTCATAACACCACTATAAACATCCAATTCCTATCACTATTATGCTTCAATTGTTAATCTAAGAAATATCTTATGAAAATGTACAATATGGGCCAAAATCACTAAAACATGATAAATCATTTGAACTTGTCATACATAGGTGATGATTTAGGCTAATGTATCCCTGAATGGAGCAATGCCTTTTATGTGATTATTATCTTTTCTTAAATCATTTAAAATCAAATTATGACCACATAAAATAACACTTTAGACCATTGCATTCTTATAATTTGATAGCACACATCATGTGCATGTGTTATTTCAAATCTATAATACCCTAACTGGGGTATTGTTCCATATAGAATTGACACCTTATTTTTATTATACTCCAGTCAAATTATGACTCAGTAAAATGACATTTCTGACCAGGTTGATTAAGCATGCAACATATTTCCAAAGAATTATAAACAATTAATCAAAAACACTTAGACATATTAAAACAAATCAAGAGTGTAAGTCAAAATTCCATAAAAATTGTTGAAAATCTATTTATTGGAAATCCCATGGAATCATCAATGGGGTGGCATCCATAGGCCATTAATAGAACAACTATCAGGATGAAACCCTCCCATGCCTCATCAATGCCCCATTCTTCTAAACATTAATGGGCATATTTATTGCTTGTCCCTATAAAATTGAATTAATCCATGGCTACACATCTTGATCTCAAGATGGATGGTCATGGTTGATTTTGAACAATCTTAAAAAGCTATAAATAAGTGAGCCAAGACCATCATTTTTAAGCTTTAGATATACAAACTTACTATGCAAAAATTGCTATAGAAAAGCTTCACCTAGTTTCATAAATTGACTAATCTTGTGCGCCTAAGCCATTGGAACACTAGGAAATGATGGAGGAGCATGCTAATCTTCATTAATGAAGACATAAAACACCAAATCTGGGGGAAAACATAATTTTTGGCCATTCTTGGAAGGAGGGACATTATTTATCAAGTTTGGTAGTATTCTTTTCTTAAATAGATCTTAGAATTCACTAGAAACACCCCTTGAGGCAGTAAGCTAGATGTTTTAGTGTCTATATGATTATTTATAGATGTTTTCTGGACTAATGCATCTTGTAATCTTAATCTAAATTTTTCTAGACTCGATGGGATCTTCACCTCACATAAGTCTTTATACCTTCTAATTTTGAATTAAGACCCTCTTTGGAGGTTGTTTTACACTTCTTTGTCTTACATCTTATGTTTATGTGGTTTTTGAGAAAAATGGTAGGATCAACCTGTAAAAAAATGAGATCGCTCTAAAAGTTGGTAAGATCAACTTGAACATCAACAAGAATGCTATGAGAAATGGATAAATTTCATCCATGAATGATGAAATCATTTTATCTATCTTTTATGTGCCTATGTGTTTAGTAGAATCGGTGGGATAATGTTGTGGATTGGTGGGATCATATTGTGTAACAAAAAAATTATCCCAGACTATAAATTGATAGGTGACTATTGTTTCTTTTTATAATTTTTATCATTTTGGTGGAAATGCCTTATACATCAATAGAAATGCCCTGCTAATCAGTGATATCTCTTTATCAATTGGTGATATCACGAACTAGTGTCTTTTCTATCTCTATATTTTAATGAGATTGAGCTATGGAATGGTGATATCTCTCTATGAAACAATGAGATCAACTTGCATATAAAAATAGGGACTTAAGACAATAAGCTACAACTTTTTATAACAATTTCACACCCTGGTTTTAGACTTCTAACACCTTGTTTTTTTGATTTAAGTCATTTACTCTCCATTTCACAACAAATCAAAGGAAAACCTCATTACATAATTCATTTTGGTGTCATAAAATGAACTCTCACATTAGCCAAATACTTCTAAAAGTTCCATTTTTATGCTTGTTTATTTTTAGCAAGATGAATGTTGTGTATATGCTCTCCCCCCATCCTCTTCAGGGAACTTGGGTGACCAAAAATGCTCATACTTTGAATTTGGTTCCTTTTACAAAGACATGAAAAGAAAGTATCTAATACCCTCCCCAAATAAGTAAGGTGATCCCAAAAAGACCATAAATTATTTTCACTTATCTTTATTTTATGCACTTTAGCTTATGAGTAGGAGTTCATCACCTCCTCATGGATTCTCTAGGGAAACATTGACTAGGGAATTCATCTCCTGACATTGTCAACCCCACTCCATGATGGGGTGTATAAAATGAGGGTGATCCATTGAGACACTTGTTTTGAATAGTTAACAAAAGATCCATTAGTGGCATAGAGAGGATTACAAAGAAAGTTAGTCAAACATTAGTCAGGAAATCATGAAAAACGCATTAAAGATAACAAAACTTAGCTTATCTATTCATGCAAGAATTATAAAAGATAACAAGAAATAATTGAAAGAAAGAAATACCCATTACCTTCCCAAGTGGATTTACTATACAAGCTCGACTCAAAATCATGTTCTCCCTTGATTAAGATTTCTTGTTTTTGTAAACAATGGTGGTAACTCCTCCAATGTCTCAAGAATTCTTTCCATAATCTAGGCTCAAAGCAGATGAAATCTCTAATCTAGCCTATCAAATGAAGCTTGATAATGAAACACAATGATCAATACAAAGGGTTGTGGAAATAATTCATCATTATAACATTGCAAAAATCAAGCTTAAAAATGATGTTCATGCCTCTTCTATATATAAATTTTTCAATTTGATCAAGATCAACCATGACCATCCATCTCAAGATTGAGATGTGTGGTCATAAATAAATCTAATATTTTGAATTAAATATATAAATATCCTCATAATGATTTAGGATATTGAGGCATTAAAAAGGCATGGGAGGCATTAAAGAGGCTTGGGAGACCCATAATCTTGATATTTTATGCATTTATGGCTTAATGGATACCACCCCATATGATGATGTCATTCGGTGATGCAGATATCAACAATCAATTTCTATAAATGAAATATCTAAAAATTTCCATGGAATTCTTACGTAAGCTCTTAATTTGGATTAATTAGCTTAAATAATTTTAATCAAATTTAGGGAAAATCTTTGGAAATTGGCCCTCAATTAATCAAAATGGTCAAAAAGTCATATTAATGGGTCATAATTTGACTCGAGAAGAATTAGAAGGCAATGTTAGATACATTGGAACCGTATTCCCATTTAAGATGTTGATGACACAAAATAATAAAGGTACATGATGTGTATTGATGAATTAGAAGAAAAGAGTGATCTAGAACACAAAAGGCAGAATCATCGTTTTGACTCAAAATGAATTGATCAAAGTTAGGTATCTCATAAAATGCATTACCCCATTTAGGGATACTTTAACCTAAATTGGCACTTGTAAATGACAATTTTGAACCATTTAGGTTGTTTAATGATTTTGACCTAAAATGTGCATTTGAGTAAGATTGACAATTTCAACATAAATGGTGTTAGGAATTGGATGTATACATTTTGCCCTTATTTGAGAAGCTGTAGAGAGACATTCAAGTGAAGCAACATCTTTTCAAAGAAAATATTTGTTAAGAAGAAATTGGAACATAGCCATGATGCCCCTCAAGAGGACATACTAGGATGAAAGAGAAGGATGGACTCTCAAAAAGAGAGAGAAAGTGAGAGATTAACCCATGGAATAAATCACATCCAAATGAGATAATGTTTTCACATGTGGTTACCATCAATGATCAAAATATAATTAGAGTTATAATAGGTCCCAAAGATGAGGGTAATGGGAAGGATTCAATCCAAACATGTAAGGGACACACTTAAAATGCACCTAATTTGAGAGTGCAAGCTACATGATTATTACATTGATCAATCCTAAGACAAGTTGCACACTAAAATATTGTCATCATGGGCATTAGTGTGGATAGCTTGTAATTAGAGGAAAAAGAGAATATGGTCCTCATAAAGATGATAATAAGAAGTGCCCCGAGAGAGCAAATTTGATTATGAGAAGATAGTTGTGCCCTAATAGGGCTAATATTGATCATTGAAAAAGAATAAATAATGGTTTGCCCCTGTAGAGCTGATTTGATTTTGACGTCGTTCAGATGTTTTACCCCAACATGGGCAATTGGAAAGAAAAATAGCTCAAGAAAATAAACTATGACATAGATTAAAATGAGTGGGCACAAATGTACATGTGATGGTAGAATGGCTTGGAAAGACATAAGAAACCAAGCATATGATAATGCACAAATTGATGAGAGAGATGAAAAGAAGAAGGGAGTTGGCTAAGCTGACTCCAAATGTGTTAGAAAAGTAGACGTTGCCTTCATAGTTACATGGACTCATGTTCCAACATGAAATTAAGGCCAATGTAGTTCACCCATGTTTGGGAGAGAATGGAATGAGGGATGATGAAAATTGTACAATAATTGATTAGACTCATAATATATGTGAAGAGATGTACAACTGAGCATAGAGTAAAGTGTTAAAATGCATGATACTTAGATGCCTAATTTCATATTATGAGCCTATATTATGCATAGTATTCTTGAGATCTATTCATCAGATTGATGTTGACATTAAGACTTTGAAACCTGAGCACAAAGTGCTTGTTATAGAAAAAAAATAGGCATCATAAGTATGAATAACTTAGAATGACATAATATTATAATTATGCTGAGCTAGTTCAAATGTGAATACATATAACTAAGGATAATGGTAAAATAATAAACAAAACTAGAGTTATAGATATTTACATTTAAACAAAAAATAAAAGATAAAGAAAAAAATAAAAACACAAATGAACCTAACTTGAAAGTAAGATATGATCAATAAAGACTTAAGTAGGAAAAAAATGTTTAAAAATGAAAAGCAAGAACATCTTAATTATATGAGACCAAGATATAAATAATAAAGATCTATTTGGACCATCAAGATGTACATGGAAAATAAAACAAAGAAGCAAGACCAAATAGGAAAACAAAAGACTAAAATGATAAACAATAATCAAATGAACACACACAAAATGTTTTTGAGTTTTTGAATGTTTCACGAATGTTTTTGGAATTTTATAAGTATCTAAACTTAATTGAGAATTAAGAGACACATAATTCTCCAACTCATAAGATGATGAGAGCGTAGAATAGTGCTAATGAAATAGTGAGAACATGCCAACTTAAAGTGCTCACAAAAATGGTGAGAGTGTATGATAAGAGGGACTGAGTTGACCTCGACATGAATCAGGGATGGCCTACATAACCCAAAAATAATCCCAAGTCATAGTAATTATTCCCACATAAAAGGTGATGAAAAACCAACTAGGTCACAACAAATTCACAAATAAAGGTGAATGACAAGACAAATGATAATAGTAATGACCAAATGATACAATAATACATGATAAGAGGTGTTGTACCTAATTTTCCTATAGGTAGTTATAATTAGGAAACAATGTCATAATATTGATTCGCCTGAAGGTGGTTATAATTAGGGGTACCAAAAAATACTAATTTGCCCATAGGTGGTTATAATTAATGATACCAAATAAGATTATAGATGGAAGATAACTTGCCAGATCAAATGTCACACTACTACCATAGACTATGAATCAACATAAAATTCTAAAATTATTGAAACTGGATCAGAATCTCCCCATAGAAAGTGTAGGATGAACCAAGGGAACCAAGATCAAAATGGGATCGATAAGATGACTAAAATCAAGCCCAAGTCAATCATAAATAAATGGTATAAGGAAAATGATCATAAGAAAATTGGTTACAATGGCAAAAAAGTTGCCCCCAAGCAATGATTGGCTTAGATTGCTCAAAAAACTATGAGAGTGTTAAAAAATAACAATTACTCACAAAATGATTAGAGTGTGGAAAAGGGGTGATCAAGTTGACCTCAATAAAAATTGAGCACTACCTACATAGTCCTCAAGGACCTCAAGTCAATGTAGATCCAACATCACAGTTCATGGATTACAATGGTATAATAATGCCTATTATAAAATGTTCTATGTCATTGCTCTTGCTGAAATGGAGATGGGTAAATGGTTTAAAGAGGATTACAAAGTAAGTTAGTGAAACGCTAGTCTATAAATCATGAAAAATGTATAAAGACCTAACTAAGCCTATCTATTCCTATGGGAATTACAAAAGATATCAAGAAACAAATGAAAGAAAGCAACATCATATTACCTTTCAAAATGGATTCACCATACCCATGTGGCTCAAAAGCATGTTCTCCATTGATCAATCATCCTTGTCTTTGTCAACAAAGGTGGAAAACTCCTCCAATGTCTCAAGAACACTCCATAAAACCTAGGTTCATGATTTCAAATCACTAAACTAGCCTATCAATGAAGCTTGTAACTAATTTTAATGGTCTATTGCAAAGGATTTTGGAGACAATTTTGAATAAATCAAGCTTAAAATTCATGTCCATGGCCTCTCTATTTATAGATTTTTGGGATTGGTCAGGATCAACCATGACTATCCATATCAAGATTGAGATGTGTGGACATGGATAATCCTAATATTTGGAATTAAACTCATAAATATCCTCATGATCAATAAGCATTAGAGAGGTATGGGAGGCATTAACTAGGCATGGGTGACCCATAATCCTGATATTTTATGCACTTATGGCTTAATGGATGCCACCCCATAAATGATGTCACTAGGTGATGCAGATATTCAAAATCAATTTCTAATAATGAGATATTCAAAAATATCTATGGAATTCTTACTTGAGATTTTAAATTGTATTAATTAGCTTAAGTAATTTTAATCAAGTTATAGTGTAATTCTTTGGAAATTGATGCATAATTAATCAAAATAGTCATAAATTCATATTATTGGGTTATAATTTGATTGGAGAGGAATTGAAAGGTGATGTTAGATACATTGGAGCTATATTATCATTTAGGATGTTGCCAACACCAAATAACAAATGTACATGATGTGTACTAATGAATTATAAGAAAAGAGTGATCTAGAGTATTAAATGATGAAATTGTCATTTTGACTCAAAATGATTAGATCAAAGTTAGCTGATCTATAAAATGCATTGCCCTATTTAGGGATACTTTGATGTAAACTAGCACTTGTAAGTGATAAGTTTGAACCATTTAGGGCATTTTATTTATGTTGAACTAAAATGTGCATTTGAGTGCAATTCAAGTAAGATTGACAATTTCAACACAAGTAGTGTTAGGAATTGCATGTCTATATTTTGCCCCATTTGAGAAGGTGTAGTGAGACATTCAGGTAAAGCAATGTATTTTCAAAGAAAAGAGTTTTCAAGAAGAAATTGGAATAGACCCATGATGTCCCTTCGAGAGGACATACTAGAATGGAAGAAAATGATGGAATCTTGAAAAGATAGAGAAAGTGAAAGATTAACCCATGGAATAGATCACATCCAAATGAGTTAATGCTTGCACATATGATTACCATCAATGATAAAAATATAATGAGAACTATAATAGGCCCTAAATATAGGGCGCATTTAAAAGATACAATCCATAAATGTAAGGGACACACTTTAAACGTATCCAATTTGAGATTACAAGTTGCACGCTTATGACATTGATCAATTTTGAGACAAGTTGCACACTAAAATATTGCAATCATGGTATTTAATGTGGAGATTTTGGAATTAGAGGAAAAGAGTGAACATTCTACTTTAGGAAGGGAAGCACCACTATAATAGGGTCTCCAAAGAGAATATAATACAATTTTTTTCACATTTTTTGGCCTCCCACTCCAAGATTATGTAAGAAAAAAATTAGTGAGTTGCTTGAGGGAGATTTATGACCATTTTTTCAAGGCTAGGGAGGTCCCACTGGGCATGCCAAGATGTAGAAAGGATTACAAAGCAAGTTAGTCAAACATTAGTCCTTAAATCATGAAAAATGCATAAAGAACTAACTAACTAAGTCTATCTATTCCTATGCAAATTACAAAGGATAACAAGAAACAAATGAAAGAAATCAAACATCATACTACCTTCCCAAATAGATTCACCATACCCATGTGGCTCAAAATCATGTTTTCCCTTGATTAAGCATCTTTATCTTTGTCAACAAAGGTGGCAAACTCCTCCAATGTCTCAAGAACATTGTTTAAAACTTAGGCTCATGATTCCAAATCACTAAACTAGCCTATCAATGAAGCTTGTAACTAATTTTAGTGGTCTATTGTAAAGGATCATGGAGACAATTTTTCATAAATCAAGCTTAAAATTTATGTCTATGGCCTCTCTATTTATATATTTTTGAGATTGGTTAGGATCAACCATGATCATTTATATCAAGATTGAGATGTGTGGCCATAGATAATCCTAATATTTGGAATTAAACTCATAAATATCCTCAAGATAAATAAGCATTAAAGAGGCATGGGAGGTATTGACTAGGCATGGGTGACCCATAATCTTGATATTTTATGCACTTATGGCTTGATGGATGCCACCCCATAGATGATGTCACTAGGTGAGGGAGATAATCAAAATAAATTTCCAATAATGAGATATTAAAAAAGATCTATGAAATTCTTACTTAATCTCTTAAATTGGATTAATTATCTTAAGTTTAATCAAGTTTAGTGAAATTCTTTGGAAATTGGTGCACAATTAATCAAAATGGTGAAAAAGTCATATTACTAGGTCATAATTTGACTAGAGAGGAACTAAAAGGTGATGTTAGATGTGTTGGAGTTCTATTTCCATTTAGGATGTTGATAACACCATATAATAAAGGTGTGTGATGTTTACCAATGAATTAGAAGAAAAGAGTGATTTGAAGCACCAAATGCTAAAATTGTAATTTTAACTTGAAATGATCTTATCAAAGTTAGCTGGCCCATAAAATGCATTGCCCTATTTAGGGATACTTTGACCTAAACTAGCACTTGTAAGTGACAAGTTCAAACTGTTTAGGGTGTTTTATGGATTTTGACCTAAAATGTGCATTTGAGTGCAATTCAAGATTGGCAATTTCAACACAAATGGTGTTAGGAATTGGATGTCTACATTTTGCCCTTATTTGAGAAGGCGTAGCAAGACAATCAAGTGAATCATTGTCTTTTCAAAGAAAAGAGTTTTGAATAATAAAATGGAATAAACCCATGATAACCCCTCGAGAGGACATAATAGGATAGAATAAAAGGATTGACTCTCAAAAAGAGAGAGAAAGTGAGAGATTAAACCATGGAATAGATCAAATCTAGATGAGCTAATGCTTGCACATGTGATTACCATCAATGATCAAAATATAATTAGATGTATAACAGGCCCTAGAGATGGGGGGAATGGGAAAGATACAATCCATAAATGTAAGGGACACTATTGATGTAGGAGATTGCACCCAGTGGTAGGAAAATAGGTTCCTACCCTCTCCTCACAACATGGAAACTCTTCTCTCACCTATGGGATGGTGAAGCAGGAGAGGAGAGTCTCTAGATAAGGGCTAGCTCCCTTTGATGCATCATGTTTGTTTCAGGCAGTGCAAAATACATGTATATATAGATATAATAAAGGGGGGGATGAAAAGGGAGAAAAAATGTAGAAAAAAAACAACCTACTCTAAAAGAGGTGATGCACCAAAATGAAAGGTTGACCTTCACACATACACTCTCAGAATCAGACAAATGCATACATACACTACGCACTTGGCAGAAGGACCAGGCTACAAGAAATTAGTAGGGAGGCAAGCTTCCAAGAACAAACATAGTATGTATACGTTGGGAGCATGTTTGAATATCCACTAAGATTCCAACCAAACCAGGTGACCGATAAGAGGAGCAAGTCACCAAATCTCATTTTCATTCAGCGACTTGCCTGCCACCATAAGTCTTCTTTCCAAGAAGAGGACTTGAGAAATTTTCCTTTCGATCCAGGAGGGAGGCAAGCTTTCTTGGTTAGCTATATATAGTAGTTTGTTTTTAGTTGTTTTCCCTATTTTCCCTAAGTGCAGTTGCACAGGTAGTGTTTTTAGCCTTGTGTGTTTCCCTTTGATTGGGGGTAAAAGCTTCATGTTTGATTCTCGAATCTTTCAGGCTATTGATAATTCTTTCATAGCTGCATCTGACTCCACGCCCAATGGATTTTAAGGCAACTGGGTTCTAAGCATAGCAGACATGCTTCCCTTGTAAGTCACCATTTTGTTGACTAATTTTGCCCACTAGCAAAATCATGGTCAACTCCTCCCTTTCCTATTTAAAAAGCAATCATTTTCGAGCTACATAGTTTAATGCCAGTGTTTCTCTACTTTTTTCAACACAATTGGTTCAAGACTTAAAGTTCAAACACCCTAGTGGAGGGCTGGCACTTCAAATGAAAAGGACCCAGGTAAGGTCAGTTTGGTTCAAAGTCCAAAGTTCAATTCATTCGAAATTGACTAAGTCTAGGTCCCAAATTCCTTCGGGCACGACTTAACACAAAGGCAAAGGGAAAGGACAGTCTTCAGGTTAAAATCCCTTTCAGAGGGCAAGCACTTAGCATTTGTATGGAAGGATTAGGTGAGTCTAAAGCTTATATTGATAAAAATAGACAGTCTCAAATTCCTTCAGACTTTTTGCCCGAAGGAATTCCTTCAGACAAAAAGTCTGAAGGAATTCGGGCATGCTTCAAATACAATGCAAAGGCCCGGCAACAATCCAAATTTTGCGTAGACCGTCCAAGGTAAAAAGTGACCCACTAAGGTGTTAAAGAGAAGGTAAAGCCACATAAGTTAACATGGATCTGACTACCAACAAGCACGAGAACGTCGATGAAGCCGTCAAAGTTTAACAAATGAAATAATAGTTTGTGTTTGAAACAAATAGGTGCTAACCAGAAAGAGCCAGAAATGTAGCAACCTACTAAAAGTTTGCCCCTGGGGGCTGAACAACCCAGGTAGAGATAAAATTGAGAAAAGGACAAGAAGACATTCACAAAATGAGCAAGTAGTTAAGTCCAAGTGGTGTCAATTTGAGAAGCGACTTTGGCAGGTGAAATAGTACCAGCGAATTGATCATTTGGAATGATAGCAGCCAATAGTGCAACTGCTTTCTCTGTTTCACATTAAATTGGAAGGTAAATCATGTAAGTCACCCAAGCAAGAAATGCAGATTTTGAGTAGACAAATGAATAGCTCATTAATATTTTGAGCGACTTGTTTCTTTTCATGAAGGGACACGTATGCCACTTGTAAAAGAAGGAGCACCAAATGGGCCTCTTTGCTTCTCATATATATTATAGACTTGTTCATTTGTAATCATCTTCCACATTTTTAAAGAGTGCAGCTCTACAAAATTTCACCTAGATCAATACAAATGCAGTTTTTTACCTCCATTTGGATAGACATTTCCGTGTATGCGTTGAATGTTTGCTTGTGTCTAGTCATTGTCTTTTGATGCTCTCACAGGTTCAACACCACCAGACCTGCTGTCTACAAGGTGCCATTGTTGCAACTGATAGGAGAAGAGCAATATCTAGGAGTGAAAGAGTAGAAGAAATTACTTCATAAGTGTGTGTTTCATAGCACCTTGGGTGATCTCTGTTCTGGAGTTTCCATTGAAGCCTCCCTGCTAGTTTCTTACAGCCTAGTCCTTTTGCCAAGTGCGTAGTGTATGTATGCATTTGTCTGATTCTGAGAGTGGATGTGTGAAGGTCAACCTTTTATTTTGGTGCATCACCTCTTTTAGAGTAGGTTGTTTATTTTTTGCATTTCTTCTCCCTTTTCATCCCCCCTTTATTATATCTATATATACCTATATTTTATGCTGCCTAAAACAAACATGATGCATCAAAGGGAGCTAGCCCTTATCTAGAGACTCTCCTCTCCTACTTCACCATCCCACAGGTGAGAGAGGAGTTTCCATGTTGCGAGGAGAGGGTAGGAACCTATTTTCCTACCACTAGGTGCACTTTCCAGCGTCAACAAATTTGGCATGCCTGGTGGGACACACAGTTTGATAACTCAAAAAGGTTTTAGGATTGATGTTGGTCCTATCACAACAAATTTTATTTCTATCATCTAGTGACTCTGAGTTAAATCAATTGGTTAAGTAGTTCTGGTACCATACCATCAAGAAACAACATTCTGGTATGTATAATCCCATCATTCAGAGCTATGGACTCTACTTTTTTTGGCCAGCATGGCTATGATCCTTACCAGCCTTATGGTGATCCTTACCATGCCCAATATGGCCAGTCTCAACCCTACTACGAGTTATATCACCCATGTGCTCAGTCTTCTCAGTATGTCACTTCTCCCACTCAACCCAATATTTTCACCAATCAACCAGTTTTTGCCTTCAAGCGAGCACTGCTGGGATACAACAAATATGTAATTGATCTTAACACTAGAAAGGGGTATGGCCAATAAATTCCTGATCATATCATCCATCAAGTGAGGAATGCGCTGGATTAGGTTAAGAAAGAATGGGCTCTTATTGAAAGAGCGAATTGGCATAGGATTTCAAATGAGATGCTAGATGTGAGTAGTTTAATTGCATCTGTGGAAGAGAAGCTGAGTGTGCATGAGAGGTAGCCTTACCAAGTCTATCAACCTGCATACTCACTGCCCAAAGTGTCATATCAGTCATATACAGCCCTTGTTCTTGAGCCAAGTCGAGCCTGTCAAAGTCCTTTCCCCAATTATGTTGAGGAGAGTTCTGAAATAGCAAACCTTGTGTTTAAGGTTAATCTTGATAGATAGATCGAGTTGGCAAACCTTCAGATGCAGTAGTCCATTTTGGTAGCAAGGGAAGTAGAATCTAAATCTTCACTGCCCTCTCACATTATGGCCTCATCAACCCTAATGGAGATGCCCAGTCTAAACTTTTTGAGATGGAATCAAGTGATTGAGTCACGGAATAGCAAGGGGTGAAAGACATTGTCCAAGAGTGTGAGGTACAAGATCAGGTTAGTCCTTCTCAAGTTCCCTCCACCCTCCTTCAGGAGGCTCCTTGCATTTCATGGCAGTCTTCATGCACTCCCCATCTCTATGGTGTTTCCCATGAGCTCCAAGCAAAATGATGATTATCTAGCTAAGCGGGTTGAGGAATTAGAGGCTAAGATGAGACTACTGAGAGAAAGAGAGATGGAGCTTTCAGACCCTGCAGAGGAGCCAATGCCAAAAGACACCCCTTCCACTAATCCACAAGCTAATTTCAATATTGATGAAATGTTGGTAAAGTGGAAGGACAAAAATCAAGAAATCTTGGCCCAAGGTCTACCCCCTCCTATTCTAGAGAAAACTCCCTCTTGTATGTCGAATCCTTTCTATCAGATGGCCCTTGCTCATTCTGACTCATTTGATGCATCAATCGATCCTACCCTCAATCTCGTGTGCCTCACTTTTTAGCATGCCTCTTCTCAAACAACTCTTCATGTACAGGAGCAGACCCTCCCAAATCTTCCCCAACCTCCTCAAGTCTTTCAACATGATCTCCCATTTCCAAATTGGAAGAAGGAACACCATGAACCAACTCAGGACCTAGAGAATGATAAAGTTGCTGCCTATTTACAAAAGCAAGATTCCAATCCTAGGATCACAAGCTAGAAGCAAACAGTGGAATCTTGGGGTGGAAAGGAGGAAGAAGGGAAAGGTTTTGCTCAAAACCTTGAAGAAGATGGGGCTGATCCTACTCTTGATGATGATTGTGACTTCTGAGAAAGGCTTTTCCAGGAAGATATGGATAGGCAGATTATAGAATTGGAGTCTAGGGCAGGTTTCCTCAGCCAATGTGTAATGGATGGTTCAGACCAAATGACACATTCCATGTTTGAACACACCCCACCTACACATCCCCAAGAAAACTATCAGACCATGCCTGATATAGGTGAAGTGATGACTAAATCGAAGGAGGAGAATCATTCTATTCTAGTTCAAGGATTGCCTCCTCTTCCACATGAGTTCATCCATCAGTGTTCCACTTCACCCCTTCTCAAAGATGAACTTGTCTTGAGGGAAGCAAGTGAAGAAGTGTATGCTCAGTTCATGACTGATCAGGGAGACTTCATGAGTGCGGATGAGGAGGAGATCACCTTAGGTGACATGGAAGAGCATGGACAACTCTTGTTCATGTTTTGAATGATCCATTTGAAGACATTGAGGTAGGCTGTATTATTTTTCAAGGAGGCTATGAGCTGGATAAGAGTGGAGAAGGCAGCATTGGGGTTCAAACAAGCATGCAAGGAGGCTGTAGTCTTTCAGATTTATCCCTCTGAGAGGTTGCTGAATTTGAAGATATCTTCTTTGAAATCATCAAGGAAGATGGTCATACCATGGAACCCAAGCATGAGGCAGAGGAGAGTAAGTCAGTCAAGGGTGCATATCAAGGAGCTTATGGTGATGAGCTGGCAACAATCATTTTCTTGATGGGAAACACCATCTTGAAGAACCAATAGGAGGCAAGCTTCTAAGAACAAATAGAGTATGTATACATTGGGAGCATGTTTGAATATCCACTCAGATTCCAGCCAAACCAGGTGACCAGCAAGAGGAACAAGTCACCAAATCTCATTTTCATTCAGCAACTTGCCTACCACGATAAGTCTTCTTTCTAGGAAGGGGACATGAGAAATTTTCCTTTCGATCCAGGAGGGAGGTGAGCTTTCCTGGTTAGCTATATATAGTAGTTTGTTTTTAGTTGTTTTCCTTATTTTCCCTAAGTGCAGTTACACAGGTAGCATTTTTAGCCTTGTGTGTTTCCCTTTGCTTGGGGGTAAAAGCTTCATGTTTGATTCTCAAATCTTTTGGGCTGTTGATAATTATTTCATAGCTACATCTGACTCTGTGCCCAATGGATTTTAAGGCAACTGGGTTCTAAGCATAGCAAGCATGCTTCCCTTGTAATTCACCATTCTGTTGACCAATTTTGCCCACTGGCAAAATCATGGTCAACTCCTCCCTTTCCTATTCGAAAAGCAATCATTTTTGGGCTACACTGTTCAATGCCAGTGTTTCTCTACTTTTTTCAACACAATTGGTTCAAGACTTAAAGTTCAAATGCCCTAGTGGAGGGCCGGCACTTCAAATGAAAAGGACCCAGGTAAGGTCAGTTTGGTTTGAAGTCCAAAGTTCAATTCATTCGAAATTGACTAAGTCTAGGTCTCGAATACCTCCGGGCACGGCTTAACACAAAGGCAAAGGGAAAGGGCAATCTTCAGGTCAAAAGGCCTTTCGGAGGGCAAGCACTTAACATTTGCATGGAAGGATTGGGTGAGTCCAAAGCTTAATTAAAATAGATAGTCCCAAATTCCTTCAGACTTTTTGCCCAAATGAATTCCTTCAGACAAAAATTCTGAATGAATTTGGGCACGCTTCAAATACAATGCAAAGGCCTAGCAGTAGTCCAAAGTCTGTGCAGACCATCCAAGGTAAAAAGTGACCCACCAAGGTGTTAAAGAGAAGGCAAAGCTACAGAAGTTAACATGGATCTGACTGCCAACAAGCACGGGAACGTCGATGAAGCCATCAAAGTTTAATGAATGAAATAACTGTTTGTGTTCAAAATAAATAGGTGCTAACTGGAAAGAGCCAGAAATGCAGTAACCTACTAAAAGTTCACCCCTGGGGGCCAAACAAGCCAGATAAAGACAAAATTGAGAAAAGGACAAGAAGACATTCATGAAATGAGCAAGCAGTTAAGTCCAAGTGGTGCCAATTTGAGAAGTGACATTGGCAGGTGAAATAGTGCCAGCGAATTGATCATTTGGAATGATAGCAGCCAGCAGTGCAACCGCTTTCTCTATTTCACATTAAATTGGAAGGCAAACCATGTAAGTCACCCAAGCAAGAAATGTAGATTTCAAGCAGACAAATGAACACCTCAATAATATTTTGAGCGACTTGTTTCTTTTCATGAAGGGACACATATGCCACTTGTAAAAGAAAGAGTGCCAAATGGGCCTCTTTGCTTCTCATAGATACTGTAGACTTGTTCATTTGTAATCATCTTCCACATTTGTAAAGAGCGCAGCTCTGCAAAATTTTACCTGGATCAATATAAATGCAGTTTTTTACCTCCATTTGGATAGACATTTTTGTGTATGCGTTGAATGTTTGCTTGTGTCTAGTCATTGTCTTTTGATGCTCTCACAGGTTCAACACCACCAGACCTACTGTCTACAAGGTGCCATTGTTGCAGCTGATAGGAGAAGAGCAGTATTTGGGAGTGAAAGAGTAGAAGAAATTACTTCATAAGTGTGTGTTTCACAACACTTTGGGTGATCTCTATTCTGGAGTTTCCATTGAAGCCTCCCTGCTAGTTTCTTGCAGCCTGGTCCTTCTGCCAAGTGCATAGTGTATGTATGCGTTTGTCTGATTCTGAGAGTGGATGTGTGAAGGTCAACCTTTCATTTTGGTGCATCACCTCTTTTAGAGTAGGTTGTTTTTTTTCTGCATTTCTTCTCCCTTTTCATCCCCCCCCCCTTTATTATATCTATATATACCTGTATTTTGCACTGCCTAAAACAAACATGATGCATCAAAGGGAGCTAGCCCTTATCTAGAGACTCTCCTCTCCTGCTTCACTGTCCCATAGGTGAGAGAGGAGTTTCCATGTTGTGAGGAGAGGGCAGGAACCTATTTTCCTGCCACTGGGTGCACTTTCCATCATCAACAGACACACTTTAAATGTACCCAATTTGAGAGTACAAGCTGCATGCTTATGACATTGATTTATCCCGAGACAAGTTGCACACTAAAATATTACCATCATGGGATTTAATGTGAAGAGCTTAGAATTAGAGGAAAAGAGAGAATGTTCTACTTTAGGAAGGGAAACACCACTAGAACTGGGTCTCCAAAGAGAATATAATAAGTACTCTAGTAGAGTAGATTTGATCATGATAAGATAGTTTTGCCCTAGTAGGGTGAATCTTGATCATTGATAAAGAATAAATAATGATTTTCCCCTATAGAGCTGATTTGATTCAGACATTGTTCAGATGTTGTGCCCCAGCATGGGCAATTGGCAAGCACAATAACTCAAGGATATAACCTAAAAGATAGGTTAAAGCGAGCAGGGGCAAATAAACATGCGATGGGGTAATGGCTTAGAAATCCATATAAAACCAAGCATATGAGAATGCACAAACTAATGAGAGAGATTAAAATAAGAATGGAGATAGCTAAGCTAGCCTCAATATAAATTAATTGCTACCTACATAGTTCCATGGACTCATGTTCCAACATGAACTTCAAGATAATGTAGTTCACCCATGTTTTGGAGAGAATGGAATGAGGAATAATTAAAATAGACCAATAATTTGATTATACTTATAATGTATGCAAAGAGGTACACATCTAAGCATAGACAAAGAAGCATGAAATGCATGTTACCTAGAAGCCTAATTCCATATCATGAGCCTAGGTTTTGTAAAGTGTTCTTGAGAATCATTCATCATAGCTGATGTTGACATTAAGACTTTGAGACCTGAGCACAAAGTGGTTTTATATAGAAAAAAATTAGGCATCATAAGTATGAATAAATTATAATGACATAATATTCTAATTTCACTGAGCCAATTCAAATGTGAATACCTATAACTAAGGATAATGGTAAAACAAGGACCAAAACTAGAGTTAGAATGATTTACATGTAAAAAAAAAAGTAAAGACAAAGAAAAAGATAAACATAAATGAACCTAGCTTGAAATCAATATATGATCTTAAGTAGGAACAAAAATGTTTATAAAAAAATGCAAGAATGTCTTAATGACATGAGACCAAGATATGAATAATCAATCTCCATGTGGATTATCAAGGCATTCTTGAATAGAAAAGAGAAAAGCAAAATCAAATAGAAAAATAAGACACCAACAACAATCAAATAAATAAAATGGTCTAAGAGCAATGTAATAACATAGGATCAAGATATAAACAATCAAGATCCATGTGAATCATCAAGATGTTTTGAAACACAAAAGAGATAATCAAAAACAATTAAGGAAACACAAGAACAAGATGAGACAAGAAGTAATAAAAGGAGAAAAGGAGAAGAAATGAAAGGAGAGGTGCGAAAGAACAACAAAAAACTAAGAAAACACAACAAAACACCAATAAAACTCAAATAAACACACAAACAAAAACCAAGTTAGTGTAATTTAAAGACAAATGTTCATATATGTGCGGTAGAGGTGTTACTTTCCACCACATCATAACAATGAACTATGACATGACAATTTTTCCCTAATTAAATAAGAACAATGACAGAAGAAATGGGGGAAGAAAAGAAAAGGAAGGGGTTAGCTGAGCTAACTCCATATGTATAAGACAAATGGACGCTACCTACATAGTTCTATGGATGCATGTTATAACATGAACTTCAGGCCAAATTTAGTTCCTCAAGATATGGGATAGAATAAAAATGATGATCAGACTAGCATGATTAATGTTATAGAAGAAATGGAAGATAAGATAAACAAATGAGAATGGTCTGGAAAATAATAAGATAATGAGATGAGAAAGAATGATCTTGTAAAATGGCAAGTGCATGGGACAAGATGAAATGAACTAGTGTTTCTATGCTTACAAAATGGCAAGAGCATAGCATGGTGGAATGGGAATGTAAAAATGTATAGAAGCATGAGATAATGTTTTTTTTCCTTTTGTGGATCATGTTCTAATGTTTTTGGTGTTTTTGGGATAAAATATGCACTAAGTGAGACCATCTAATCGAGGAGATGCATATCCTGAGAGTAGAGGTTCCAATAAGATAGCTAAGTTGGATGCAATGACCCATGCTCACAAATCAGTGAGATTGAGGATCTTGATAAAATAATAAAGAGAAGTAAATGTGATATAGAATAATGTGTAGCCTAAAGTAAAAAAGAAGTATCTACATTCACCTATCTGTAATAATGTAGCAATCATCTGGAACTGAGAATATGTTTGTGTTCACATGTCTGAAACTTCACAATACTATCCTAGCTAAACTGCTTTGTAGAACTACTACTGAGGATGTTCATAATGTTCATGAAACATAGTAAAGATCATAATTGGTCAAAGGATAAAAAGTGTTCAAGATTATAACATGCCCTAGACATAAAAAAGAATATGCTTCTCAAAGAGAGAAATCTAAAATGGGATGAAGAATGTGTTTAGAGTGCTAAGGATTCAAAGCTTTTACTGTCTAGAATAATGAAAAATGGACTAGGGTAGTATAAAATGCATTCAAGGTAAGATAAAAGGGTGGGATAAAATTACATTAGCACAAGTTTCCCCCAAGTCAAGGGTCTTGTAGATAATGGTTCAAAGCTATTCATGCGTAGAACCTCTTAAGCTATATGATGTTCATGGGATCTGAAAGTTCTTCACCATTAGGTTTAGCCAGTTGATATGCTCCTGATTCATGGTTGTTGTGATAATATATGGTCCAAACCAATTAGGCTAAAACTTGCCTTTATTTTTGGGTTCAACATTCATGTTCTTCTGGTTCTCTTTCAAAACTAAGTCACTAATCTCAAAATCTCAAGGGATTATGCATTTGTTGTAGCTTCTCTACAATATTTTTTGATAGGCTTGTAAGTTTTCTAGGGCATCCAAATGCTTACCATCAAGAAGCTCTAGTTCTTACAGCCATGAGGCTCTATAGTCTTCATCATCTTCAATGTGCTCCAGTGATATTCTTAATAATGGGATCTCAATCTCAATTGGGATGATAAATTTAGTGACAAAAATAAGGGAGTATGGAGCAGCTCCAATTAGGGTGCAATGATTGGTTATATAAGCCCAAAGGGTAGGAAATAGTTACAAGTGCCAATTATGTCCAATATCATTGACAATCTTCTTTAATATGGCTAGAATGGTTTTATTTGATGCCTCAACTTGGCCATTACCTTGTGGGTTATATGAAGTGTATTTCTTGTGCTTGATCTTGAATTTTTTAGAAAGATATTTCACATCTTTGTTCATAAAGGATCTACCATTATCAGATATAATACGGGCTAGGATGTCATATCGATAGATGATATGGTAATGAATGAATTTGGTGATTTATTTCTTGATAACATAAGTGAGAGGAATGACCTCAATCCACTTGGTAAAGTACTCGATTGCAGTCAAAAGGTGCTTATGTCCATCTAAAGATGTTGGGTTAGTTTTCCCAATGAGATCGAGACCCCATGTTGAAAATGGCCATGGTGTTGTGATTGACTAAAATGGTAAGAAAGGTGCATGTATCAAGTTTCCATGATGTTGACAAGGAACACACTTATTTACGTAATTACAAGCATTTGTCTCCATTTTGGGATCATAATAGCCTATTCTGAGGAGTTTCTTTACTAGGACTACACCATTGGTATGGGCTCCACACATTCCTTCATGAACCTCTTTTAGTGCCATCTTGGATTCTCCTAAAGATAAAAAATGACTAAGCATTCCATCATAGCCTTTATGATAAAACATGTTTCAAGGGAAGATATAATGTGTTAAGTGATGAATGAATAGTTTTTGTTAGTTGTTGGAAAGGTCAGTGGGGAATACATGACTATGGAAATAGTTATAAAAATCTTGGTACCATGGTAGCTCAGGTGAGGGATTAGGAACAACAATGGTGTATATCCTCTCTGAATCTGATAGATTATGTGTTGGCTGAAGAAAATTTTCAATCAAAAATTGATACTCTTTAGCACTTTTATGTATTTGAATTATGGAACCAATTATTTCCATGGTGTTGGTAGATCTATTATTGATTCGTAGAACTTGCTCAAATTGTAAAGATTTAAAATGTGTTTTGAGGTTCAAAATAATTTACTTGTAAGGAACAAAATTGTCATCTTTTATTTATACTAGTCAGTTATTTGATTTATGATTAGCTATGAATCTCCATAGACCTTTAAGCTTTGAATATCCTATTGTATAGTAAGAGCCCTATAACCAATGCCCCATATTCAACCATATTGTTTGTATAATGAAATTGTATATGGAATGCTTTGGGGATCAGATCCCCCTATGGTGTGATTACCAATATGCTAGCTATAGACCCTCAAGATGTGAAGGATCTATCAAAATAGAGTGTCCACTATTCAAGTTTTTATGATGATTGTTTTATCACCATGATAGAATCATCAGGAAGGTCAAAGTTGAGAGGTTGAGTGGACTTAATAGGAGCTTCTGCAGGTTGGTTAGTAATAAATTGTCTTTTAATTGCTTTTTGATTCTAGTACTCAATATCAAACTCACTAAGGAGCATAATCCATTTAGCCATGCATCCTTGAAGATTTACATTAGACAATAGGAACTTGAGAGGATCTACTTTGGCGATAATTTTTTTTTTGTTATTTAGCATATAATGTCACAATTTTTGAGTGGTGAACACCATAGCTAAAAATGCCCTCTCAATAGGCATATAATTATATTCATAATCTACCAATGTCTGGATTAAATAATAAATAACATGTTCCTTACCATGATCATCATGTTGAGCCAAAAGTGCCCCCAGTACATGTTCTGTGGTTGATATATAAAAAGTAATGGCTTTCCTTGTGTTGGAGGTCATAAGACTGGTGGATTGGCCAAGTATTTTTTAAGTTTTGTAAATGCTATCTAACAATCTTCATCCCACTAAAATTTTACCCCTTTCTTTAAGAGATGGGTAAATGGGTGGCACTTATCTACCAATTGAGAAATGAACCTGCATATAGAGTGGATCTTTCCTTGTAGACCTCATAGTTGTTTAAGATTGTTTGGTGGAGTCATTTACATAATAACATTGACATTTGGTCTACTTCAATCCCTTATTATGATACAATGAACCCTAGAAAATTTCTTGATGTAACTCCAAAGACACATTTCTTAGGATTCAAGTGGACTTTATATTCATGAAGCCTTTAAAATATTCTTTGTAGAATGTTAGGATGTCCATCTCTTATTCTTGATTTTACTATTATATCATCAACACAGTCCTCGATAATGTCATGTATCATGTGATGGAAAATGATAGTCATTACACATTGATATGTGGCTCCAACATTCTTAAAACCAAATGGCTTGACTTTATAGCAGAATGTCCCCCATGAAGTGATTAATGAGGTCTTATATCTTCAAGGGCTATCTTGATCTAATTGTAACCAAAAAATCCATCCATTAAGGATAAAATTTTGTACCCAATAGTTGAGTCGACAATCATGTCAATGTTGGGTAGAGGAAAATCATCTTTGGGGCATGCTTTGTTGATATCATAGAAATTAGTACAACTACATATGCTTGGGGTCTTTTTACTCACTGGTACTATGTTGGAAACCCATTCAGATTAGTCTAGTGGTCTGATAAAATTGGCTCCTAACAACTTTTCTAACTTGGCCTTAACTAAAATGGTGATGCATGAATGCATATTTATTAATTTTTGTTTGAATAGTTTAGCACCAGGGTGGACAACAAGATGATGCACAACTAAATCTGGGTCCACGCCTAGCATGCTAGAGTATGCCCGTGCAAATATGTCTATTTAATGTTCTACTTTAGTAAGGGTATTTCTAGAATAAACAATTTTGGGACCCTCATAGGTTCCCAAGTTCAATTTTATTGTGTTCTCCACAAGGAGTGTGGATCCATCTTCTAGAATTATAGGCAATGTATAGTCATGATCATTTTCCTCAGCTATATCTTCTTGTTGTTCCTCCCAAAAATCCAAATAATATAAAGATTTAGAATATGCCTTCTTAGCTAAAGGCCAATTATAAAAAACCTCTGGAAACTCAAGAGTAATATGCTCAAATATTTGATTTTTTTTGAAGAAATGATTGTACTAGATATGGAAGTTGGGCTAGATGGAATTTCTATGTTCTAAGGGGATAAGCAAAATTTCCTACTTGGGAGTGCCTAAAATAGGTTTTCACTCAAAGGCTTACCTTTTTCTTTACTTTTTCCCTCATCGACAAGTGCCTCAAAGAGGTTTTCACCCAAAGATATCAATTTTTTTTCTTTATTATGACCAAGAAATTTTGCCTGCTCTTAAAAGTAAGTAGAAGGATACAATGAAAAATCAAAGCCCTACTTATGATCACCAATGGGGAATACATCTCATAGGCCCATGTATTCTACAATTGAGTCTCCATTTTGAAACTCATCAAGGCATATGACTAAATTTTGTTGGTCCCAATCTATGAGTTCAAGATGGTAAAGGCATAGGTTATAGTGTGGGTTTTCTTCAGGAAGGGAAGCTCTAATGGTAAAGATATAATGTCCTACTTCAAGAAGGGAAGCACCACTAGGATGGGTTTTTGCTTTAAGATAGGAAGCGTTAATAGACATTATGGTCAATATGGCATTTGAATTAAACAAATCTAAGTCAGCAAGCTCATCGAAAAGGTTATAATGGGATGTTGTGTCATTGCTAGGAGTCTCATTACTAGTCACTTCAGAAGAGTCACTATCAAATGTCATGAGGTCATCCTCTAGTGGTTTAAATCTGAGACCATGATTCCAATTGACAAATCTATTTGATAAGGGTTCTAAAATTCCTTGTACCTATGGGTCAAGGACTTTCCCTATATAGTCAAGATGATCCATTATCCTATTAGGGATAGGATACTTTAGATTTTGAAAATAATCATTAAGGCCTTCAGAACATAACCAATCTCCCTTGGTAAAAGCCTCTAGATCTTCTTTGGTGTGATTGCAGGTACAAAAACCACATGAGGTTTTGGTTTTTTATTCTTTGGTTGCCAAATCTGATTAGATCTATTAGGAGTCTGGGAAGTTTTAGGCTTACCAAATGTTATAGGGGATTTTGGTAATTTTAAAATATAGAGGATGTCCTTTAGATGGTACATGGACATGCCTATGTCTTTAATAATAACTTGCTTATCTAGAGCTTTAGGAAATGAATCATCCAAAGTGGAGGCTAGATAACCAAGGTCGATATAATTATATAGAGATGGATGAGAAAAGATGGCTTTGTTATTCTTTGTAATGAATTTATAACCTAGGCAATAGTTATAATTATGGAACTCTACCTCAAGATGTTTGTAGTATAGCTATGGCTACTGATCAGTGGGAATAGTAACCTTGATCCCATCATGGGGAAACTTAAGGCATTGGTGAAGATTAGATGGAACCACCTGTACTTCATGGATCTAAGGATGACCAATAAGTATGTTAGAAGGAAGCCCGATATCCACAATATGGAAAAATGTGTGATGAGAAATAGACCCAACCATGATTGGCAACCAAATTGTACCAGGTGACTCCCTCTTGGCATTATCATAAGCCTTGATTGTAATAGTTTCTAGTTGAATGTCTTTATCCATGTAGCCAAATCATCTTACCAATTTAAGAGATATGATGTTCAGCCCTGAATCATTATCTATAAGAACCCACTTGATTTTGTGATCTATAATGATTATTTTAATGTATAGTGGGTTATTATGGTTTGGGCTAAGGGTGGACTTGTCTTTCTAATCAAATATGATTTGCCAAAATGAAGACAAGTGTCCAACTAGGTTATGAAACTAATCAAGGTTTATATTATTAGGCATAATAGATTCTTACAAAATTTTGTTGAAGATGGTTCGATGGACATCAAATGTCCATAAGAGTTCTAATATGGAAATTTGTGTAGGGTTTTTATCTAATTGATCTATTAGACTATAAGGCCTTTGAATTATGGATTAAACTATTTTAGTCTTTGTTACGATAGTATTCAGTTTTGGAACTATTGGCACAATGTTCTCATTAGGTTTTATGGAAGAAGTGGGTAAAGGGCCCTAGATGGTAACTCAAGGGTGTCTAGTTATGACTGCACAACCTATAGGTGGTAAGGAGTTATTATAATTAGAAGAGGAAGGCAGAGGGCCTTGTATGGCAACTCACAACTGACTGACTATATTGCTACAACTTTGGGTCAATGAGGAGCCTTTATAATTAGAAGAAAGGTTGTTAAGAATTAGTAACCCATATAAATGGAGTCATAACATGAAGATGTGAACTCGACATGGTATTACTAGGGGGATAGGGTGTTGACCCTATAATGATGGGTCCCATGTTGTGAAGAACATGAGATTGGCCACGTGGTTTCATAGTAGTAGTGGTAATGTGGGCTACAAAAATGCATCCCATAGTATTATTATAGTCATAAGGTACATTATTATAAGCCACATTATTAGTATGGGCATTATGATCTCAATTATGCTCATTATGATTTTGACCTTATTCTTGGTTCTAATTTTACCTCTGTCCATGATTGTGACCATTTTGATTGTTTCTTGGTGTTGGTGGATCATGTCGAGGAAAGGGGTCTTTGTATATTCCCATATCTTGATTTATGTCCTAATTAGGGGCCAATTTAATTTCCAATTCACTACTTTTAATAAAGTCCTCAATAATATGTTGTAATTGAATGCAACGATATGCACCGTGACTAGCAATATGATGAAAGTTACACAATTTGTTCTCTTTGTACCAATTTGGTTTTGGTTGATCTTGAGGAAATGGCCTTGATTCTAGATATACAATTAAATTAGCTACAATGAGCTTTTGTAACACTATTTCAACTATATCTCCTAACTTGATAAAGACTCTAAAATTGTTATGAAATGTCCTTTGTGGAGGTTGTCTCTATAAAGTAGGTAGTGGATTTGTGGGTGTTAATTATACATTTGGAGGAGGCATAGCATGTACCATTTGTACATGTCTTGTTTTAGTCACCCCACTTCCAACCATGTTCTTATTTTTTCTAAATCCTTTAGGCTTTCCTACATAACTATTTGAATTGGTGATTTAGTCTAATTAGATACTTGACCTTGTGCAAAAATCTTAACAAGGCCCTTAGAAATAAAAGCCTTCTCAATTTGTACTCCTTTGTCCATAATTTATTCAAATGAGTTAGCACAAGCTAACCATAGATTATGTACAACTTTAGGATGCAATTTTTTTGAAAAGATATCAACCACTTATTTGTCTAGCAAGTTATGTTGAAAGTGACCTACCAATGCTCTCCACCTTTGCAAATATGCAGTGAAATTTTCACCATCATGCTGCTTGGCTTTGCATAAGTTAACAATGGTTAATTCATTTTCTATGTTATATGATAAATGGTTAACAAACTTTTCTGATAAGTCATTCCAATCTGCAATTGATCCCTTGGGTAGTTTAAGTAGCCAATTAAGATCTTGTCTCACTAAACTTCATGAAAATAGTCATAGTAAGTACTTTCTACTATAATCAACCTCTTGACATAAGACAAAGAATGCCTATATGTGCTCACATGGATCTCCTTTTCATTTGTACTTATCAAATTTGGGTGCCTCAAAATGAGGTGAAAAGGGGTTTTGGGGAATAGATAAATCAAATGGATATGGGCATATCTCATCAAATTTGTACTTTTTGACTCTATTATTCATCTTCAATCTTTGAAAATTTTCCTTCATAGAATTCCATTCTTTCATGTTTGGTGCATTTGTGGATTGGATAAGATGTTTTTCATTTGGAATGTGCCCCTAGTTTTGTTACTATTGGGGTGGAATGTGCCCCTAGTTTTGTGTGGATTTATGGGGAGTGTATACCTTTTGATCCATGAATTAGTTTTGATTTTCTCCTTGAGTTGAGAACATAAGCCATTGATTCTTGGAGTATAAAACATTCCTCGAATTTGGCTATTTTGTACTTTGTTGATTTTGGAAATTTTTATGTTTATTTACCAATTTTTGTGTCGGTTGGAAAGAACTAGCCAAATTGTTTTGAGGGATTTCCTCAATTTGAACTGAATGTTTGAGTTTTTGAGTTTGTAAAGTAACAAGAGGTTCTTGATGATTGAATGATGTATGTTTCATCTCAAATGGAACACTTTGTAAGTTCTCTTGTGACTTTAAATATTTATTTAGATTACCTTGATCTACTATGGTAATGTCCTTAACTATTATTTATTGCATACTTTCAACCACATTTCCTTGTTTTTTTGAAGCATCATTTTGAATTCAAGTGGAAAATAGGGAGTTAGTTATGTTTGTGACAAGTTGATCTGCATATCATTGACTTATTATCTTGATCTTAGCTAGAAGATCTGGATTT
The DNA here is from genome assembly GCA_037957365.1 of Torreya grandis. Lineage (NCBI taxonomy): Eukaryota > Viridiplantae > Streptophyta > Pinopsida > Cupressales > Taxaceae > Torreya > Torreya grandis. The sequence continues at coordinate 190,193 of JARHVA010006116.1, read as the reverse complement.
GTGGGTTTTGACTCTATTTGTATTTCTTTTCCTTTGTTAGAGGAAGAAGCTATATATTCATGCAAAAGCTTGCTCTTTCTGTCATTGTTCTCCTTTAACTAAGGTATGCAATTTTTCTATATGAAAATTAGAAGGTATTCTAGCACCTAATTCTATCAATCTAAGAAGGGCTTCATCTTGATCTTCTTGGGGTTGATATTCATTATAATCATCTTCAGATCCTAATGTTTGTAGGATGTCATAAAAAATAATGGGGTTATCTTGACCATCATAAAATTTCTCATCTTCACAATTAAATCCATAAGAGGCCCCACTATGAGTGAACATTTGAGTCATGTCTAAGAGAGTTGTTCTATGTGTTGACTAACTTTGGACCAATGCTTGGAAACCAAACAAAGTATGCTTTGGCTCTCTTTTAAACAAATAACCAAGGTACCAATGAGACTATAAGTGAGGGTGGTTTGGAACCATGCACAATTGGAAGATTTCATTCATGAGTTTACTCAACCTTTGGTAAATTTGAAATTGTATAGATCAAAAGAGGGTAAGATAACTCAAAGACCCAAGGTGAAAACTAGTACACCAAGGCCTAGATATTTGTGATATGCCCGTACTGTAAAAGCTAGTTTCAACTTTGACAAGTTGACCCTAGAAGTTTAGAGTAAATCTCTCTGAATTATGAAGAAGACAAAATGAACTAACTCAAGATGTAAAAACATACATGAATCACTAAGTATAAAGCTAGGACCAAATAGGCATCATGTCACCACATGGTTCTAATAGGATAAAATATGTTCTAGGACTCAAAGCATGAGTGATATGTAAGATGAATTTACTCCACCAAGATGATAATGTGATTTTGAGTCTAATAAAAGACCTTCAATCCAAATTTAAAATTGAACCCAAGTTAAAAAAAGTTTAGTGCGCAAATGGTGAACCCACTTTGACACACCAGCACTTAGAACTTAGAAAGGTTCAATTTCAAATATGGATTATAAATGAAGGATTTAAAAAAATTGGGTAAAAGATCTAGACTCAATTGGCCAGCATGACTGTGCCAAAGTGGATAATATGACGCAAAGCTTTTGATAACAATTTGAATAGGGAAAAGATGAATTTTCCAATTGGACAGCGTAATGCCTCCCTTACTCAAGAAAATTGAGGATAATATGTTTTGGTTAAGTTCATTGAGTTAACAAGTAGTTTTAGACACAAATCAAGACCAAGTAAGCTAATTATAAAAAACAAACGTCTTAAGTCTAAAGTGACAAGGTATGGCAAAGTGGGGTCTACTAAACTAGTAAGGTTTCAATCATTCTAGGGGAATAGATTGTATAATGACTTTCACATCAAATGATGCAAAATAAAAGAACAAAAATTGGGTGACCATGACATTCGATAGTTATAAAAAGGTCTAGTCCTTTTTACAACCACTACATCCTACTATTCACTCAGTGTAGTGCGATGTCCAAATGTAGATACGTCCCATGTGAAACTCTAATTATGAGCCAAATGAAGTTAATGCCAGGAGGTAAAACACTAAATCAAAGCTTCCATAAATAACTTTTAGGAGGTAATGGTATCCCCCTCACAATCCAAGTTTACATAAAAATAAAGAAAGCATAAAAATAGAAAGACTTTAGGGTCATTTTCAAGATCACTCAAACTTTAACACGATTTTGGGGAACACTTTAGACAACATTCTTTCTAAGCCTTGGACTAGGCTTTTTGCAACAGGAATGGCATTTTTGATTCCAAGGGTTCCCTAAAGGGGACAAATTAAAGAGCATACATATGGCATCCCTCTTTTTGCCAAACAAAATATAACTTAAGTAACTAAGTAAATACAAAAAACTTGGAAAGGTGAGTTCATTTTAAAGCCCTAATGGAAAATGAGGTGGTGTTCATTTGACCCCTTGGTCTTAATTGCAAACTTTGAAAAACATACTAAAAACTCATTTAAGCAATTAAATGTTACTTTAAAGATAAAAATAACATTCCTAATCCATTTTAATGCATGCAAAAGGTGATCTAAATATGTTTTTAGCCACTTTTAATCTTGATCATGTAACAAAAAATATTAGCATGTCCTTTAGCCTTGAATTTAATTTAGTTTGAAATAATGAATTTGAAAAATAGAGCTCTCAAGTTTTTTTACATAAAACAATCCCTCTACTATACAGAGTGATCCCACTACTTGCAGGACAATACCACTACTATGAGAGTTGTAGTATTGTAACTAATCACAGATGGTATAGTCATAATACTGTGACTCAATTAGATGATCCCTCTAATAATAGGATAATCCTGCTACTCAGCAAGTTTTGGTATTATTGCTTAACAACTAATGGTTAAACAATACCATGACTCAGTTAAACAACCCCACTAATAGTAGGACAATCCTGCTACTAAGCTAGTAGTAGTATTTTCTAACCTACACAAAAGCATAGTTAGTCTAAAAATAAAACACAAATAGCTAAGCATAATACTTCTAGTCCAATTTACAATACCACCATTTGCAAGATAATCCTACTACTAGCAGGACAATACCATGACTATGTTTTTTACAAAACTGTGACTTACAAACAAACATTTTTTACAAAAAAAATTTCACTCCTTTTGGCCTCCATTCCAACTTTCTGCAAGAAAAAAATTGGTGAGTTTCTTGAGGGAGATTTGTGACCATTTTTACAAGGCTAGGGAGGTCCCACTGGGTGTGCTAAGATGTAGAGAGGATTACAAAGTAAGTTAGTCAAACATTAGTCCATAAATCATAAAAAATGCATAAAGAAATAACTAACTAAGCCTATCTATTCCTATGGGAATTACAAAGGATATCAAGAAATAAATGAAAGAAATCAAACTTCATATTACCTTCCCAAATGAATTCACCATACCCATGTGGCTCAAAAGCATGTTCTCCCTTGATCAAGCATCTTTGTCTTTGTCAACAAAGGTGGCAAACTCCTCTAATGTCTCAAGAACACTCCATAAAACCTAGGCTCATGATTTCAAATCACTAAACTAGCCTATCAATGAAGCTCATATCTAATTTTAATGGTCTATTGCAAAGAATTTTGGAGACAATTTTGCATAATAAATTTTCATAAATCAAGCTTAAAATTCATCTCCATGGCCTCTTTATTTATAGATTTTAGAGATTGGGCAAGATCAACCATGATCATCCATCTCAAGATTGAGATGTGTGGCCATGGAAATTCTAATATTTAGAATTACACTCATAAATATCCTCAAGATAAATAATCATTAAAGAGGCATGGGAGGCATTAACTAGGCATTGGGTGACCCATAATCATGATATTTTATGCACTTATGGCTTGATGGATGCCACCCCATAGATGATGTCACTAGGTGATGCAAATATTCAAAATCGATTTCCAATATTGAGATATTCAAAAAGATCTATGGAATTCTTACTTAAGCTCTTCAATTGGATTAATTAGCTTAAGTAAGTTTAATCAAGTTTAGTGTAATTCTTTGGAAACTGGTGCACAATTAATCAAAATGGTCACAAATTCATATTACTGGGTCATAATTTGACTGGAGAGGAACTAGAAGGTTATTTTAGATGAATTTGAGTTGTATTCCAATTTAGGATGTTACCAACACCAAATAACAAAGGTATGTGATGTGTATCAATGAATTATAAGAAAAGAGTGATCTAGAGCACTAAATGGTGAAATTATCATTTTGACTCAAAATTATCTGATCAAAGTTAGCTAGCCCATAAAATGCATCCCCCTATTTAGGGATACTTTGACCTAAATTAGCACTTGTAAGTGACAATTTTGAACCATTTAGGGTGTTTTATGTATTTTGACCTAAAATGTGCATTTGAATGCAATTGGAGTAAGATTGACAATTTCAACATAAATGGTATTACGAATTGGATGTCTACAAATGGTAAATGAAAAATGATTATGTTGCTCTTGCTGACATTGAGATGCTTATCCTAGTCAATATGTGAGACAACATAAATGATCAGTTATAAAGTTACTACCCAAAACCCTTTCAAAAAAGCTACTCTATCAAGAACTGGTTGCTCATCTAGAACTAAATAATGCTATTGCAATCCTCATTGGCAATCGATTCTGCTTCATTCAAATGTTGAGACAATATATCTTTATAGCCTCTATAAAGAAAAGTGATACTAGTGATAAATGATATAAGTGGGTAATAAATAGGTGGGTGATAATGCAATGTATAATGAATGGAAAACAAAGGAAGATCAGGACTTTTAGTCACATGTAATGTTGTTAATTCTAGATTTAACATACTTTTAGTTATGGTAGGGCCAAACACCTCTGAAGATGCTCTCGATATGACCACTAGTTTTTTATATTATTTAGTCTTGAGAGTAGCTATCATTTGATTATGATATAGATTGGAAACTATTTTGATTTGATCTTTGATATTGTCTTTATTATGTAGTGAATAACTAATGTGCTCAATTGTTCGTGCCTCGATGAGGTTTTCACTAATGAATTTGTTTTGATTATCCCTTAGTGCCTTAGAGAAGGTTTCATGAAGAGATGTTAAAATTTGACTTTGATTACCTTCTAGAGCCTTGAAAAAAGTTTCACTAAAAGATGTTGAGTTTGATCTTTGCTTATCCTTTAGCACCTTTGAAAAGGTTTCACTAAGAGATTTTTCTTCTTTTGAATGAATGGGGTCTTCGTCCCTTTGATATTTTTTAAAGAGTATGTTGCCATGGATGTAGTTCAACAAAATGTGATTCTATCAGTCCTAATCGACATTTGTGGGAAGTAGAATGTCAATATAATGGCTATGTTGGGTGGTAATAATGGTGGGATGATGAAAGGCAACATAATCCTTGTAGAAGATACTAGGAAAACTTGTGTTGATGTTGAAGTAATAATCCTCAAAAATCATAAAAGGATCACAAATATATTCAAACTGATCTACAAGGTAATTATAACCAATATTGTAACAACTATGATTATAATCTATTTATGAATCTGATTTCAAAGCAAGGGACTTTGAGTTCGATGTCACAACTAATGTTGATTCTATTTCTAATGCTAAATCTAATGTTAGTTCAAAAATAAAACCTGACTCTAATTCTAGTTATTCATCTGATATGGTTGTTTTGATAATGTTCTATTGAATTCTAAATGTTTGATAAATAATGGCCTATGATGGCATAATGGGCTCTATAAAAAATTATTCATCTTGGAAGGGTTCAACATAGACTGGCTTGTCTAAGTGAAGCCCCTAAAATAGAGGGAACTGCTCAAGGGATGTCTTGATAAAATTATGTTTATCAAAGTGGGATTCCTTAATGAATGGAAGAAGATCAAGAGACAACACTGCAGAGACTGACTTGTCAAGGAGATTAGGCTCTTTAAAAATAGTTCAAATATGAATAGGTAACTTATCACAGGTTGACTTATCACAAATGTATGTTTCAATGATAACATTCTAGTTTTGGTTCACAATTGGTTGCAAAATATCAACTTTAAACATATTATGATCCTCATAAGATGGCTCTTGAAGAGGTAATGGTTCATGTTTTAGCTTGAAGATCGGCGAAGAATTTTTAAAGTGGGGAACATTTGGTTTAGAAGGAACAATGGTTTGTGGTTCAATAATGGGCTCTCCAAAAATTAGACTATTAAAGAAGGGATTAAAAATAATTAGCTTATCAAATGAGTGTTCTTCAACAATAAGTTCATCAAAAATTGGTGGTGGGCCAAGAATGGTAACAACTAGATGCTTTTTAGTTTGCTTGTTCATGCAAACCAAACGAGGAGGTCCTAAAATGATAACCTTCACATGAGATAGATTGTGGAGCTTGATTATTTATGCATGTAAATTGAAAGAGATGGAAGACATCTTAAAATAGTAACCTTTGTGCATTGTGGAGCCTGCTTGCTCTCATAAGTTGGAGGAGAATACCCCAAAATGTTAACAAAAGGACATGTATTATTTTGGTTGCCTATGCAAACCAAAGAAGGAGGTCCTAAAATAGTAACCTTTGCACGTTATGGAGCTTGTTTACTCATACAAGCTAAAGGGGAAGGATAAGGATGGTGTATAACAACTAGCATGGATGCAATTATTTTTCAATAGATAGGCCCAAAGAGGGTAACATCCTCAAACAAGATGGAGTGCTTATGTCCATCATAAAAATATTTACCTTGCAACTAGGGCCATAATAAACCCTATTGCAAGTGTACCTTAGTGTCATTGTTTAAAAAAAGAGTGCTCTCAATGTTTGACAAGATTTAGACAATTTTTTTGAAATGTTTAAACAAGATATGAATTTTGATCTTTTTTTAAACAAATGACTAAGGCACCAAAGAGACTATAAAATGAGGGTGGCTTGGAACCACACACAATTGATATAATATGTTCATGAATTTACTCAACTTTTGATAAATTTGAAATTGTATAGATTGGAAGAGGGTAAGGTGAAAACTAGTATACCAAAGCTTAGATCTTTATGATACACTTGTACCATAAAATCTAGTTTCAAATTAGATGAGTTGACCCTAGAAAATTAAAGGAAATCTCTCTAGATTGAAGACAATGTGAACAAAGAAACTCATGATGTGAAAACATGTAAAAAATCTAAAGTATAAAAATAAAACCAAACGGGCAGCACAACACCACCACATGGTGATAGGAAGGGGGATAGTATAAAATAAATTATAGTAATCAAAGTGAAAGTGATGCACAAGATGAATTGAGTCAACTAAGATGATAATGTGATTTTGAATTTAATAAACAGACCTCAATTCAAAAAATAAAAAATTAGACCCAAGTTAAAATAAGTTTAGTGTGCAAATGGCGAACCCAGTTTAATACAACAACCCTTATAACTTAGAAAGGTTTAATTTAAAATGTGAATTATAAATAGGCTTTATAAAAATTAGGTAAATTATCTAGACTCAAATGGGAAGCATAACTATGCCAAAGTGGATGATATGACACAAAGTTTTTGATAAAAAATCTGAATAAGCAAAAGATAAATTTTCCAAATGGACAGTGTAATGCCTCCCTTGGTCAAGAAATTTGGGGACAATGTGTTTTGTTTTATGATGCTTATGTTAACAAGTAGTTTTATACACAATTCAAGATCAATTAACCTAATGACAAAGATAAAAATAGTCATCTTAAGTCTAAACTGACAAGGTATGGCAAACTAGAGATAGCTAAACTAGCAAGTTTTTGATTGTTTCTAGATGGATCAATTGCACAATGATTTTAAAACTAAATGATGTAGAAGAAGCAAACTTTAATTGGGTGTCCATGGAACTTATATTTTTATAAAAATTTATTTCTCTTTTTGCAACCACTACATCTATCTCTTGCTTAGTGTAGTGTGATGTCCAATGTGTAGATACATCCTAGTGCTTAACCCCAACACTAAAAGGTGGTTTAACCTATCAAACCTCTGATTCTAGTGGGGCTGATGAATTTGATGATGGGAGATGAAACCTTGGGTCAAAGCTTCCCTATAGAACTTGTATAAGGTAATGAAGTCGCCCTCACAAGCCAAGTTTGCATAAAATAAAAGACATAATAGAAAGACTTTATGGTCACCTCAAGATCACCTAATAATATTGTGATTTTTTGGGGAGGGATTTAAACCAAACCATTTATATGCCTTGGACTAGGCTCTTTGCAAAAAGGATGGCACATTTGATTCCAAACGATCCCTAAAGGGGACAGATGGAAGAGCATACACACAATATCCCTCTTTTTGCCAATCAAGTTATAATTAAGCAACTATTGAATACAAATGAGTTTAATTTTAAACATAAAATGCAAAGTATGATTATATTATTTTAACCCCTTGGTCTTAATTTGTAACTTTGAAAGTACAATTATCAAAAGCATTCACTTAAGCATCTAAATTTTCCATTAAGCACCAAAACAAGGTTCCTATTCCATTTTAAACATTCTGAAGAGGTTTAAAAAAATAATGATTTATAAAAATTAAATCTGATCCTACAAGGAAAATTTTAGAGTTTCATTTAGCTTTGAATCTAATTTATCAAAAGACACAAGCCACCTTGAAGGGTAAAAATCTGTCGACTCGAAGGTAAAACCTTAAGAAAGCAAACACATTAGATTAGAAATTTTTAAAAATATTTTCAAAATTTTTAAAAATAGCTATGCAACATGAAACTAAAATAATATCATATTATGATAATTTAGGAGAAAACACATGGTTTTAAAAAACAAATTATGAAAAATAGAGTCCATATGACCCCAAACCAAGCATTTGAAAATGGTCTATTAGCTCTCGAATCTATGTTTTTAAGAAAAAAATAGTGACTGATGATGGCTATACCTGACCATTGATGGTTATACCTAATATTTAATGGTTTAAAATTACCATTGGTATATTACTCAATCATCGATGGTTCGTTTGGCCATCGGTGGTCTCTGTGTAAACCCATGACAAAGAAAAATGGCAAAACAAAGTTAGAAAATCAAATTGCAAGAATTTTTATAATCCAAATGAAGATTTTAAAGTTACATAATGATCTTATTCATATGTGGGATGCATTTGGTCCCACCCAACATGCCAAAATGTAGAGAACATTACAAAAAAAGTAAGACAAACATTAGTCAAGAAATCATGAAAAATGCATTAAAGACTAACAAAACTTAGCATATACATTCATTTGGGAGTTACAAAACATAGTAAGAAATAATTAAAAGAAATCAATACCCATTACCTTCCCAAGTGGATTCACCATACAAGTTTGGCTCAAAATCATGTTCTCCCTTGATTAGGATTTCTTGTCTTTGTCAACAATAGTGGTAACACCTCTAATGTCTCAAGAATTCTTTGCATAACCTAGGCTCAAAGTAGATGAAATCTCTAATCTATCCTATCAATTGAATCTTGCTAAAACACAATGATCAATAAAAAGGGTTGTGGATAAAATTCAACATTGTAACATTGCACAAATCAAGCTTAAAAATTATATTCATGTCTCTTCTATTTATAGATTTTATAATTTGATCAAGATCAACCATGACCATCCATCTTAAGATTGAGATGTGTGGTCATGAATAAATTTAATATTTGTAATTAAATCTATAAATATCTTCATAATGATTTAAGATAAAGAGGCATGGGATACCCATAATCTTGATATTTTATATTGCTTAATGGATACCACCCCCTATGATGATTTCATTAGGTGATGCAGATATCAACAATCAATTTCCATAAATGAAATATCCAAAAATTTCCATGAAATTCTTACTTAAGCTCTTACTTTGGATTAATTAGGTTAAACAAGATTTAATCAAATTTAGTGCAAATCTTTAGAAATTGGCCCTCAATTAATCAAAATGGTCAAAAATTCATATTATTGGGTCATAATTTGACTCAGAAAGAATTAAAAGGTGATTTTAGATGCGTTGAAACCATATTCACATTTAGGATGTTGATGACACAAAATAACAAAGGTACATGACATGTACTGAGGAATTAGAAGAAAAGAGTGATCCATAACACAAAAGGCAAAATTATCATTTTAACTCGAAATGAATTGATCAAAGTTAGGTATCTCATAAAATTCATTGCCTTATTTAGGGATACTTTGACCTAAATTAGCACTTGTAAATGATAAGTTCGAACCATTTAGGGTGTTTTAATTATTTTGACCTAAAATGTGCATTTGAGTGCAATTCGAGTAAGATTGACAATTTTAACATAAATGGTGTTAGGAATTGGATGTCTACAAGTGGTACTTAACCTTAGAATATAAGGGAAACTTGAACATCAAACTACATTGATAAATTGAAGAATGTAGTGTTTGTGAAAAAGATAAGACTTTTTCACAACAAGCCAATTGATGTGGTTTCAAATGATGTGATCATCTTTAATGTTAGCCATACTTGGGACCATCTATATGTGTGAAAACTTAGTTTTAGATAAACCCCACTTTATGTGGACATACCATTGATGTAGGCTAAGTAGCCCAAAGTATCATGTTGTCGTACAAACTCTTGAGAGAAGAGGGGTTCTAAAAATCTACTTTTCATGTGTTTTTACTTTGTTGTTAACAATTAAAATCCTATCAAGATCATGTATATAGATAGAATTTAATAGTACCATGAAACCTTGTTAGTTTTAGGATTTAGGACATTACACTTAAGTGTGTTTTCATTTTATCCTTTACTTGCTTGGTATTTTTTAGTCTAAAACTTTTTGTGTGAAAACCAAAACACATTGAGAAACCAAACACTCTATTATACACCATTCTATTTGAACAAAGAAGCATTATGCTAACCAAATTGAAATTACTTTTTACCTTGTTCAATTCTTCATTTTAAAACATTATATTTGTATCTTCTGAATAATGTTGTTATGTTGTCTATTTGAGTCTAGATCACTTGCTTTGAAAAAATCTCAAAGTCCTTTATTTTTGTCTAAAATTCAAAATCTTACCTTTCTAAGTTCTGGTCCAAGGTACTATAGGTTTAAATTTCATACTTTGGTTTGAGTAACTTGGATATGATTTACAATTTGGATTGAAGGTCATTACCTAGACTCGTCATCATTTTATTCTCATTGTGTACTTAGATTATCTTGCATTCACTCATGCTCTAAGTTCTTGGACCATTATACATCCTTTTTCCACGTAGCACCATTTTGATGCTCATTTAGTTTTGGATTTATACTTAGGAGTTATTGTATTAATTATCATTTTGTGCTTCTTCATTCACATTTTTATCTTCTTGATTAGAAAGACCCTCTTCTATTTTCTCTAGTCATAATTCCCCATAGTTATATCTAGATTTTTTATAGTATTGATGTATCTTTGACCTAAGTTTATTGTGTTAGCTTGCACTTTAGGTTCCAAAATTATCTTACCCTCTTCTAATTTGATGATTTCAACCTACCAAAGTTGAGTAAATTTTTAACCACTTTATTTTGTTTGATAAAATATATCAATATATTAACTTATATATATATATATATATATATATATACCGTCTATATTTTTTTTCTAAATTATATATATATATATATATATATATATATATATATATATATATATATATAATTTAGAAAAAAAATATAGACGGTATGAAAGCACACCATGTCACACTAGGCAGAGCCTAGGAGCAAAATCATAAGTATCATAAACTAGGGAAATCCTAGAAACAAGTCACTAAGTCATTAAAAAGAGAAATTTTAAGTAGAAAGAGAAAGGCTAGAAAGTGAAGGATCCATATCATCAGGACCCCAACCCAAACTTTGTAAGTCATTGCCATCTAGAATAGGCTCCCAACCAGCACCTTGGTAGTGTCTGTGTCATCATCTTTTGCTTGTGTTTGAATGGGTGAAATGGTCAAATAAATCTTGGGTAACTTATCTAGTAGACTTATGTGGCCTTCAAGTGGTTCCCCCAATCATCTAGGTGTGGAGGAGGAGGATCACCCTAGCCATCCTACCTTGTAGGGGAGGGAGGTGGTGGTTTCCACCCTCACTTCTGCTCAAGAGGTGAAATACACTGGTATAGGGTGCCATTGTGAGAGTGATGCCTAGAATCACTGAGATGATTCCCACCATGAGGTGGTTGAGGCACTCTATCATCCAATCTGGGATCTCTGGGTACAAAAGGTGGAACTCGAGCCATACTACATGAAGCATCTCCCCAATGGGAGAGTAGATCCTGTAGATACCCAAGATCCATAGCCAATTTATTGGCTTGGATTTGAATCTACAAGATAAAATTGAAGATAATAGAAGATTTGTGTAAAGTATAAACATTATATTCAACATAAGCATGATTAAACAAAGAATTATTTCTTTCTTTACAAATCTATAAGAGAATCTCCACTCTGAAAGTATGCCAAACTTTCATGTATTGGATGGGTATCATGGGTTTGTCTCCAAGGAGGATATGTTTCTAACTAAATAATTCAAGATAGAAAGGCTTTAAAATATCATGGATCCAAGTCCCAACCCTTTAAGCTTTGTAATAGAAATACAAGAGATGAGGAAGCATCTCAAGGTGACCACAGAAAGAACAAGTAAGAAGGTGGACTCCAAGCTGGATGAGGCTTCTACTAATAGGCAAGCCTTGGTACAATATACACCAATCAAAATGAGCAAACTTGGGCTTTACACAAGCCCCACAAATAGTGTTTAAATGAAAGCTCCACATTTTAACAAATAATTGTAGACCCCAGTGGGCATTAAGCTTGTCAACCATGGGCAATTGGGGAGTGAGCCATGTGTAGCCAAGCCTTTATTTTAATTGTGTGATACTACACCACTTCCTTTTATTATAGTCTTGTCTTACCTTTTTTCTTGTTTGGAGGAATCCAAACACACATTTTAATGTTTGTAAAACACTTTTCACATTTTAACAAATGCATAATAACCAACTTTAAGCATGATGCAAAGGTATACTCATAGTGGGGTCTATTTTGGCCTTAGTTATGAGGAAGAGCATTATTATGATGGACATGAGAACTTTATTGTGTTAGAATATATACCAACAACAGGAGGGTCTAAAGAAGAGTATTATTAACATCAACCCCTAGAAGATTATTATGAATCCCTTTTATAGTTGATAAAACTAGATGCTAGGCTTCCATCATATTTCCCAATGGAATAATTGCACACACTTGTTAGGGTAGAAGAGCAATAGCAAGAGAAATCTCTCACTCGTATCACAAAATCTAACATTGTTTCTTTTATCAAGGGAAAATAAACACTTATAGATTCTACTCCCAATGATCAAGACCTTAATACCAATATCAAGAAAATTAGTCAATGATATATGCATAACAACTTATCATAGACCTAACAAAATCTTTGATTGTATCTTTGATTAATAATAATGCTTCTAAAGAGAAAGAGAATGTGATAGAACAATCACAACATACACTAGTTGAGCCTACATCTACAATAGACCTTAAGATTTAATTTGAATAAAATAAACCTAGGGATGCTTCTCAAAATGTTTAATCAGATATAGAGCATACATTCTTTAATCACTAGGAGGCTCTTATCCCTTAACAAAACCAAGAGATGAAGAACTCAATCCTTATTGGGGGTATTGTGTAAAAACATTTAGCTAATTACTCCCAACCATCATGTCTTTTGGTAAACCAATTACAGACTCTTCAAAACTTATATCTCATAGTGGTAGATTCTAGGAAATGTTCATTAACCACCTAAAAATCAATGGCCAACATACTTGACTATAGGAGTAAACCAAAACAAAGTTTTTGATTGTAGGGTTTATATCCCTAAAAAACCTATGTAACAGGGGCACATACCACCCCAAAAAAATTATATTCCACCCACAAATGCACCAAATATGTAGGGGTGGAATTTGATGAAATAAATAGCATCAAGACTAGAGATGGGAAATCAAGTGAAGAAGTATAAGTTTGATTAGATATGTCTATATCCATTTGACTTAAGTATTATCAAAGTCCCTTTTCCACCTCCTTTTGAGGCACCTAAGTTTTATAAATATAAAGGGAAGGGTGACCCTCAAGAACATATCCAAGCCCTTTTTTGTACTATGCCAAGAGGTATCCTATAGCCATGTTTATTTTCTTCACTTGTTTCCATGTAGTTTGGTTGGACAAGCTTTAGATTGGCTCCTCAAATTACCTAAGAGATCAGTGATAGATTAGAATGATTTATCTAAGAAAAATTTCAACCATTTCTCTTATGACATTGAGCATGAATTAATAGTGATCAACTTATGAAAATCCAAACAATGGGATGGAGAAAGCTTTGCAGAATAACTACAATTATGGAGAACATTAGCTAGATGATTTCAACTCAAATTACTAGATAAGTAACTAGATGATATTTTTACACAAAACTTACACCTTGAGATAACCCATAATTTATGACTCGCTTGTGCCAACTCATTCTAGGATATAATGGACAAGGGTATATAGTTTGAAAATGTACTCATTATTAAGGTCCTTATAAAAATTTATTCACAAGGTCAAATGTCTAATCAAATCTAATCACATGTTCAAGCATTTGCTACAAAAAAAACTAAAGGGTTCAACAAGAACAAAAACATGGTGGGAAATGGAGTGACATAATCTAGACTTGTTAAAACATTACAAGCTCTACCAGTTCTAAATGTGTAACTAGCCCCACTAAATTCATCCACCACTTTACAAAGAGCCCCTCCATGAAGGGAATTAAATAAATATAGATAATTCAGTAAACTAGGAGACCCAGTTGAGGCCGTATTCTAAAATTTGGTGACTGCCAATCTAATTGTGTGGCCTATAATAAGGTCATTCATTGAAGATCAACATAAACCCTATTGGTATTGATAAGATGAGCTTTATAATTTTCATTGTGTTATCAGCCATGTCATTCATCGATGTGTTCAATTAAGACATTTTATTGAAGACTTGATCAAAAGTGGTAAAATTGAAGTAAAACACACATTGCAAAACACTAATCAGGACATGGGAATTTACAAGGACCCATTTCCTAAACATAATTAGCAACCAACAAGGAATAATCATAATCAAACTTAGGTCCAACATCAATAATAACAAGGCTAGAATCATATTCAGCATGATCATAATCAAGATCCTAATACCCATGCCAATAACCTAGGTTACAAAAACATGCCATATGATTATAATATCACTATGGACATATTTTTTCAAAACATGTTACCACTATCACAATAAAATATCATGAACCATCTAATGCTCCTCGAATTATTGTACCCTCTATTATAGGATCAACACCCTCTTCCTTCAGTAACCTTACATTGGGTTCAAGTAATTCCATTTTACCTCAATTTTCATAGGTTATTATTTCTAGACCACCACCCCCTTATTCTAATTATAATGACTCCTTATAGGCTAAAAATTATGCTAATGCAACTAGAAACTTGCAAGTCACCATCCAAGGCCCTTCACCTTCTTCTTCTAATTATAATGGCTCATTGCCAACTCTAGATTGGGAAATTGTAACTAGAAGCTCATGAGTCACTCTCTAGGGCCCTTTACCCTCTTCCAATACTAAACCAAAACTAAACATTATGCTTTCATATCTAAAAATGAATAATGTATCGGCCAAGGCCAAACCCTATCATGATTTCATTTAAAATTTGTATAATATCTCAGACCAACTAAGTAAAACACTTACACAAATGTTTATCTTAAACCTCTTGTGTACATTAAAAGTCCACATAACCATTGTAAATGACTTCCTTCAACATTCCATCATTCCCCAGGACATTAACCATGAATAATTTCAAACACTTGTAGGGCATTTATCTCCTTTCTAACAAATTACATTTGATTAGAGAGATATGTCTACTCTTGGTCCTAGCCATAATAACCACTTATACATTGAGATCATTATATAAAATCATAAAATCAAGCAAATTCTTATAGACAATGGTTTATGACTGAACATAGTGTCATTCTAATTGATACAATCACTGGGTTATACTACCAAGGACATCTAATCAGAGACAATCACAATCAAGGCATATGATAACACTCAAATGAAATCTTCTAGAACTATCTATTTGCCAATTATTATTGGGTTTGTATCCCATCATACTCTATGACATGTCATGGACATTGAATTGTCATAAAATATACTTTTTGGTCATCCTTGGATCCATGAAATACATTCTATCTCGTCCACCTTACCAATTCCTCAAGTTCCTTCGTGCCAGAAGTGAGGTTACCATTCATGCTGATTTACAACCCTACTAGTATTGTAAACATCTAGAGGTTGAATTTCATAATTATAACTATTTCCTTAGATCTAAATTCATATAAAAAAATAACAAATAAATAGTTTCACAACCACCCAAGTCAAATTATATCAACCCAAGTGACTTTGCTTTCACTTCGGCTAATCTATACCCTACCAAACTTGCACAATAGGTCATTATTGAGAATGCAGGCATTTCCATGTACCACATAAAATATGCCTTTCATATTACAAATTTTCCCAAGTTTCCTAATCCTTTCATCAAATCCAAGCCTTCCCAAAGCTTTCGTAGACTCAACATTATTTGGCAAAAGAAAAAATACATGTAGAAACCACCAATGGTATTTATACCAGTAACTTCACCAAATCAGGATTGGGAAGATTTTATTGAATGAGATTGGCTATATTCAAATAGACTTGAAGATTGTTTTCAAAATCCTAAGTACCCTATAACTAATTGGATTATGGATAACTTTTATTATAAAGATAAAGGCCTTGGGTCATGAGAGTAAGGATTCATGGAACCATTATCAATTGGAAAGCCTAATATGAGTTAAGGTCTCAAATTTATACATCTAAGCATGACCTCTTGTATTTTGATAGTGATTCTTCTGAATCAATTATCAATGAGACTCTTGGCAGTAATGCAACCTCCCATTATAGTATTTATTATGATCTTGCCAACACTGACCTATTTGATTCAAAATCCATTCTAACTATCACATCCCATTGACCCCTTTAAGATTTTCCATCCTAACCTCATTGATTGGGACTAAAAATTATTTTTTATACCCCTTGACAAATTCTAGAATGAGGAATTTATTATCGTGTACATGGGTCTTAGAGACAGATTGCCAATTGGTGATCACAGGCAAGGTTTTAACTTTTATTTGGACTCTACCACCTACTTTGGAGAGTAGGAAAACTTTATTAGTCACACAAAAGATAAAACATCTAGATATTTAGGTGAAAACCTCTTTGAGGCACTTGTTGATCAAGGAAAAAGTCAAGAAAAAGACAAGCCCTTTAGTGAGAACTTATTTTAGGCACTCTTGCATGGAAAAGTTTGCTCGTCTCCAAAGGAAGTGCAGTGTCCACCAAGTCCTAGCTCTATAGTCAATTCCAGTATCACATCTAAACAACATAAATTATTTAAGTGTCTTGATCTAGACTTTCTAGAGATATGTTCTAGTTAGACACTACCTAAACTGACAAACTCATATTCATATCATTATCCAGAGCTTTGGGAAGAGCAACCAAAATTTAAAGTGGAAGCAAAAGAGTAGGATAAAACATTTCCCACTATTTTAGAGGATGTTTCTACACTCCTTATATAAAACACCTCTAAATTGAACTTGGGAACTTATGATGGTCCCAAAACTATTTGGATTGGAGACTCCCTCACCAACGAAGAGTGTGACTACATTGTCACCATTCTAAGGGATTTTATTGATATTTTACATGGGATTATTATTACATGACATGCCTATGTTGGAATCACAACCACTATGAGTGGGGGGAGGAGGTGAATAAATTTACAAAATTTACTTTCAATTCCAAAGATCATTCATAAGTCTTTCAAAACAATCTAGTAATCAAGCAATTCATATATAAGCAATCACATAGACAATAAGCAAGATATCAACACATGAACACAAGAGATATGTGGGAAACCCTTATGGGGGATAAAATCCATTGAAACACCACTTATAATACTGACCTATAAGCAATTGATCAACATTTAATGAGGCACCAACCTCACAAGGAGCACCAACCCCTCACTAGTTAAGCACTAAGTCAACTAGTCCTTTAGCAAACACTAATTTGGAAGGAGGATCCAACCCTCTAAGTGATTTTTAACCAACCTATCCACTTTAATGACAATTATTAAAGCTCAAACCTTAAAGGTAGCTCTAACTCTTTCTTAAATAAGTACCAACTCAGCCAAGTCAATCTCTATCATACACTTGGAACACACATATGATGAAGATCTGATGGTATATCAACATCTAATCAACTCATTCATATCTTTAATCTTCTACCCCTCGTAAATAACCTTCTATGCTCACTTGATCAATATACCTATTACTAGGCTCATAAGGTCAACTAACCTTGTCATCCACATGCAAAAATTCTAATGAATGTTCATGATAGATTTTTTTCTTCCATTTGATGGTATATTTGACCTACTTCTACTCCTCAAATATCTCTTCTCTTTGTTTATATTCTCATCTCCTTCAACTCACTCAAATAGGCCTATTATGCCTTGATTTTATACCAAACACTTGATCTTACCCGTCTTGGTCAGCCAAAGATATTTTTACACTAGATTGACCTTGGAATGGGTCAAAATATATGTTTCATAATTGAAACAACTATCACATATTTCCACAATTACCCTTAAGGATAAAAATGACCATTATGCCTAATATAGACCTAATGTAATTAGGCATTTTCTAAGAACATGTTTCACTTAGACCTCCTTGGAATACTTTGAGCCTCTAACAATGGATGGAAAACATCACTTATGCTTAAAATATATGATTAATAACTTCCATATATATCCATACCACCTATTATTCTAAATAATTCATTGAACCATGTCATTTGGTCTACTTGCCATTAGGTCTGCACACACCTAGAAAATTTGTCTCACATAACTAAAGCATAAAGTCAGCTTTTCCAAATAACCTCATCAAAAAATTACATTAATATATCCTCCATGACCTCATGGTCATTTCCAATTCCATTTTACATCACCAAATTATGCATAAGACCTCAAACCAATAGCTTTCATATGCTCACTCAGAAATGTCTGACTACTACAAAACACAGTCATAAACATTTTTCTCTCCACACATGCATAGGGAAAAAAACTAAATATAAATGAATTTTCATGAACTTCAGATACCTATATAACATATTTACAAGTAATGGATTCTTCAAATCTTTAAAAAACACTCCAAACACATCTCTGTAATATGACTACACATAATTGCCAATAAGCCTGTCAACATAGTCATGATAAGTGTTGTATTTAACTCTTTTAAGGGCCCTTTCATGGCTTATATTTCACATTAATAATTAATATGTGGCATATAAATAATCCTCTAATAGATATATCATATTTTATAGTGTCAACCATTGCTCTTACATACCAATTTGTCAATCTTATTCCTCATAACTCTCACACAACCTGATAAGCCATTTTGGCTTCCATAACTCAAATCCTAAATGAGATGATAAAACTTCCACAAATCATTAATATTTAAAATATATCCTAAAAAATAACAAAATGTTAATTATATACAATAACATATATCACAGAGTCTCACACTCTTCACTTCATCATGCATACCCAAATCTGCCATTCTATCCTAAGAACCAATCATGGTGAATATGAATTATAAAAATTGTCTAATAACTTACATGAAATTATAATGCATTTATATTATCCTTTATTATCATAAAAAAATATTCAATCACATAGGTATAAAGGTTTAATGGAAAATCTAGAACATATAGATCAAATGTTGAACCTTACTCCACTGCCTTAACTCCCTCAGATAGGACATCTTGTGAACTCTATTTTAATTATTTTAAATGATATAAAAATAATATTATAAATATGTAAATGATTTATAGGTATTTATGAATGAACTCAATCAATTGGATCAATTCCTATCTCACTGCAACTCATCCCTAAATGCATTCTCACTTTGACTAGTTTTTCTCACTATCTTCACTATCAACCCAGTTTAGTGATAGGTCAACATGAGTGTCCAAAATATTTGACATATAAGATATAAATAGTTAAACTAAATATATGGACTTAAATAATTATTCTCTATCTACTCCATACATCCATTTTCATACTAGGTTATAATGCAATTTTTGTCTTCTATACCAACTTTTTAGAAACAAGCATTTTCCTATAGGTTTGACTCACTATCCTAACATACCACTACAACTTAGAGATTATTTAGGGAGTCATATACAACATCCAATCATAAAAATATCCTTACCAATCCATTTTAGGCCATTTCCAACAAGTTCTTCCTTATCGGGTTATTCAGAGGGGTTTGAGAGGGTTTAACACCTATTCTTGTGTTAACAATTATTCATATGGTATTTCCCCTCAAATGCCAACCTAATTATTAGATATATTATACTGTAACCTTACCCATCTCTCTTCAAATATTGAGGATACCATGCAAAGTTTACACATACTAATGAGCATCAAAATTTCTTTATCGAGTCTGTAACTCTTCATTATACATACATAGGGGACCTTCAAACTTGTTTTCTTAATTTTAACCTTCAAATAAGGACCTAAAACTTGTTTAACACACTTTAAAAACCCTCTTTAACCTTTATAAAATATCACATGAGCTCTAGGATTCTTTGGAACTCAACTTGACACCTTATTAGGCCTCACTAGGTCTCTTTGCACACTAGGCCTAGGACTAGTAGTTATACTTAGACAATGATCACACTTTAAAACCTATTTAACTAATATCAACACCTCATACCCATGTCATAAATCCTCATACCATGCCCAAAAAATTTCAAAATCCTCCAAACTTTATCATGATGACTCATCATGCTACCTAGGGTCTTAAGACAAGGTCTATGAGAAGACCACCATTGAAGGACTTACTCTTTTAGCTAATTCTAATAATCATGAGACTAGATAAAAATATTTCTTGTATGATCTTAATAATTTATTATATACCTTCAAGCTCATACACATCCATGTCATCATCACCATGCCTTATCATGCCTCATTCATAATTAAGGACTAGTCCATCATACATACCTACTATGCATCATATTAATGGATCACAATACCTCATACTTCTTTTGACATTAATTATAGACTCAACCACATGACATCAATGATAAATTTCAAAAACCTATAACCTAACCTGGTGATTCATCACATTGTTGTACATCTATATTTTAATCCAATCAAGTAGAAATTAAGAAATATGCATCCACGCATCACACTTTTAGTAAAGGCAAAACTATAGAAACTATTAGGAATTGGATTCATCATACCACTAGACTATTCTAAATAGATATAAAATATAATCCAAGTAATCAAAAAGCCACAAGGTATATGTATTTGTATTGATTTTAGAGATATCAATAAGGTGTGTCCCAAAGATGATTTTTCTCTACCCAATATCGACATGATTATTGACTCTACTACTAGGTATGAGATGTTTTCCATTATGTACATATTCTCAAGGTACAATCAGATCAAGATAGCTCAAGAAGACCAGCAAAAAATTGCATTTACCATACCATAGGGAACATTCTATTACCAAGTCATACCTTTTGACTTGAAGAACATTGGATCCACCTATAAATATGTTATGACTATCATCTTCTATGACATGATGCATGATATTATTGAGGAATATGATGACAACATCTTATAAAAATTAAAAACACATGTTGAACATCTTGATGTTCTACGGAGAATATTTGAGAGACTTCATGAGTACAAGGTTCGTTTGAATCCTAAAAAGTGTGTCTTTGGAATCACTTTAGGAAAGTTTATAATATTCATTGTGTCACAATGATGGATTGAAGTGGATATTGCTAAGTTCAAGGCCAACAAAAAAATGCCTCCAACTTCTAATCTCAAAAATCTCTACATCTTGTAGGGAAAGATTTAATCTATCCACATGTACATTTCATAACTGGCAGATAAGTGCTATCCTTTTACACACCTCTTAAAGAAAGGGGTCAATTTTTAATGGGATGATGAATGTCAACTATCATTTGTGAAAATCACAACATACTTGGCCAAGCCACCATTGTTGAGACTACCAACACTTAAACAACCATTACTTCTTTATATTTTATCCATAGAACATGTTTTGGGGGTACTATTGGTCCCACATAATGAACAAGAAAAGGAATATATAATCTACTATTTGAGCTTCACACTTGTGGAATATGAACATAATTATATGCCTATGGATAAGGATTTTTTTACCAATGGTGTTTGCCTCCCAAAAATTGAAACACTACATGTTGAATAATAAAACTATTATTATTGCTAAAGTGGACCCTCTCAAATATTTATTATCCAAAGCAACTTTTACAGGCCCCATGACTAAATAGGTTATGCTCTTAAGTGAATTTGATGTTAAGTACTAGAACCAAAAGGCTATCAAGGGGAAGGTCATTGTAGATCAACTTGTATAAGTCCTATTATAGATACTTGACTTCTCACATTTGATTTTCTAGATGATTCTATTATGACAATAGAACAAGTCTTGTAAGACCCTGAATAATGGAAGTTATACTTTGATGGCTCTTTTACATCTTTTGGATCTAGGGCCAAAATTTTATTGATTAAATTTAAAGGAGATCTAATTCCCAAAGAGTTTCATATTAATTTTCATTGTACCAAAAATATGCCCAAGTATGAAACCCATATTGTAGGACTTCATCTTGCAGTGTAGTGGGATATCTAATAATTAATGGTCTATGGAGATTCTTAGTTGATCATAAATCAGAACACAAATCAATATCAACTTGAGATGACAAGATTGTCCCCCCGTTCTTCTTGTAATGCTCTTTTTTTATTAATATTATTTTTACCCCTTTTTATTTTTTATTTTTTAAAAAAACTTGAGATGACAAGATCCCAAAACTCACTTCAAATCCCTATAGTTTGAACAAGTACCACAGGCCAATAATAGATTAGCTGATGCAATGGAAATAACTGGGTCCATGATACAAATTTCCAATAGTGTTAAAAAGTATTAGTCCTTCATTAAAAATATCCTATATCCTACTCATATATTTCTATATTTGGAGAGGGTATGCACTATTATTGGTCCCAATACCCCACATGAACTACGTTGGTTCCAAGTTATTTATATTTATCTAGGAATTCTTTCCCCCTGACCTTTCACATAATCACTAGAATATTTTCCTTCATTGCATAGCCCATTACAACCTCCTTAGAAACACATTTTATTATAAAGGCTATGGTGGAACTCTTCTTTGTTAGTTATCTTTGGGAGAATCTAAGCTAGCACTTAAGAAATTTCATGAAGGAATGTGTGGGGCCCACACCAACGGTGTAGTCTTAGCTAAGAAACTCCTTAGAACATAATACTATTGTCCCAAGATGTAAACAGATGCTTATAATCATGTCATAAAATGTGTTTCCTACCAACAACATGGTAATTTGATACATGTACCTTCCTTGACACTCTAACCAATCACTACACCATGGCCATTGTCTACATGGGGCCTCAATCTCATTAGGAAAATCAACTCAGATTATTATGATGGCCACCTGCACATTCTCAGTATTATTGAGTATTTTACTAAGTGGATTGAGCCCATTCCTCTCACTTACATCACCAAGAAGTAGATTGTCAAATTTATACATTACCATATCATCTATCGGTATGATATCCTAGCCTGTATTATATCTGATAATGGTGGATGATTTGTAAACTAAGAGGTTAAAGCTCTTTGCACCATTTTCAAAATCAAGCATAATAAATCTACACCATATAACTTGCAAGGCAATGGTCAAGTCGAGGCATCTAAAAAACCATTCTTATAATCCTAAAAAAGATTCTCAATGACATTGTTCATAATTGTCACTTGAAAAATTGTCCTACCCTTTGAGATTATTGCATTAGTCATCAAACCCCATGAGGAACCACTCCATACTCCCTTGTTTATGGCATAAAATTTATTATCCTGATTGAGATCCATCTCCCTTCACTGCGGGTATCCTTGGAGAACATTGAGGATGATGAATATTATATAGTTTCTAGGTTTCAAGAGATCAAACTCCTTGATGGCAAGTGTTTAGCTACCCTAGATAACTTGAAAGCATATCAGAAAAGATTGTGTAGAAGTTATAACAAGTGAATTCTCCCTCATGAGATTGAGATTGGTTATTTGATCTTAAAAGAGAATCAAAATCACATGAATGTTGAATGTAAGAAGAAGGGTAAGTTTTAACTCAATTGGCTAGGCTCGTATGTAGTCATAACAAATTATGGATTAGGTGCATGTTGATTGGATACTCCAAATGGCGAAGAGATCCAAAACCCATGAATATTATACATCTCAAGTATTTCTATGCTTAACAGTGTTTTGAACCATTGTCTAGGAGAACCCTTACTTGGGGGAAACTTATGTCGAAGTCATTTATTTCACCATTATACTCTGGACCATTATTATTATTTTATCCTAGACCATTATAACCTTGGACCATTGTAACTCTGGACCATTGTACCTTTGGACTGTTGTCACTTTAGATCATTTATATTCCATAGAACCCATTTTCCTTACATCTTGGACTATTTTAACCTAGACTGTTATATCCCATAACCAATTATGATCCTAATTATGATTTCTCAGCATTTCAGACACACTCAACACCCGTTCTATAAAGTAATTAAGCATGACTAGTATCTCCCAGCTTCTTTTTGAAAATAAGTGTACAAGGATATGTCAGTACATAGTTTTTTCCTACTAAAAGATTCTTTAGATTCATTCAATGATGCATATTGTTCTATTATTATTTTTCTATTGTTTGGTAGGCATTATTGCTTTAGAAAGATCACACTAGATCATTGGAGTTGGTTTAGCTATTTTACTTACTTGTGGATGTGCAACTCCTCAACTCAATGGTTTTATTTTCCATTGTTTATATTAATGAGTAACTTTATAGTTGGTTTAGTTATTTTACTTACCTGCGGATGTGTAACTTATCAGCTAAGTGATTTTCTATGCCATTGTTTATATTCATTAATATCATTATAACTAGTTTAGCTATTTTACTTACCCATGGACATGAAACTCCTTAGCTAAGTGGTTTTTTGTGCCATTGTTTAAATTCATGAGTACCATTGTAGTTGATTTATCTATTTTACTTACTTATGGATGTGCAACTCCTCAGCTAAGTAGTTTTTTGTGCCATTGTTTATATTCATGAATACCATTGCACATGATTTAGCTATTTTACTTACCTATGGATATGCATCTCTTTAGATAAGTGGTTTTTATGCCATTTTTATATTCATTAATATCATTACAACTAGTTTATTTGTTTTATTTACCTATGAATGTGCAAATCCTCAACTAAGTGGTTTTCTATGCAATTATTTATATTCATGATCCCTGTTGCAGTTGATTTAGATGTTGTTTGAACTCTTGCCTATGGAAATGGATCTCCTAATTTAGGTAGTTCCCTATGCCTTTTATTAATAATTAGTTTCTATTGATTTTTCTAAAAACATTATAAACTGACAAACAAAAAGAACAAAAATATTGCCTTGAACCTTTGTTTATTCTGATCTCACACTCTCACCATTTTATGAGTTGGACCATTTAGTATCTCATAATTCTCAATCAAGTTTAAATGATTAGATAATTCCAAAAACATTATCCAAGGATCTTACACTCTCACTATTTTATGAACAATCATCTCTCACACTCTCCCCATGTTGCGAGCTCATTTCCTTATTCCTCTACAATACAGTCATGTTTTTCTTGATCATTATTTTTTTTATTTCCCATATCTTGGGAGAACTACATTTCGGATGAATTTTATATTGAAATTTTCATCCATGAAAGTATTTAGGCAACCTCTACTTACCTAGTGCATCTGGAGTCAGCTCAGCTAGCCCTTTCTTTTCTTATATCTTCTCTCATTTGATTTTATGTTATTGTTTCCTTCTTATCTAAAGCAAACTTTATCTCCATTGTTATTGTCTCACTATACCAGTCTCGTTACTTCTTAGCTTATGGATCACCATGTCATAGAGTGTAATGCCTCTATTACACATACATAAACAATTTATTTTCTATTTGCACTAACATTATGATTAACCATCTTTTATGTGTGTTTCCTTGATTTTTATTGTTGTTTTTTTGTGCTTTGTTATCTCTTTATATATTTTCATTGGTGTTTTTTTGTTCATTTTTGTTTTATTGATTTGATATTTTATTTATTTTGGTTCATATTCATTCATTTTTATTAGCACTTTGTTATCTAGTATCTTGTTGTGCTTGTCTTTTGTTTTATTGTTTCATCTTGTTTATTATATATTGTTTTGATCTTTTATGTTTAAAAAATACATTACATGCAAATTTGAGTCATCTTTTACTTAGGCTTACTTTTTTTACATTTGTATTTAACTTGGTTTATTATTTATTTATTTTTCAAGTACACTTTGTTAATACACATGGATCTTTATTATTCATATCTTGATTTCAGGTTGTTTAAATATTTTTTCTTGATTTAGATTCTTGTTCCTACTTAAATCTTAACTATTAATATCTTAATTTTAAGTTAAGTTAAATTTATATTTTATTATTTTTCTCTTATTGTTTTTATTTAAATGTAAATACTTGTAACTTTGGTTTTGGTAGTTTTTATCATTATCCTCAGTTGTAAATATTCACATTCGAACTGATCAAAGTGCAAACAAAAATAGAATGTTATTATAAATTACTCATACTTATGATGTGTAATTTCATATTTTCTGTAGTAAACACCAAGTTATCCAAATCTAAAAGTCAATGAGGAATTTAAGATCATTTCTGAACATACCATACCCAATTCCTAACACAAAATATATTGCATGCTAACTTTGTGAACAAACAAAACTCTATACAAGATGTGCATCTATTGACATACACTGTGAGTCTAATTGATTATTTATATGATTATTTTGAGATATGCATATCTTAAATTATACTCTAGCATCTGGTCATACATCAAACAAAAAAAATACATCAACATTCATATGCTAACTAAGAAAGTGCATCTCCTGAAACTAGCATATCTAAAACAAATCTTAACAAGAGAAACATAAATGAAAACATCATGTGACAATAAATGAATATTAAGATTCCATATACAAGTAGTATTAAGTCTAATAAAAAAATAGAAGAGATCAATAAAATTATCTTTGATCATGCTCATCCTTGGGAAGATTCTACTAGAAGCTTTGATCCATCCCTGACATTGGCACTACTAGTGGACATGGTGGCAGAGGCCCCATGACTACCCACACTTTTATTGGTTGTCACTGACCATCATGATCCCTTATCATTGCAATGCTTAGGAGTGTTGCTCCTGTGACATAATGACTTTCACTCATTCCTACAAATTAAACATAGGGCATCAAGGGAATTATTGTTGGGGATCAACCAACAATGGATTACACTTATGAAAGCAATCAATGCGGAAATAAATCAGATAGATAAGTAACTGAAATGATAAATAGCACAGAACAAGATATACAAGAAAACACCCTGAAAACTTGTATTAAAAACTCTTTACAATAGGAATACAAATGAAGAACTTTGTTCTTCCACACCTCTCTCAGATGCACACAAGATCTCTCACTAGATCTCTATTCCTCAAGAGCTTTCTCTAAAGTACAGTCCTTCAAACATTCACAATGTTCTACTTCGTACTCAATTACACTCTCTCATTCATTCATCATTACAATAGCTTAGAAGATCTCTCCTACATATAGAAAATAGGAGACTTGAGCATGCTCTTACAACAAACAGTTAAGCCTCTTCAACAAGGGCTCTAAAGATAACATTGCTAACAATAGAGACGCGAGCATGAGTCTACAACTCAAACTCATCATGCAAACACTCGCTTTTGTCCTCGAAAATAGCTCTCTGGACACGCAGGTAACCGACGTCGGTTCCTGTCTGTTCACCTGTGACCGTCGCCGGCCGACCATACTGCCGACGTCGGCGCCTCTGAACTGCAACTGACCGACGTCGGTCGCTCCTGACCGACGCCGGCGTCTGTGTAGACCCGAACCTATTTGTCTATGCTCCATGGTGAAGCTTTTAGCTCCACATACCTAACAATCTCCCACTTGGAGATAAACCAGCTGCACCAATACCTGTACAGCAAGATCTTCTAGCTCCTCCATCTTCAACTCAATCGTGAAGACCAACAGAAGTTGAATGAAGATTCAACTTCTCCTTAGTAACCGGCTTTGTTAGCATATCCGCAGGATTCATGTCTGTATGGATCTTCTCCAGCTTCAACTCACCATCTTCCAATACCTGCCGTATGAAGTGGTACCTTAGCTGTATGTGTTTGGTTCTAGAATGGAAAGCTGAGTTCTTAGCCAAATGGATTGCGCTTTGACTGTCACTATGCAATCTGCAACTCCCATGCTCCCTTCCAAGCTCTTCCATGAACCGTGTCATCCATATCATCTCCTTGCTAGCTTCTGTAGCTGCAATATATTCTGCTTCTGTAGTTGACAAGGCTACAACCTTCTGCAACTTAGAAATCCAACTAACTGCCGTTCCACCTACAGTAAAAACATAACCTGTAGTGCTCCTCCTGCCATCCAAATCCCCTGCCATATCTGAATCTACATATCCATGTAGAGATGTATCTGAACCTCCATAGCATAAGTGTCTGCTGCTGGTTCCTCTCAGATATCTAAGGATCCATTGTACTGCTTTCCAATGTTCCTTTCCTGGATTGGCCATATACCTGCTTACTACTCCCACTGCTTGGGCAATATCTGGTCTAGTATACACCATTGCATACATCAAACTTCCTACCGCGGAAGAATATGGAACTTTATTCATGTACTCTACCTCATCATGTGAATTGGGACATTGTTCTTTACTTAACTTGAAATGTCCTGCCAAAGGTGTGCTTACCGGTTTCGCATCCTGCATGTTGAACCGTTTCAACACCCTGTCCACATAATCTTCTTGAGACAATATCAACCTGTGATTTTCTCTGTCTCTCTTAATGCTCATGCCAAAGATCTTCTTAGCTGCTCCCAAATCCTTCATGGCAAACGTTTGAGCTAACTTCTCCTTAAGCTCTGAGATGTCCTGCATGTGAGACCCTGCAACCAGCATGTCATCTACATACAACAATAGAATAATGTATCTATTGTTATCAAATCTCTTAAAATATACACAATGGTCTGATTGACACCTACTGAAACCATGCTCAGTCATAAACCTGTCAAATTTCAAGTACCATTGCCTTGGAGCTTGCTTGAGGCCATACAAGCTTTTCTTTAACCTGCACACTAGTTTCTCCTTACCCTTGACCTCGAAACCTTCTGGCTGTTCCATGTAAATTTCCTCATCTAAATCTCCATGAAGAAATGCTGTTTTAACATCTAGCTACTCGAGATGCAAATCCTCAAAAGCAACCAAAGATAGTACAACCCTTATAGAAGTCATCTTAACAACTGGAGAAAAAATTTCGCCAAAGTCAATACCTGGCTTTTGTGCAAACCCTTTTACAACCAATCTGGCCTTGTATCTCATCTGACCATCCTCACCTTCCTTCAACCTGTAAGTCCACCTGTTCTTCAGTGTTCTCTTACCAGCTGGCAATTCAACCAAATCCCATGTTTGGTTCTCTCTTAAGGACTCCATCTCCTCAATCATGCCATGCTCCCACTTACTCCTGGACTCCACCTGTAAAGCTTCTTCAAAACTTTCTGGTTCTCCACCATCGGTTAGCAATAAATAATATAAAGAAGGAGAGTATCTAATTGGAGGCTTACTTACCCTTTCAGACCTCCTGATTGGTGTCTTGGACTCGTTTTCAACAATCTGTCCATCCAAATTTTCTGACAGTGACCGACCTCGGCCACCTGTAGACCTGTTACTGGCCGACGCCGGTTCTTCCTGGCCGACGCCGGTGCCTGGTCTGCCGACGTCGGTCTCTGTATGACCGACATCGGTTTCTGTATTGCCGACGCCGGTGCCAAACCTGCCGATGTCGGTCTCTGTGTTTTCCTGTAAGTGATTATTTCTTTTTCCCGCGAGCTCATTTTGGACCATAACTTCGTCCAGCTCATTATTGCTCTGCCCAACTTGATCTAGCTTCCTTGTCTGATCACTGTACATCACCCTTTCGTTGAAAACAACATCACGGCTCCTGATTACCTTGTTAGTTCCTAGATTCCAAAATCTGAAACCAAAATCATCTGAGCCATAGCCTATAAACGTGCACCTCATAGACTTAGCATCTAGCTTCTTTCTATTTTCCTTATCTATGTGCACAAAGGCTTCACAACCAAAAACTTTGAGATATGAAAGATCAACCTTTTTACCTGTCTATGCCTCTTCTGGAATTCCACCATCCAGAGCTGTAGAGGGTCCTCTATTGATCAGGTACACTGCGGTGTCAACTGCTTCTGCCCAAAACTCTAAGGGCAACCCTGCATGCAATCTCATACATCTAGCACGCTCCATAATAGTCCTGTTCATCCTTTCAGCAATACCATTCTGCTGAGGTGTCCTTGGAACCGTCCTTTGCCTTCGGATCCCATTCATGTAACAATACAATTTGAACTTAAGACTGCAGAACTCACCACCATTATCGGATCTCAAGCACTTTACTCTTTTGCCTGTTTCATTCTCAACCATGGCTTTCCATATCTTAAAAGTCTCAAAAACATCAGATTTCTTTTTAATACAGTAGATCCATACCTTTCTTGTGGCGTCATCTATGAATGTAACATAGTACTGTGATCCGCCAATAGAGGCTACATGAGCCGGTCCCCACACGTCTGTGTGAACAAGCTGCAACTTCTGCCTTTTCTTAGTAGACCCAGTCTTTAGAAAACTAACCCTTTTCTGTTTTCCAAACACACAATGCTCACAAAATTCTAGATCCATACTTTTCAAATCTGAAAGCATACCTTTAGACTTCAGGATAGACATCCCCTTCTCACTCATGTGGCCAAGCCTTGAGTGCCACAATTTAGCATCCACATCTGAAGTAGATAAAACTGAAGGAGATTTGTTAGTAATACAATTACACAAATAGAGAGTACCTTCTCTCTTACCTCTGGCCATAACAAGTGCACCCTTGGTCACTTTCCAAGAATCTGCTGTGAGAGTTACTGTACAACCCTCATCACCAAGCTTACCTGCAGAAATCAGATTTCTCTTCAAACTAGGAACATGCATCACATCCCTCAACACCCATGTGTTGCCATTCTGCATCTTTAGCTGCACTTTACCTTTGCCAATTATCTTACAAGGCTCATCATCCCCCAAGTATACTATTCCAAAATCTCCATGGACATAGTCACTGAAATATTCTCTGTTAGGGGTAGCATGGAAAGACGCACCAGAATCTAATACCCAAGATTCTATGTTATTATGCAAAGAGAAAATAAGAGCATCCTGTGCAATACCTGCAAACTTTGTCTCTTCCTTTCCTTCGTGCTGATTGTCCTCCTTAGGCTTTGACCAGCAATCTCTGCTTATGTGCCCCAACTTTCCACAGTTCCAACATTGTGGCCTTCTGCCATTCCTGGATTTGGATCTGCCTCTTCCCTTAGACTTAGATCTTGATCTCCTCTTGCTCCTTTCTTTTTGCCTTCCTCTGCTCTCAAAATTTAAAGCGTTCCCGGATGTCCCAGAAGTCTCTTCTGTGCTTTTCCTGCGTATTTCCTCATTCAAAATAACACTAACCACATCCTCTACTTTTAAAATATTCGAAGCAGAAGCAGTATTAGAAACTGCCATTACCAAGCCATGCCAGCTTTCAGGCAAAGAACATAAAATTAAAAGAGCCTTTATTTCATCTTCAAATGAAATATTAACAGAACTTAACTGATTAACAATACCATGGAAATCATTCAGGTGATTAGAAACAGATCCACCTTCTTGCATATGCAAATTAAACAACTGCTTCATTAAATATACCTTATTTGAAGCGGAGGGTTTTTCATACAAATTAGCTAACGTGGTCATTAACTCTACCGTAGTTTTTGCCTGTGACAAATTGGATATCACAGTGGAGGCCAGACTCAGTCTTATAGAACCAAGAGCCTTTCTATCAAGAACTTCCCATTCTTCGTCCTCCATGTCCTTGGGCTTCTTTGCTATCCCACCTAACGGTAAGTAAAGATCCTTCTGATACAGATAGTCCTCTATCTGCATTCTCCAGTGCTGATAGTTCTTGCCATTAAACTTTTCCATTCTCAACTTACTTTCCTCTGCCATTGCTTCTCCCACTCAAACAGAAATCCCTGTGAGCAACCTGTAATCCGAACACACTACACAGATCTGAACCACCTGTTAGTGAACCTGAGCTCTGATACCACTTGTTGGGGATCAACCAACAATGGATTACACTTATGAAAGCAATCAATGCGGAAATAAATCAGATAGATAAGTAACTGAAATGATAAATAGCACAGAACAAGATATACAAGAAAACACCCTGAAAACTTGTATTAAAAACTCTTTACAATAGGAATACAAATGAAGAACTTTGTTCTTCCACACCTCTCTCAGATGCACACAAGATCTCTCACTAGATCTCTATTCCTCAAGAGCTTTCTCTAAAGTACAGTCCTTCAAACATTCACAATGTTCTACTTCGTACTCAATTACACTCTCTCATTCATTCATCATTACAATAGCTTAGAAGATCTCTCCTACATATAGAAAATAGGAGACTTGAGCATGCTCTTACAACAAACAGTTAAGCCTCTTCAACAAGGGCTCTAAAGATAACATTGCTAACAATAGAGACGCGAGCATGAGTCTACAACTCAAACTCATCATGCAAACACTCGCTTCTGTCCTCGGAAATAGCTCTCTGGACACGCAGGTAACCGACGTCGGTTCCTGTCTGTTCGCCTGTGACCATCGCCGGCCGACCATACTGCCGACGTCGGCGCCTCTGAACTGCAACTGACCGACGTCGGTCGCTCCTGACCGACGCCGGCGTCTGTGTAGACCCGAACCTGTTTGTCTATGCTCCATGGTGAAGCTTTTAGCTCCACATACCTAACAATTATCTCTCTTATCATTCACTAAATTATTTTAATTTTGAGGCCTAGACTAATCTTATATGAGTGTGTCTCTCTTCTTCTAATTTTGGGCCTAAACCAATCTCTTATGGGGCTCATTATATCTTCTTATGCATTTGTGTCATTGTTTTGATGATCCTACCATGTAGCAGGTCATTCTCACTACTTCATAGGGAAATCTTGATAAAAGCTAAAAATGTGTCATTCAATAGGTTATTCCTACTAATATTTATGAAACCATCATTTGAAAGGGTAATTTTTACCTAAAAATGTGAGGTCATCGATGTCTAGGCAACCCCACCCTTTTGACCCACAATCCCACCAAAATGTCAATGAGATTACTAATCTCATGGCGATTCTACCAATTTTTGTGGGTAAAGTTACGATTTTCCAAATTTGGAAAATAGAGGGATTGCCCAACTACTACTTTTCTATGTGTAATTAATGTAATAAATGACCAAACTAAATACATAAAAAAGAACCTATCGATGCTCCATTCCCTGGTGGTCACTGGTACTCTCTCATGTGCTCTCCAAGATGATGTTGGTGCGAGATGTTGGCCATTCTCTTAGCTCTCTCACACAAAAATATCATAGCTCAAAAATTAATATAGCTAGGGGTAAAAATGAACTATTTTTAGCCCTAGAGGTCAAAATATAGTAATTTTTTCAAAGCTTTCACCCCATAGACCTATTTTTGAAACATTTTATCTATCTTGGGATACTATTTTAGCCCCTATTATCTATTTTCCTCCTACTTTCTTCTAATTTTTCTTTTTTTCAAATTTTTTTTAATAATATCTAACGATATTATCATTTCTTCTATTCGAGGGCCCAAGTTATCAAATTTTATGGCTTCCCCTCGAGGGGGCATCATTGTCTACCCAAACTATGCTTGGACCATTTTTGTAACCCTATTTTGTTGTAACTCATGCAAAATTTACAATGGAAAATGGGAATAAAATTTGTTTCCTCTAATTATAGTGACCTTTTCATTCTTTAAAAAGACATTACTTTGACCAAATGTCTCCCCACACTTTTTCAAAAAAGGTCAAAATGCAGACATCCAATTTTTATCACTATTATGCTACAATTGTCAATCTAAGCAGTATCCTATGACAACATACAATCTAGGCTAAAATCACCAAAACACACTAAATCATTCAAGATTATCGTGTGTATGTGTGTGTGTGTGTGTGGATTTAGGCTAATGTATCCTTAAATGGGGTAATGAATTTTATGTGATTATTATCTTTCTTATATAATTTCAATTCAAATTACAACCACATAATATAACACCCTAGACCACTGAATTTTTTTAATTTGGTAGCAAACATCACATGTATGTATTATTTTGCATCTATAATAGCCTAGCTTGGGTATTATTCCATAAGAAATTGACACTATCTTCTCATTATACTCTAGTTAAACTACGACTCAATGAAATGACATTTCTAACTAGGTTGATTAAGTGCGTAGCATATTTACAAAGAATTATAGAAAATTAATCAAAGCCACTTACACAAATTAAACCAAATCAAGAGCCCAAGTAAAAATTCCATGAAATTTGTTGAAAATATATTTATTGGAAATTCCTTGTTCAAATCTACATTGTCCCATGAAATCATCAATAGGGTGGAATCCATAGGCTATTAATGGAATAAATATTAAGATTAAGCCTTCTCATGCCTCATTAATGCTCTATTCTTACAATTGTTAATGGGCATATTTACGGTTTGCCCCTCCAAAATTGAATTAATCTATGGCCACACATCTTGATCTCAACATGAATGGTCATGGTTGATTCTAAAAAATCTTGAAAAACTATAAATAAGTGAGCCAAGACAACTATTTTTAAGATTCAGATATACAAACTTACTATGTAAAAATTACTATAAAAGAGCTTCACTTATTTACAATAATTGACCATTTTTGTGAGCCTAAGCCATTGGTGCACTAGGAAATGATGGAGGAGCATGATAATCATCATTGACATAGACTTAGAACACTAAGTCTATAGAAATATATATATATTTTTGCTCTTAGAAGGAGGGACTCTATTTGGAAGGTTTGGTAGTATTCCTTTCTTAAGTAGCTCTTAGAATTCTCTAGCAACACCCCTTTAGGGAGTAATCTTGATGTTTTAGTGTCTATATGCTTCTTTATAGATGTTTTATTGACTACCACATGGATTAACACATCTTGTAATCCTACTATACAACCACATAGTACCTCCTTATAATTATTATAGTGTCCCCTCTTAAATTTTAAAATAAAAACAAGCTTGTATAGATGTTCGGCACAATCGAAAATGTATTTTGAATGAGTAGTGTGTAAGTATAAAGAACTAGAGGGATGTTAGATTCAACTGATAGTGCATCCAAGGGAATACAATATTTGGTTTTAAGGGAGATGTAGTGGACCCAATATAACCAACAATGTCTAGATGAATAAAGTACTTTTGAAGAAGACAACACTCAAAAAAAATTATCGATCAAATGTTATAGTCATTTTAAGATTTGAGATCGCATAAAAAATCTCCACCCAACATAAATATGAAAATATTTTAGTTTATTGAAGAATTAGTTGTGGTTAAGCTTAACCTCCCACTAGTAGGAATCAAAGTTTAAGCCCTCCCCCTTGTGACCATTCTAAATGACCAAGGGGCTAAGACCTTTTGTGAGTGCTCCATCCTCCCCATTTTTGATTGATGTGACTAATGTGGGAGTGATATCATTCCCTAAAAACCTTCAAATTTAAAAAAATAGTTTCACCCTTCACTTGATTAAATTTGATAGCCTCTTAGATGTTTCAACATGCAAAAAAAGTGGTCAGAGTTCACAAAGTGCTTAAACAAGGGTTAGATTCTATTATTTGTGAACACAAGGGTGTCAATTTTCTATGTGGGTGTGAGCAAGGGTATTAGGTTATGATAAGTGTACATGTAGCGGTGTCAAGTTTTGATAGGTCTTCACACAGGGGAGTTAGACTCTACTAGGGTTATAAACAAAGGTGTCAGGTTCTGATAATGTTACAGGTAAGTGTATTGGGTTTTAGTGATGTTACAAAGAAGGGTGTCAGGGATTGATGAGATTTTTGATGTGGGGTGAAAAATTTCAAAGGCTATAATATCCACCTAGGCTTATTTTCCCACTGCCAAAAGTCTAACCAAGACCAAAAACTATTAAAAGACTTGTAATAGGAAAACCCTAAAATATGTAGTTTCCTTATGGCTCCTTAAAAACTAGTAAAGAGTAAATTTAGAAATTAAAAAACATTAAAAAACTAGAAATATTTTATTGAATTGAGAACCCCATTGCACTGATACATGTGAAATCACTGAAAAAACCTTGAAAACCTCAAAAAATGGCCAAAAATGATTGTTATAAATCTAGATCATGTTTATAGTCAATTTTAGGGTTTTGATGCCTTTCAAATATGATGGTGCTATCTATTTTATAATTGGATACTTCATCTGTGTATTTCATATGGATTTTCATGAAATCCTACTAAACCTATGAAACACCTGAAATCAAGAAAACTAATAAGAATGCATGCAAAAAAGATCTTATCAAATATTTAAGAAATAAAAAAATAGGCATTAGATAAGATATATGATACTAATTGAACCTGTAATTTATTGTCACATTTCTCTTGTGTGTGTGAGTGTGTGTGTGTGTGTGTGTGTGTGTGTGTGTGTGTGTGTGTGTGTGTGTGTGTGTGTGTGTGTGTGTGTGTGTGTGTGTGTGTGTGTGTGTGTGTGTGTGTGTGTGTGTGTGTGTGTGTGTGTGTCTATATATATATATAGACACACACACACTCAAGAGAAATGTGACATTAAATTGCAGGTTCAATTAGTATCATATATTGATCTTCATCTCATTCTTATATTTTCTTTTACAAAAGTAGAGTATATACAATGTTGCGAAGAGACTATGACTATTTGTCATCATGACTTTCATATTCTAAACTAAAGTACTCAAATTAACCATTCAAACTCACATGTTTTTAATATGTTGTATGAAAATTATTCTTATAAAAAATATGATATGATGTGCATTTGTTGCATGTTTAACATACCAAAATGTGTGTGAACTATAATTTTCACCTTCCCACTAACACTTTCTGAAACATAAAGAGTTATATCCCTGCATGACAAAGATGCTCATAAAGAATATAAGACTAGAGTTAGTTAGATTTTTGTTGAACTGCATTGAGCTAACAGTCAAGAAATAATGTTTATTATTTTGTTTTAAGACTAGAGTTAGTTAGAGTTTTGTTGAACTACGTTGAGCTAACAATCAATAAACAATGTTTATTATTTTTTTAAAGTGTTGTTTATTACTTTTCACTTTGTGTGTAATACATAGTTGTTCTTTCATGTTTTTAACTAAACACCACACCCACCTACCCACATTTTTAGGTTTTTAACTAAGCATCATACCAACATACCACCTTTTGTAGTTTTTTAATCTATTTTCATAACCAAGAGGTCACCATTTATGATATTTCAACCTTTTTGGCCCTTCTTCAAAATCTGTCTTTCCCATAAAATGTTTTTCCACAACAAAAAATTATCAAAATTTTTGAGCATGGAATACCTTGATATGGCAAAAGAGGCCTAGCCTATAATTTTATAGAAGGATAAGCTTAACATGAGTGAGTATCTACTAATGACATTATGTAATCTAATGTTGTAACAAGCTATTGATGAGGAGGAGGTTACACTAATTGAGGATCCTTCATTGCATGGATAATATTTATGAGATTGACTGGTGGAATGTAATGTGGTTCATTGAAAATTTATTTGACCTAAGTGTCAATATTGGTCAAATACTAATTTTAATTTTTACAATATGCCAATATGTCCCTAATTATGTTGAATAGCATGTGAAGGATATCTCAGCTTTGCATGATGGTTTGGACATCTCATCACCTATAACTTTAATAATTTGATGTTTTTCACATTTTTTTGTATTTATTACATCATAAGTTTGATTGTGTTGACATACCATTCGATTTTCACACCTAAAAATGTTTCACATAACATCTCTAACTCTTAAGTGTGCATTCTAGCCATGAAATTATCTCTAAATATAAGATATTCTTGCAAAGCATTTTCCATTTCATTTTTTTATTAATGAAATCTCCATAATAATTTTTTGATGTATATGTTTGGGTTAGATCCAATGTGATGTCCTTCCATGCATCTCAGATCTAGTTTTTCTAGTCTAGCATTTTCCTCAAAAGTTGCATAGCTTGAACAACAATCACATCTAAGACCTGCT
The DNA here is from genome assembly GCA_037957365.1 of Torreya grandis. Classification (NCBI taxonomy): domain Eukaryota; kingdom Viridiplantae; phylum Streptophyta; class Pinopsida; order Cupressales; family Taxaceae; genus Torreya; species Torreya grandis. The sequence goes on along the minus strand of JARHVA010006116.1, from coordinate 152,296 downwards.
CATATTCCTCCAACAATTCAATCATTGCCTCAGTTTCACTTCATAATTTATGGTATTGAGATTTAATGTCCTACAATCCTTATGTTTTGGCCCAATCCTATGTTATCCTAGTGAGAAGAGTAGTGAAATGCTTGTATTTCAACATGACTTGGTCACCAAGGAGATTTTGAACTAATTTTTAGGGTAGTTTCATCAATCATATTGTGTGATTTTTCAAGTTGCACATAATTTTTCAAATTGCTTGTGCAACTGAGAATTCTCTATGTGCAATTAGGTATTTTATTTCTCTATTTCAATTGCATTTTATGTGATTGCAATTTTAAATGAAACAACACCTTCTATATGATTTATGAATTAAATATGTAAAGCATCCACTATAACTTGTTTTGTCTAAATTATGTAGATCTAGTTGGGTTGGGGAAGTTTTAGAAATCATTGGTAGTTTTCTTATATGTGTGACTAAAAGAGTGAATGTTGTGTGTTGTAGCACTAGAGCTTGAACATGCATCCACTAGGATCTAATAGATTCATATTTTCATTATGAAACTTCCTCCTAAGCTTATCCTTGTGTTAACCCCAAACCCATATACATTTTTAATGGTTACACTTGTGTTTCAATTATTACACCCTATGTTTAACCAACTCCTTTTTGTTTCCATTATGCTACAATTTCCTAATGCACTGTCATTTTAACATGGCCTCCAAAAACCTGGTTAATTTTTTTAGCATCATACTAATAGCTTCTTATATTTTTATTTTATGGCCTTCATAACTTTATCAGTTATGTCTTTTGTTGCTTTTTCATCTATAGCCTAATTTATTTTCTCATCTTACCTGCATAGGTCTTCCTAATGTTTCTTCTCAACTTATATAGCTACTCTTTTGGACTCGACCTTCCTTCATTATTTCATCTCTTTCATAGATTTTTATTATTCATGTTTATACATAGAGTAAGGCATATTTATCTTCTTAAAATCTATCCTTAGTCACTTTCTCTTCCTTCATAGTCTCTTTAGTAGCATCTTATGTTGGACGCACATTTTCTTGATCATGTGCCTTAGGTTATAAATAGCTTCAACTTGTACTAATGGTCACGTTATATGACTAAAAATTTAACGCATACCCAGGAAATTTATCCAAAAGATGGAAATGAACTTATGTCATTCATCAAGTATCAAAACAAGGCACTTTAATACTCTAAAATATTTAAGGAATTATTCTTTTAAGAAGGATAAATTGTTTCATGCTTAAGCCCTATCATCGATGATCTCTAAGTACCAGTCAATCCATAAATAAGTAGTGCATAACACAAAGTATGTTATAATATCATTTTATGATTTATATTATGTTTGAAGGTTTGTTAAGAATTAGATATAATCAAGATAATATAATCTCACTTGAATAATTATAAATATCATGTTTTAGTGTAATAAAATTTTTAACAAAATTAGATGAAACAACACAAGAACAAATTCACAAGGGAGGTTTGTGCTATTTTTATAAAAGAACTAAGTCTACCAATGAGGTGTGATAAAAAAATGAAAAGTGAAAAAGGAGATGGATAAATTCTAGCTGCACAAGGTAGTTAATGTCATAACCAAAAAAATATCATGGTATTCTCAAAAGTAATAGACCTTATAAAAAAATTAAATTTTGAAAGGGACATGTATTGGGAAATGAAATGATAGTGCATCACATTGTTGAAGTCAAATAAATAAACAATGAATATAACCACAAAAAAGCTGAGGGCCAAGGCTATTTGAATTTAATACATGTGCATGTAGAATCATTAAAGGTAGAACATCAAATAGACATAAGAAATGAAAAAGATATTGGTTGTATTTCTATAAAAGGTAGGATAACAATGATAATCTTATTTTGTAAATTGAAATGATTGGAAAAACTATTGCTATCTAACAAGAATTTTGTGAATTTGTGATAAAATTAATCAAAATCATTCATAACATATATAGCGTATTGTAAAATGGCCATGTAACAAATCCTTATGCCATTAATAGATGCTCAAAAGGAAGAAATGGGCATTGGATTGGAGTAAAACAAGCTAGATTGAGTGATTTTGAGCCCTTCAAATTCATTGATGTAGAAACCATAGAGTGGTTTTCTCAACCACAATCATATGTGTTGGAACATGAAGTACTTGCACTTCTTTTAAAACTGAGGATTAAATTCTACATGTTTGATGCAATTACCCATATTACACTAGCACGAGGAATTAATTATAACCATCCTCAATAGATACAATGAGGGATCCACCTATCTATAAAAATACATAACAATCCACATAAATTTCAACATTATTACACAAGCTACAAGACTACTAGTATGAGGGAAGCCACTACAGTTTTACAAAATAAAGAACCCATCTATCCAATCATAAATCTTCGAATAATACACATTGACAATCATGAGCCTCCTATTTTATGATATCACCTAAAATTCCATATCAATGTCTCTAACCATCACAACCCAATGCACGTTGAAATATTAAAATGCATACCAACCTATGATACTTAGCTCAAGCAAACTATGCTTCTACATAAAGGATAAAAAATTATGTAGACATTTAATTTATAGGTGACAAAAGAGTTAGTTAATGGAGCCATTGGGGAAATAGTTCACATTTTCTACCCTAAAAATTCAAATCCACTTTCTTTCCCCAATTATGTGATTATTGCCTTAGAAAAATACTTTAGTCCCCCATGGGATATTTACAATCTAATACATATTCCAATTACTCCTATTTTATTGGGTAGTCCCTATCAAATGCCTATAAAAATGATATGGGATCTAACCATATATAAATTATAAGTAATGACTCTCAATAAAGAAACAATAGACACTAACACACTAGTTTTTCTACTATTTGTCTGAATGAGAGCGTCAAGTAAATAATCCAAAAACACCCTTTTTCCCAAAAACTATTTTTTATGATTATTTTAGATTGTTTATAAGTAAAAACTATAAATGCGATTAAACAAGTCTTTTCCCTAATTATTATTATTGGGTATAAGTGTAAATTGAAAACATGATTTAAAAAAATGTGTTTTTTCAAGAACTCAAGAAGGACAAGTCTCCTCCCCCATCTTTCAGGTCTTCCAAATCTGAAGATGGTGGCAAGCCAAAGAAGAAGGTGTTTTAATTCATTTTTTTATGTTTTTTTCTAAATGAAGAATTTTGTTAATTTTTTGATGAATTGTGAAGTTATTTTTTTGGGTTGTGGGGTTTATATAAATGGAGCAAAGGAAATAAAAAAGAGAAGGTGAACAAGGTGGCATTGTTCGATCTTGTTAGTTATAAAATATATATACATCTTTATGCATGTCATAAAATTTATTTCACTCTTCACCCATCAAACCAAAATTAAATAGCTGAGATCAATGCTTTAAATTCTACATAATTACCATAGCTAGCATAGGTTCAATTCACGCCCTAACACCTCAAGATGGAACCTCATCCAAAATACCCATAACCAGAAATAAAATGAAAATTTTGCAAGGTTGGTATGATTATAACAAAAAAATTAAAAACAAATTCTAGAATTATGGAATCAATGTTTTGTTAAGACTACAAGAAAAGATGAAACTTTTGGCAGACTGCCAAATTCTGAAGGAATATAGAAAATATATATTTGGTCTTTAATGTTTCCATTTTTATCTATGAACTGTAAACTATTCCATCTTTTGAATGAAATAATAAATGGATAATCATAATAAGAAAATTATTTACAGGTAGGGAATTTAACAACAATAATATATCAAATCATATTGGCTACAAATAATTAGGGCAAACATCAAACACCAAAGTGGAAAATGGACCTAGTATATCTAATGTTGTACAGACATCTATGAATCTACACCATTTTATTGCTTACATTATTTTAATATTTCAAAAATTTAGGGTGAGCATTAAAGTGGTGTAAATCTCTGCATACCAATTAATTTAAGTAGGCTAAGCAAGCTATATAAATTAGAAAGAAAACTTATCAGTTGCTATATCTTTGTATAATGCTCTTTATATTTATAGATTTATATTGAACTTCATTTGTGTATATACTAAAATTTTAATGTTAATCTTTTGTATTTTATTTTTATATATTATACAATTTTGTGTCATCAATCATTTATTGTATCAATGGTCTAGAATTCATATTACGATGTTCTTACCTAGAAATATCCAATAATTTTAGATGTTGCATTTCATATACAATTTATTTTAATAATTCTTAACATATAGTTACAACAAGACATAATACACTTTCACATTCATTTTCCATACATTGCTCTGTCTTAGTTACACTTAATAAAAACTGACACTCATTATTATTTTTTATTATTTTTTATTTTATAAGAAGCTATCCATATTAAAAAAACACATCGCACTTGCTTGCCTATACACCAAATTTAGATTTCAAATAATGGAAAATTGTAGAAAAGAAATTCCTATGAACAAAGCATAATGCATGTAACTAATAACACACATTGCAGTGTTAAGAATGGGATATACTAAGGGGGGGTGAATCAGTATATCATATATCTTATAAACTTTCCTTTAATCAAATTCCACTTTAACATACATTCAAGATATGCAATAAAACTGAAATACTAAACACCACACAAGATAGAGAGAAACACCAAATTTAACATGGAAACCCAATGTGGGAAAAAACACAGAGAACAATCTCAATTATATGAATGAGCACCAACTCAAAACACAATATTTGCAAGCACCAACTTGCAGGAGCACCAACCCCTTTGCTGAGCACCAACACAACTATTTGTGAGCACCAACCCATAGGAGCACCAACCCCTTTGATGAGCACCAACATAACAACAATTCATGACCACCAACCCACAGGAGCACCAACCCCTTTGTTGAGCACCAACCCATAGGAGCACCAACCCCTTTGCTGAGCACCAACACATCAACAATTCGTGAGCACTAACCCATAGGAGCACCAACCCCTTTGTGTATACCACACAACTATCTCTCAGTGTTGATATCTCAACAAATGATAGTTCATTACAATATCTCTTTCCTCTCTCACCTTTGCTCTTCTAAGCTAGATACAATAAATACAAATCATACTTATCTCTCTCATTGCTCTTCTAAGCTATATATTACTATATCAAATCAAACTCCCTCTCACACATTACAAATGGCTTCTCAAACCTTTATTTATAGCTTTTCAAGTGACCTTTGGCCTTCCCCCTTTGTGACCCTTCAATCCTCATGGAAAATGGCGCCAAATTTGCATGACCCTTCGTATCCTTGCATTTGAAAAGTCATGTGGTGACCCTTCATAAGCAAAAGCGTCCTTTCCTCTTTTGTCCTTATCTTGGTGACTTTTTATATTCCTCAAAGTGTCCCTTCATGAGAAATTGCACCATTCCTCTTTTGTCTTCACTTGGTGACTCTTGGAATTCCCCAAGATGACTCTTCATGGGAAAATGCATCCCATTCTTCTTTTGTCTTTACCCCGTGACTCTTTGACTTTGTGACTCTTTTGTCTTAACAAAAAATATATTCGTTAATATTAAATAAATATTGACACACATTAGCCAAGATATAACTATTACAAACATCATTAAATGCAATGGGGCCTTTATCACCAATAATGCTAGACCTTTGACATCAATGACAATATTTCCAACATGCAGTTCAAAATTTAAATCCTTACAAAAACAACTAGACTACAGAGAGTAGAGATCCTAAAAAAGAGATTCTACGTACATACACAAACAACATTGGTTCAGGGCAGGTTTTCAGCTTCAACATCATCGAGAATGAATCAAATAGCATCAATTCTTCAATCAAATTCAAATAAAGAAAAATATATTCAATTTCAAATGAAACACGATGTCTCATCCATGCACAAATCATTGTCATGTCGTATGAAATAACACACTACCTCCTTTTCCACCATTACCTCCACTAAAAATATCAAATTATTGTTATCTAACATTTTATATACAAAATATTAAATGATTATAACAATTATTGATTTTGCATACATTACTCTTATTAATTTACAATCTTTCAATTAAAAAACTCTACTTTACTTTATATATTTTTATCTTTTTCATCCTCTCACATAATGTTACACCTTTAGAACAAGTAAAAGTAAGTATATATATATATATATATATATATTTCTTTCTTTCTTTCCGGTATATAACCTTTGGGACGAGTGCTAATTACTTTCTCCGTGAAAATTAAAGCAAAGTTGGACTGGGTGGCTATGAATATCCGAGAAATGATTTGTTTAAGTTGGGTGGATAACTTTACTTTTTGCGTCTTTGTTAGCTGTGGCAATTTACAATGGGCTTTGGCTCCTTAATCAATGCATGCGTAAGTCGCGCTGATATCACATGATAGACATAAATTAAAATAAATATAAAAAATTGACAATGTCAAAAGTTTGGTGTAGGAGAACATCTATATTTAGGGAGGGTTAGGCTCCCATGGAAGATAAGCTTCTAGACGAAATCTGAATTATAATAGTCGTAGGACAATCTGTAATATTACACTGATTTAATCATATAATACCACATCACTATGGATACAAATTTCCATGTTTCATTAACTCTGTTAATGGGGAAAAATAAAATCTGAAATCCATACAAAATTTCCATCTTTCATTTCCCATGAAACAGAAATAGACGCTTAGAAACTGAACCAAACCCCAACAGTTTATAACTATCATGTAATATATCAACAATAGACACCCAAACTCTTTACAAATTTCAAAAGGAAACTAGATATAGAAATCAATGTTTCCCTAATCGTTCTCTACATGCTCGCACACGAGCACCTTAAGAGACCTCTCAAATTGTTTTGGATCAGCCTCTCTTTTCCCTTCCAGCATCAGAACAACTTCTGACATGCTTGGCCTCTCATTCTCATCGTATTGAATGCACAAAATGCCCACCACAGCCGCTCTTCTCACCTCTTCAACATCCGCCTTGTTTGCAACCCTTTCGTCCACAAGACACATTGTGTTTCCTTTGTCAATTTGAGTTGCAGCCCAGGTGGGAAAGTAGCACCTCGATTCCTGTATGGTCAAGTCCACATTTCTTCGGCCTGATATTATTTCCAGCAGCATCATGCCGAAACTGAATACATCCGCCTTGACTGTGATTGGCAGCCCGTGGATCCACTCTGGAGCCAAATATCCTCTGGTTCCTCTTGTAGTGGTCAGTACTCTGCTGAAATCTCTACCAACTAGTTTTGCCAGCCCAAAATCAGCCAATTTTGGAGAGAAATAGGCATCTAGAACAACGTTTTCTGGCTTGATATCGCAATGGATGATGCGATCTCTACATTCTTCATGGAGATAAACTAACCCTCTTGCAATACCTAAAGCGATTTGAAATCTGGTGTTCCAGTCCAACACCTTCTCCGTTCGTTCTGCGTTGCGGGATAAGAAGGAATTCAGAGAGCCGTTGGGCATGTATTCATAAACAAGTAATCTTTGAGATCCTTCTGTGCAAAATCCCCGCAGTTTGATCAGATTCACGTGTTGTATGTTTCCAATAGTGCTGATTTCCGCACGGAATTCCTTTTCTCCTTGTAGAGAGCTTTCTAATTTTTTGACCGCCACGTGTGTATCGTCCCTCAGAGTTCCTTTGAAGACAGAGCCAAATGATCCCCTTCCCAACTTATGGCTGAAATTTTTGGTCGCAGTTTTGATTTCTTTATAAGTGAATGTTCTGAACGGCATTGACGTTAGCATGTCATGCTCCCTGCATTTCTGAAGCAGTCTTTGACGTCTACGCTGAACAAACAATGCAAACAGTAAAACCAAAACAGCAACGCCTATGGGAACTGATATGGAAAGGGCAAGTACTCTGTTTGTTATTCCGTGCGATGACAACTGTTGCAAATCAGAAGCAGCCAACCGAATGAACAATCTTTCGCCGTCATCAGAAGAATCGACTATATTAAACAGATCGCCAAACCACAACCTACAAATAGAAGGATTAGAAGTACTGGTAACGAAGGCAGTGCAGGAGCAATTCTGGAGACAAACAGTTCTGCATCCCTGTAGAGTTGTCTCTTGGCTATACTCAACAGCTTTCTCATCGGACAAGGACTTATCTCTGAGTTGCAAGAAACCATCGGTGGCGCCAGTCGAGGCAGAGCATTGTAATGGGGTACGCCGAACACACCCGCTTGAGCTCCACTCTTCTGAACTCCAGGCGCGATTGTCTTTGGGTTGGAAACCTTCCACGCAAGTGCAGGATTGAATGTTTTGATCGATGTAGCACACTCCATAAGCACCGCATAAACCATAGACACTGCACTCTACTTGGCGTGAAGACCAGATCAGGCTCCATTTATTATTATCAATCAACAAGTAAAATACTAGATCGCCGTTCCCGTTCACAACTTCCCTCACCATCATATGTTTCGGTCTTAAACGATATTCGAAGTACATGCTTGTCGGAGAAAGCCGTACGAATTCCTGGGCAAATCTGGTATCAGATTTTAAACCTGGTGCAACGGCGTAATAGCTACCCATCCAGTCTCCACTTGACCAATAAGAAGGACCGCTTTTATGGTGCAGCAAAAGGTCTCTCTTTTCCAGAGATGGATTCATTTCTAAAAGGAAGCTTCCAGGTGCTGGATCCACCAAACTTTTCCAAGAAAATATTTTCAGTCCTTTCCAAAACTTCATCATAGGCAACACTGTATCCGTTGGATGTTTGAAACTCTCCCACACAATCTCAGATGTGTTTTGACCGCCTAGCATAGCAAAATTACCATTGTCGAAAATCACAGCACTGGACGCCGCTTTAATTTGCTGATTCTCACTACTGGACCAAATTTCTCCTTCTTGTGAATCAGACAAACTGAGGAAACCATCAGTGGACAGCTTTAAAACGCCGTGCATATCTTTGATGGGAGTCTCTCTGTTTGCCACCCAAACGACTGTCTTTTCTGAGAATTGGGCGTACCAGATGCCAATATACCAGTTATTGGTTCCATTGGGACTGAAAAATCCCAATTCAAAGGTGCCATTCTTTGAAATTATAGTCTGATTCACCGTGAGGGAAGCCCCCAAAAGAAGCGTATCTCCACCAACAGCTCCTAAGAATTCGCAATTGCAGAGTAAAACAAGGATGCCAAGAGCTATAAAGAAGCGGTTTAACGTCAATTGATCGTTGTGTGGCATTTCCATATTCTTTGGGCTTATGTTTAAGGCACTTACAATGAGATTTTAAATAGAAGAGGAAAGAATAGAGCAAAGCGAAGATGTTGAAAGCAATTTGCCGTGAATGGTTCAAGATCTTCACTTTCTCTCCAGAAGAAACAATTTATTATTGATGCATTGAATCTGGAAGCTAAGTTGACTTAAAATTAGACTTTGCCGGGCTACGGGTCGGGGTGCGGTAAATTATATCTTAATGCTAAGTTAACATAAAATTAATCTTTAAACCTGATTTGACTCAAGAACAAAATCACACTTTAAAAAGGAGATCATTTTTTCCTACTCTTAGGAACATATCTATGATCTTGGAACATATCTATGATCTTGACACATGTTAATATTGTATGTATAATTATGGTACATTTGTTTACATCACTGTTAAGATTGTATTTTTTAGTTTTGTTTTTCAATCACAATTAAAAGTTAGTCATATATATCAATATTTTTAAAATTTAATTTTATTTATTTATAAATAGATAAATGATTTATCTCATTTAATAATCGAAACAATATTCAATATATAATAAATAGAAAATTTTTATTTTCATTTAATTTAAAATAATATTCTATATTTATTTATACATTTAAATAAATTAAAAATTAAAAAGAAAAATATGAGCTATTTTTTAAAAACATTAATAAACCCCTTTCCAAATTATTTTTTATAAAATTAAAATATTTAAAAAAATTATAAATTAAAACCCAAAAAATTAATAAATGGAAAAAACATTGAAAATAAATGACATCAATTAAAAAATATATTTTATTGAATGATAGAAACTATCAATCGCCATCTTTATGTTATTGATAATGATACGAATTGTCCATGCCATCTTTATGTTATTGATAATGATACGAATTGTCCATGCCATCATAGAAGAGTTCCCAATATAGATCTAATTTCAATTGGTGAAAGATTAAATAGTTTAATATTCATGCATACATGTTCATATTATGGTGATAGGTTTGGAGACAATTTAAAACCATTGATCAATGGAGTAGGAAATTCCTAAAAGAATTATTTAAGCTTCCTATCTTTGCATTTTATTTCCCTTTTTGTTTGAGTGATTAATTTTACAACATATTTTTATTGTTCTTTTTTTTTTTTTCTTTCAATTCGATTTGGTTCATATATTTTTTTTACATAATGAGTTTGTATGATTTGTCTCTTTTTCAAAATGATTAATTTTAAAATTGTGTTTTTATTATTTTTTGTGATTATGTTATTCTTAAGTTTGTGTTTTTCATTAAAATTTCTATTTTTTAAAATAAATATTTGTATATTTTTATGAAGAAGTTAGCATGTTGAAAAAATATTAAATAACTTGATTAAGTATTTTGATGGAGAGTGTAGATAAATGAAGTTATTTTTACTTTATTTTTTGTTATAATATTTATATTATTATAAAAGGTTTTGATTTAATTAGAAAGATAAATTAAAAAAATTCATAAACTTATAACATTTGTTGACACCCAAATTTAACTCACCATTTGTTTTCTAATATCTTTTTAATTTATTTATTTATGTAGGTTTTAGCTTATGAATAAATGCTTAAAAGTGCACTTTGATTATGTTTTCCCCTTTTTAATTTATGGATTTTCTTATATTCTTCACCTTTTATTTTATTATATTTACTTTTTTTTCATTATGTGCCGTTATAACTTCATTAACCCCTTCTTAAGTATTTTAAGTTTATTAACCCCCTCTTGAGTATTTTAAGTTTATTTATTTCTCATCTAGTCTTTTAAGTTTATTTTGTATCAATATATTATGTGCATTGTTGATGTAAGATATTATTTTCCTACCATTTAGTTTGCTTAATTGTGTTTCTACATTTAAGAACTTTATCTCATATGTATTGAAATATTGGCTCCTTGCCTTTTTTCCACTTATTTAGAGGAATTTAGTCCCACATGCATGACATGATTGAGATTTTCCTAACTTTTATCTATATGTACATCCCTTTGTAAGCTTTACTCATATGAAATATTTGGAGTCTTATGCATTGTATTGTACTACTTAGTTAGGAGTTGTGTAAGTTGTGAAATGTGATAATTTTAAGACTTATGAGAGTTGTGTCCTAGTGAATTCTAAGCTTTGATTCTCTGTATGTAATATCTCTATTATATGAATACATCTATTACAAATTCTACTCGTTTATTGATTTCTCATTTCAATAAATTTGTGTGTTCAATCTTCTTGTCATAGATCTTGGATATCTATTTTTGGATGGATCTTACATGTTATCATAGCTTTGGGACTAATAAAATGATCACCATTTTCATTTGTTGTATATTTTAAATTTTGAGCAGATATTTTATTTTTCATTCTCTATCAACTGTTCAGAGGTACTTTATGGATCAGTGTGTTCATATATCAATTTTCTCTTCTTTACATGTGTTGATTTTAGGTCAATCAAGTTTATTTTTTTAGGTTTTAATTCTAGTTTTTTAACCATTGTATTGGGCCAATAAAATTTAATGACATCTTCTCCATCCAACACTCAACTATTTTTCTCTCCCCAAATCTCTAATCAAGCTCTCTTATCAATTTTTTGTAAATAATTTTTTTTTATAAAAATACATGTTCTTCTTTAAATTACTCTCAAACTATAAAAAATCATTCCAAACCATTTCTAGGTTTTGTGCACCTTGTTTTCACATTTCTAGATTATTTTAAAATTTTAAATTATATTGAAAATTGAAAAATCTATCACATTTTTACTGATTAGTACTATTCAAAAAAAAAAAAAATAGAAAATCACATTCTTTAGTGAATCATAGTTTTCCCATACAATTTGTGATTTTTAGATAATTCATGTGGTTTTGTTAATCTAGTGGATTTGACGTTATTAAATGGGAGACATGGTCATGGTGAGGCATATGATTTTTCAATTGTTTTTTATTAAAAATAATACATTGTAATTTTTTTATTATTTTGTTATTAAAAATAATAATATTTTATATATTTTTTAGTTGTTTTTATATAAAAATAATATTTGTGAGATTTATTGAGAGATATAAGGAGAATATCAAATGTATTTTCTTGTCACATTCCCTCTTTGATTTAATGAAGACCAGAGGGTGAGGCTCAGTTTGGCAAGCGGCCTCACAAGCAAACAATCTTTCTCTTTCCTCCTTTCTGACATTGATCGCTTGCTCTACTTAGAGGTCATCATCTATACAGTGGTGGTAGAATTCATCAGGGTGATACGAATCATTATCAAGTAGAGTTAGTCTTATTTTTTTCTCTCATTTGGGGAGGGGAGCTTTTCATATAGGTTTTCTCTTTTTCTCTACACTATGACAGTTTTTATGTACTTGCATAACTCATCAGGCCTCATTGTCAGGACCCAATTCTTCTATCGATCTAAACTACGTTTAAGGTGGTGTTGGTGTAGGATATTTCTTTTTCTACCATTTAACTTGGTTAATTATGTTTGTGCATTTGGAAATTTTATCCCATATGTATTGAGATGTTGGCTCTTTACCTCTCTTCCACCTATTTAGGGGAAGTTAGTCCCACATGCATAATATGGTTGGGATTCTCCTAACTTCCACTTTTATGTACATCCCTTTGTAAGATTTACTCATATGAAATATTTGGAGTCTTTTAGATAATATTGTAATGCTTAGCTATGAGTTGTGTAAGTTATGAGTTATGACAATTTTGAGAGTCATGAGAGTTATGATCTTAGTGAGTTGTAAGATTTGACTCTTTTTATGTAATTCATCTCCATTATATGCATACATTTATTTCAGATTATACTAATTTCTTGATTTTTAGTTTCAATAGATTTGTGGGTTCGATATTCTTGTCATTGATCTTGGATGTCTATTATTGGATGAATCTTACATGCAATACCATGTTTATTTCAAATTCTAATTATCCATATATAAACAAAGTTATTAGAAAGTATTTAATAACAAACAATTTCATGTTTTAACAAGAATTAATATATTTTTAAGATCATATTCAAAGTTACATATTGGCTTATAGTAATTTCTAGAGCTATAAATTATGAAGTACTATTACATTCATATATTGGTGTCAAAAGTGAACTAAGAGAAAAAATATCTAGATTTTCATGATACATACATCCTTTGAAGAAAGAACATATATATGGGGTAGATAAGGCCTTGATATATCCCTGTCTAAATAGAACCTCCCGCACCCCACCCCCCCCTCTCTCTCTCTTTATATATATATATATATATATATATATATATATATATATATATATATATACCATCTGGGAGTGCCCCTATCTATCCTATCTATATGGCCATTCTCACCTCTTAGATATGTAGACAATACTCATATTCAATGGCTTTTTTTATGATAGCGCAACCATTCCCATTAACCCCATTCCCCCCCCCCCCCAATTTTTATTTGATGTTTATCTAGTTTATGTATAGGAAACTAAGGTTTTGATATTGTGTAAGAAAATTGGATTTCTTATTTATCTATTTCAAATATTACAATAGAATATATACATAGTGAATTACCAAAAATATGGTAACCATCTCACGGGAAGGGAAGAGTGGAGGAGTCTATAAAAATCATATAATAGAAACAATTTTATTTCATGTCTAAAAACAATGTAAAATATCTATGCTATCATTCCCCGCCTTATTATATTATTTTTTCAAATGTGCACCCTAAACATCTCAAAGTTCACCTTTCCAAGGGATTTGGTGAGTATATCATCTATCTGTGTGTCTATTGGAAAGTACTGGAGTTGGATGTGGTGGTTTAAGATTTGATCTCGAATGTAGTGACATTCAACCTTTGTGTGCTTGGTTCTTTCAAATAGGATTTTTTACAAGCTTCAACACACCCTAATTTTCATAATGAATGATAGGTAGCTTCTTTTTACTAAAGCTCATATTAGCCTGAATGTGACATAACCATATCACTTCACACATAGCTCCACATGTAGCATGATACTCTACCTCAGTGGATGAGAGAGAAACAACAATTTGATTCTTACTAATCTATGAGATTGGTCCAAATCTAAGGTGAAATATGTATCCTAACATTGAATTTTTATCATCAACAGATTTGATATAGTCTGAGTCGATGAATCCCTAAAAGAAGAACTAAGTATTACTCTTGTATTCTAGACCATACTCAAGTGTACCTAGAACATATCTCATAACATTCTTTACTGTAATCTAGTGACATTTCTTTGGTTCTTGCATAAATATGGAAAGATAGCTGACAACAAAACATATGTCTGGTCTAGTGTAGGTTAAGTAGATAAGACTCCCAATGAGATATCTATAGAAAGTTACATCTAATTGAGGTGAGTCCTAGAATCGAGAGAGTTGTAAACCTTTCTCCATTGGTGTTGAAAGAGGTTTACAATCTGACATTCTGTACTTTTCCAAGATTGTCTTGGCATATTTTATCTAGGAGATAAAAATGTAATTATGTTTCTATCATATCTCTAAGCCAAGATAGTAATGTAGTAGCCCCAAATCAATCATTTGAAGGATCTTTTGAGGTCATTCTTTACAATATAAACTTGATCTTCTGAACTTCCAATGATCACAAGATCATCCACATATAAAAAAGAATGATGATTTATGTCCCTACCTTCTTTATGTACAAGTTAGAATCTAAGGGGCTATGAGTAAAACCATGTTGTAAAAGGTGATCATTTATTTTGATGTACGATGCCCTGGGAGCTTGTTTCAGTCCATATAGTGATTTGATGAGACAACATACCTTTTTAGGATGCTTTTCATTAATAAATCCTTTTGATTAGGTCATGTATAATTCTTCTTTCAGATCACCATTTAGGAAAGCACTCTTGATGTCCATCTATTAAAGTTTCCATCTATTGTATGCTACCAGTGTACAAATGACTTTGATGGTCTTGATCTTCATAGTGGGTATAAAGGTCTCTTCATAGTCAATGCCTTCTTTCTGAGCATATCCATTTGCTACAAGTCATACTTTATGATTTTTGATGGATCCATTTGCCTTATATTTAGTTTTAAAAATCCATTTTTAGCCTATGGTTTTCTTTGTTATAGGTAGATTGACAAGTTCCTAAGTTTGATTCTACATGAGCGAGTCATATCCAGCATCCATTGATTTCTTCTATTATGGTTGACTTAGTGCTTCTCAAACATTATTAGGTTTGAAGCTATCAACTACTATACTCATGAGTGCAAAATTTAACTCATTTCTTGTTTGAATCCTCATTCTGACTCTGGATGAAGTATAGGAGTCTCTAATAGTGTTTTGTACTCTCTTCGGATGGGAACTTTGATGCTGATGTGAAAAACTACTTTATTGATGTGAAGAACTACCTAGTGGATGTTTTAATTCTTCAAGATCAACATACATCTTCCCTTGCAGCTCATCTATATTGTGAGAAGTATCTTCATCATCTAACTTAGGGAGTAATTAGTGAGAGGTGGTTGGTATGAATTATTCTTTTTGCATCACTAAGTCAAAGGATGACTCATCAAGAACCACATCTCTACTTTCATAGATTTTCCTCATCTTAGGATCCTTGAGATGGTATGCCTTCGAGGTAGTGGTATAGCCTGATAAGATGCATGGAAGTGTTTTTTACTCAAGTTTCTTCCTCTTTTAAACTAGGACATGAATATATGTTGTGCAACCAAACACTCATAGATGAGAAATCAATGGTTTTTGACCACTCCATACCTATTTTGGTATTTTGTCCTTTAAAATCTTTGTTGGTGCCCTACTGAGAAGATAAATAATTGTTTAAACTACTTCTGCCTAATATCATTTTTCCATCTTTGCTATTGATAGCATGCAGTGAATCATTTCCATCATTATGTGATGACATCATTTAATAATGTTGTTCTATTGGGGTATGTAGGGAGCAATCAAATTCTGTTTGATGCCTTGTTGGTTTAGGAATGCCAAGATCTTCTTTGATGTGAATTTCCCCCATCGATCTGAGTGGAGGTGAAGAAGAGGTTGTTTTTTCTCCTTGACAACTTACTAATAGAAGACCTGGAAATTATGAAGGGCCTCACTCTTATTTTTTAGGAAAAACACCTCTGTCTTTTGAGAGTAGTCATCCATGAATAGTTGGAAGTACTTGTATCCCAAAAATGAAGTAGGTAATGAGCCATTTAGATTAGTATGAAACACATCCAAATGTTTCTTGGCATGAAATGAGCTTGCCTTGAATAGATCCCTATGTTATTTACCTGTAAGATATCCATGGCAAACGGGCAAGGAACTGGATAACTTGGGAAGTCCATGTACCATCCCTTTTAAACTTAGCTAGTACAAAGATCCAAAAGATAGATGACCATAATGGTAGTGTCAGAGAGCAGTATATTCTATCATAGAGGTAGATAGAGCTACTAAAGAAGATGAAATAACATCTAATGTAAATAATTTTTCTTTCAAAAAAGCTTTAACAAGAA
Organism: Torreya grandis; assembly: GCA_037957365.1. Classification (NCBI taxonomy): domain Eukaryota; kingdom Viridiplantae; phylum Streptophyta; class Pinopsida; order Cupressales; family Taxaceae; genus Torreya; species Torreya grandis. The sequence continues at coordinate 135,636 of JARHVA010006116.1, read as the reverse complement.
TCATACCTTTTCATGAGATCAAGCAAGTTTTGATGCCATTATCAATAAGAAACTCCACCTTCAAATGATGATTCAAAATCTGACTGACTAATAAGAGGTTGGATGTCAGTCTAGGAACATATAGTACCTTTGAAAGTGTACATTTTCATGTTCTGAGAGGAATGATGACTTGGCCTATTACTTCTACAACACACTCTTTATCTTCAATGATCTTAACCCAATCTCCAATGGGTTGGTCTGTCAGTGAATTAAATAGCTTTTTGTCTCCTGACATGTGTTTAGTAGAACCTAAGTCTATCAACCAAATTTTTCCTCATAGGTTGCAAGGTTTGGAAGACTAGCACTAAGTTCTTATCTTCTTTTGGTGTCTCCTCATCAAATCCATCATCTTGTTGAGATGTGAGATGTCCCTTCTACTTCTATTGGTGGGGATGTCTTTTCAATTTTTAATAATCATCATGCCTTGATGTGATTTTTTTAATTGAAGACCCTTGTTTTTGGTCATTATACCAGTAGTTATCCATGTCGTGAGTGTTGGTTCGATAGATGTGACACCACCTCTTTGACTTTTGTGATTTTTGATGTTGAGATAGTTATTGTTGCTACTATTTATGTGGTTGCTTCTTTGGAGTTCCTTTACAAGTCTTCTAACCTCGTAGCTACTTTGAGATAAGAGCTTTATCTTGAAACTCATCTTAGATTGAGTTGATGGCTTCTTCTTGTTGTAACAGGTTCATGAGATCTTTAAATGACACTGTTTGTTTGGATATATGAAGTGTCATGATGAACACTCTAAATTGAGATGGGAGTAATTTCAAGGTGATTTGGATCAATAATTGATCATCTACCATCTCATCGAGTGCTAATAACTTTATTCACAGCTTAGCCACTCGACATAAGAATTCCTCAGCGTTCTCATCAGACTACATAGAAAGTGTATGAAGTCTCAATTATAGACGGAGAAAATTCATCTTATTTTTTGCCTCATATATGGTTGTTAATTTATCCCATGCTATCTTTGCTCTATTTTCATCCCTGACATGTGGCTACACATCATCAGTGATGCTTAGCATAATTAGCATCAAGGATTTAGCATTAGCCATTTCATATTTCAAGAGTGCATCAAGATCAGTAAGAACTTGTGTGGTTCCTATGATGATGCCCCATAGTCCTTCAAACTAAAGGATGGTGTACATCTTCATTTTCCAGGTGGCATAGTTTGGCCTTATGAGAATATTTGCATCTGATAAAAGCAATTTTGGAGTGGACATCTTTTATAAGTAAAAACAATATTTATTTACTTTAATATAAAAAATTGTATGTACCTTGTTCAAATGCTGCATTCTTCTTTTCAATCACCTTTTTCATCTTAACAGGCACCACTGATTTCTCCACCATGATCTTGTCTAACTTTGACACATCAATGATCATGCACATTGCAGACTCCCAGTACATCAAGTTGGTGGCCTTACTAGTGCTTGGGCGTTGTCTTTCACTTTTTCCTCTTTATGATCTTGGCCTTTTATGGATATAAACCTTAAAATTAGAAGGATTTAAAAATAAGAGTCTCAAGTTCAAAAACACATCCCAACTTCTTTTGACATCTCAGAGGCTCGGGTCTATGTGTCCTACACTTGGGTTCTTGTCATGATGGAAGATGTAGCTGTCACAATCTTAAGGCAAAAATCGATGCTCCAATATGGTGAATTGGTCATACAAAAGTAGATAATGCCTTTCACGAGTTTGACCTCACTAATATGCATCATCTCCTTTAGCTCGAGATCATCCTCCCACTCCCTTTGACTACATTGCTGCATTAATATTAAATAAATTTGTGGGGATGAAGGCGGTGGTGGTGGAGAAAGGGTAAGACTTTGCATATATGCATAGTAGCCTACTAAATTATAGCGGCACTGTGTGTCATACCTTGAAGTTATTTACTATCAATTGCCTATCGAACCACAACCCCTTTACAGAAGCCATCAACTAGAAATTTGGATCTCCTTTTTCTTTCTCCTTCTACCACTTCATAGACTTCTGCTGCATGGCTCTGATCAGATAAAGGCTCTTCCTTCGCTACTCACTGTAGGCATTGCCGCTCTTTGTACGTCTCTACTGGTATCGCTCAGGCTCTAACACTAGAACAAGCTATTGCTATGCTCTACTATGTCGATCCAAATTAAGATAAAAGCTCTTCTCTCTCAGGCTTCACCGCTTTCTCCTTACAGGCTGCTCTAATAGAAATCTCTGATACCAAAACTTTAAGAAAACTAGATTTTTTATTGATCTACTCCGAATATTATAGTATAATATATACATAATGAATTACCAAAAATATGGTAACCATCTCGCAGGAAGGGAGGAGTGGAGGAGTCTAGAAAAAAAGTATAACATAAATGATTTTAACTAAAGTCTAAAAACAATGTAAAATACCTATACTATCATATTGGAGGTATATGTGTGCACAAAACAAAAGATTAAGAAAGTGGAAACTAACATTATTGAATCATCTGAACCTCTCAAGAAAACTTTAGATCTTCATAGTGAAAGGATAAAATCAATCAACATGATAATATCGACTATCGAACCTATCTAAGTATGTCAAGCTCAAAAATGATCATTCATTCTGAATCAAGAAACTTACAATCAGTTTACATAGTATTTGTTCAACCTATCAGCATACATAAATTAGTTGAGGTAAATCAAAAAAGGATGAGTCTTTCTCTATCTCTTTGCTTTTCTTAGTGTGCTTATTAAACTTGTTTATTACGAACTATGTTTGTCAAAATTCTATGATATTTGTTTATTTCAATAAATTTACATGAAAATAGGTACTCTAACAATATATGTAATTTAGGATTAATATTACATTAATTTAATTTTAGATATAATATTTAGTGAATCTGTGTATTGATTGAACCTTGCCAAACCTTAGGTTTCTCTTAGGGGTTAAACTTTATTTTTTTAAATTCTAAAATTTTCTTTAACATTTCAAATTTGATCTCTAATTTCCTTTATTTCTTTGTGAAAAAATAAGAATTTGTTTTCTTTTACCTTAGGGTCTCACCTTCATCTTGTTACTAGGGTTTATCTTACACTTGTGATTGCCTTCTTTCCTTGATGGGCTCATTTATGATTCATAATAGCTTAGATTTTATCTTCCTCAGAATTTTTTCATACACCTATTGATATAAAATATCTTTGTATTTACTAAATATCTATATAGATTTTTCGGAGTTTACAATTTTTTATTTTATTTTAAATCTTGACATACAAGGTGACAAATGTACTTATTAATGTACTTATCTTATAATCAATTTTTGGGTTTAATTTAATCTCTTATTTTACTCAAACATATGTCATATTTTTAAAATACATCCCTCATTTATCATAATTATTGATTCTTTATTGGGAATATTCTAAGATTTTACTTGTGAACCATTCCACATTATTTGGCTCATTTTTCATTCACAATAACATAAATTTAAAATTCCTTAAAGGTCTTTCATATTCCTATTGATATAATAAACCTCTTACCTTTTTCCAAATTTTAATATATAATATTTAGATATTTCATTTTAAAAAAATTAGTAAATATTGATATACATGATGCAAGGGATACATGTTTTTCCCTAAATTTTTGGGTTTCTCTTATACTCTATTTTTTTTATAAAAAACCTTTCTTAGATTATCAAAATACTCAACCAATCTTCTAAAATTTCTAATATTTATTACACACATCTTAGGATTTAAAAATGACATCCTCTAATGATCATCATCCCTTGGATTTTCTAATTCTTCCCAATGCTATTTCATATGGTTATTCTGATGAAAATAATTCAAGATCTCATGGTCATCCTCTAGATGTTACCTTATGGAAAATATTTACCACATGATTATTATTGAGAGTGGACTATTGATAATAATTGTGAAAATAAAAATGATAATGATATTTATTAGGAAAATTATTTTGAATGGAATTCTTTTGACAATGATTACCGTGAAGAAGAGGCAACATAATATGCTATTTTTGACATAGAAAGGCAAAGCTCCATTACATCTTCAGAATATTCTCTTGATCATCTTGTAGAGTAAGAGGACAAAAATACTAAGGTACACATTTCTATTCCTCCTATATTACATGATTTACAATCTAAAGATGTCTTACTTTATAATACACGTAGTTTGTCTTTACCATTTGCTAGTGCACTTCACCACATTCAATATTATTAAAAAAAACATGCATGAGAACCAAAAAACAATGCACAATTCAAAATTATGAAAATATTACTCTTTCAGGCACATATGTTCCTTTATATGATGCAAATGTTTCAAAATGTGAATATACTTCACCTTTATTAGATGATGCACATGTTGAAAGTAATTCTCTTTCTCTTTCTATTTTTTTCACAAAATGCAAATGCTAAAAACTATGAAAGTGTTTATCTCTCTCCTTTTATAGATGATCTCAATACGATAAATTTTGAAAACACTTCTATTTTTTTAACTCTTAATGAAGTACATGTAACAAAACATGAAACTTATTCCTCTTTAATAGGTGATGCAAACACAAAATAGCTTGAATATTCTTCTCATTTTGATTCCAATGTTCTAAAAATTTTAATTCATTATTCTTTATATTCTCTTTATCATGAAAAATTTGAATGTGATTCTTATATTCTTTCTCTAGAAACATAATTAGATGCACATATGTAAAATAATTATTTATCCTCCTCTAAAAATTCATGCAGTAGTTATACAAGCCTTCATAGCATTCAAAAGGATATAATTTATTCTTTACAAACATGTAATATTAATTTTCATTCATACAAACACAAAATAACTTGAATGTGCTTCTTATTTTGAAACCAATGTTCCAAAAATTAAAATTCATTATTATTTATCTTCTCTTGATCATGAAAAAGTTTAATGTGATTCTTAAATTCTTTCTCTAGAAACATAATTAGATTGATATATGAAAAATAATTATTTATCTTCCTTTAAAAATTCATGCAATAGTTATACAAATTTTCATGGCATTCAAAAGGATATAATTTATTCTTTATAGACAACATGCAATATTATTGTTCCTTCATGCAATGGCTCTAAATTATGAAATGTGCCTTCATGAAATGTTTATAAATAATTCAATGATGTCAACTTATAATGAAATTATATTTTTAATGATTCCATTATCTTTATGTTTCAAATAGATGGTAATTACAACCCATAAGTGCATCTTTCCAAAACTCAACCATTTTTACTAGTCATATTGTATCTATAATTAATGTTATAGGAGATATTAAAAATAAAGCTTAAACTATAATTTTATAATTGTTCTCGTGTATTATTAATAATAAAAAATAACATTATAGAAGATCAACCCCTTAAAATAAATATGTTTGAGTACTCTTACCTAACCAAATTTGTCATGCTTATAATACCACTATTTGATGGTCAAGGAGATCCTGCCAAACATGTGACACAATATGTACATTATTTTGACCATTGAGATAAATATGGAAACCTATTGTTAAATTTTTTTCATATAAGTTTAATAGAAAAAGCTTGATATTGATTCTATTATATTCCTAATGGGTCCTAACCTACTTTTAGAAAACTACAAGACATAATTTTATTAGTTTTTCATTATAATATCCCAATATACTTTGATCTATTTTAAATGATATACATCACATCTCATTCATTAATTTTATCCTTCACCATGGATACCCTCTATACTACAACTTGATTCCAAGAAATAACTTCTTAGATTCATTCTTCTTAAAGAAGTATGCAAATTTTTGTATGACTGTCACATGAACCTTATTCTCTTTACTAAATCACCTCTCAAGAATTATATGAGACCTTAGACAATGAATTATAACATTTTTATGTTATTTCACAAATTTTAAACACTGATTAACTCTAATTCTCCAGAGATCATAGAAGATTCAAAACTAAAAATTTACTCTTTTAAGTCGCTTAGGCCTAATTTCCTTAATTGATAGATTTTAAATCAATTCAAGCATAAATTTTATTAGATAAATATTATAAATATATCACACTAATCCTAAAAAGATTTAAAAATATATATATTCAAATAAAGTTTATGTCTACAAAAATACAAAAATATAGTCAAATTCTTGTTTTCTAAGTCCTTTTCAACAGTCACCTACAAATAGGTTTGAATACAATTTTCAATATTTTAATGTTCAAAGATAATGTTGATCCAAGGGAAAATATAGATGGCCCAAAATAATTATAATAAACATATACAATTTTTACACAAATTCAAAACATTAACTAAGTCACTAATGACCAAGAAACTTGATTCAATCTTAATTCTACTATTGTGTGTGGACCTGTTTGGTCTTAAAAAGGTGTTATCATTATAATATAATAAAGATTTATATTATATATTTATTTATATATTTTTATACTTTATATAAATATGAGAAAATAGTTCCTTTTATTGATTTCTCAATAAATTGGACTCAATACTAATATTGACCTTTTAGGTCTAAATAGACCTCAAACATAATGTCTTAACACTCAGTCTAAAATAAATTTTATTTTGTTATTCATTATTATAATAAACCAATTTATCTATGTGAATAATATATATTGACTCCAAAATACCAAATTTGAAAAAGACTATTCTATTAGAATTCAAGAGATCATTCTTCTTGACCTTAAATCCCTAATAAGCCTAATATAGCTTCTTGGAAAGAAATTAACTCAATTAAATTAACAAATAACTTGATTTAAATTATTAAAGTATTTAATAACGGCCACATAATATTAAATAAACTTTATGAGGAGTTTGGACCCAAATAACAAAACCAAACAATCATTTTTTTCCTTTTCTTGATCTTCACGAAAGACACAAGTCTAACAATACACGATCAATTATAAATGGAACCAAAAGATTAATTTTGACTCGAAACCAATTATAATGTATTTTATAACCATTATAAAAAATTTCTTGAAAATTTTAATGGATATGACCTAATAAGTTTTAAGTTATGAGGTTTTTTTTAGAAGAAACTTTGATTTAGGGTTTACTTAGAAGATAGGGAACTTGAGAGATATTAAAGGATTGTTCATGAAGATCATGAAAATTTTTAACCTCATAAAAATTATATAAATATATAAATAAACTTTGTTTTCCTCTCAAAACTTTAATCTATGCTCATGTATTGACATATGTCAAATAAAGTGACCGTATATGACTGTAAGTGCAAAAAGACTGAGTTTTGTAAGCTTTTGTCTACTTGAACTTAGAGACTCATATAAAGAAAACAAAAAAAGAATTAAATTATTATTCATCCAAATAAAAACAACATGAAATAAGTAATTCCCATCATAAATCCATTTATTTATGCAAATATTTCATGTTATATACATGTATAGACCTCTGAAACATAATGGTAGACTCTTCATTCCCTCTATAGTCATGGGTTTTAGCCTTTTTTATATTTGTATTCATCCTTAAACACATAATTTTTTTTAGGTTAATTTCATATGTGGTATCTTAATACTTCACCAAACTTGGAGTGACCAATTTTGGTTGATATTCTCCTTCAACCGTTCAAACCTAAGATAGCAAATGACTTGTTATGAGTAGTCTTTTATTACATTTGCCTTATTTGACTTCCTAGGATAACTATGACACTAATAAGGACTATAAGACTCATAAATACCTCATATAACACTAACATACTCTTTAAAACTCATCATAGTCCTTATACAATTACATTTATTCATATATCTACAAAATAAACATTTTAAATTTTAAATTTTGAGTTTTGGAGGGAAACTTTCCAAAGCCTTTAAATGATCTAAATCAAACTCCTAGTGCCTCAACAAGGATTATTATTATTATTTTCTCATTATAAAGATCCTATTGACAATACTATTTTGAATTATTTACCAAGATGCTCCTACCTCAAACCACCAACTTAGAAAACTTTCATGAGTTTTGGCTTATGATCTCCTTGATGTTTCCCTTCCTTAATGCAAATGATCCTGCTTAGCCTTCTTAAATAAACCTTTCATACACATGGATATGTTTTTGGATTCCACATTTGTATCTTGTATTCCTTTTTATCTTCATTTATGTTGTCTTGTCCTCTTTTTTATCTTCTCTTTAGTCGTACTCTACATACATTTACCATCTAGAATGAGGATATCAACTTGCATCTTCTTAGCTTGAAATATTGTTAGATCTATATTCTATATAAAATTAACCTCCTTGTATAATACATATACAAATACATAGTCTAATGAAATATTACTTATAAAATTTTGATACTTTTAAATCTACCTTCATTCTTGCATCCATACTTACTACTCAAGTATGTAATCTGACTTAACAACCATAATTCCTCTTTTTTTTTAAACATATTCCTCATTCAAAGTATCCATCTCTTCAACTGATGATTTTGGATATACTTCATACTCTTCTCCATTATTTATAACAATCTCTAAAGCTTCCATTTTTTCTTGTAACTATTCCAATCTTTCATAGATAAACACATTGTCTTGTTGCTCTCTTAGTAACTCTTCATCACTTGTAATTTGATTGTAAAGGTTCCACATTTCACTCAAGAGATATTATTCATTATAATTTAACATATTCTTACCAAAATATTAGTTACATCATTACTATTCCACACAAAAAAATTACCTTCTTCCATCTTTATTACTTCATGCAATATGCAGTCTATCTCTTTATTATCATACCTTTGTCCTTGGTTTTTTGTTTTTTTCTTGAATCTCATCCTCTTAATGATTAATGATTTATACACATGATATATTTTAATTTTCCTCATCTTTATCATCTTATTTATCCTCTTGAGTTAGGATCTCTTGTTGTTCAACCAATCCTTTGTGATGGACACATAACTATTGTTCTTTGTTATCTTTAATTATTAAGACTCTACAATGAATGTCCCCTTAATTATATTTATCTATGAGCCTACTCATTGAATCAAACACTATCTTAATCAATAACTTGTGTACATGTAATAAAAACATCAAAAATAATTTTATATTAAAAAACTTGAGGACATGAAGCCCCTTGAATGTTTTCTTGTTTTTTCTCATTATATTCTCCTAGAATCTCTCCCTTTTTAGGATAGAAAATTCTAATCTCTGAATCATCTTCAAGGTGATGATGACCTTTCCTTTTTTCTTAAATCTAAAAATCTATTTTATGTTTTCCACACTTGAGCTTATCCATCTACTTACACTACAATCTTGATTCTATTTTCAAGGCAACTTTCTCTTTTTTCCTTCTTCTTCATTCAACTATCAAAATTATTGGCCATAATAATCTTAATTTATTTCCCATCTATACCATGGGTTATTTATATTCTCTACTATAAACCTCATTAGTGTTATTTGTTGCTTCAATTCATCCATTTCTTTTTGTAAATATTCTTCCTCTTACTTTATTATTTTCCTTATTTTCTTTTCTTTCATCTAGTTATAACTTATAGGAAATCCCTTTATCACTTCATTCACCCTCTCTAGAAAGTATTCTTCACCTTTATCCATATCTTGCCTCACCCAATTTTGTTTCACCTTGGTCTATTGAAAACTATCTCCAAGTCCTCTCACCTTGGATCTATCTCAAGAAGAATCACTATACTCTTTCCTTGAGCTTCACTAAGATATTTATCTCTCTTCAATCCTCAATGGATTTGATTACTTGAACTTACTTTTTTAAACACTTATAACTTATCACTGAAACAAATGATTTGAACAAGATGATTATATTCTCAAGATCTTATACCAAAGCTTGAATACCAAAAAATTAATGCCAATCTCATACTTTCAAGTACTATCCCAAGATACTTTTATCCATTTGAACTAATATAGATCACATGTCATTAGTTAATTTGATAATTCACCATGGATATTTTGGATACTACAACTTGATGCCAAGAATAAATTTTTTAGATTCATTCTTATTAAATAAGTCTACAACATTTTATATGACTATCACCTTAACCCTATTCTCTTTACTCAGTTACCTCTAAAGAGTTATAAGAGACCTTATACAATGCATTCTAACATATTGAGGTTATTTTATTTTATTTTTTAACTTCTTAACTCCATTTGGCTGAAAGGAAACTATCAAAGAAGATTCAAATCTGACAATTCACTCTTGTATGTCTATTATGCCTAATTTTCTCATTTGACATATTTTAACTCAATTCAAGAATAAATTTGATTAAATAACTATTTTCAAGAGATCACATTTATCCTAAAAATATAGAAAATCATCATAAAAAAATTAAGGTCTCTACAAATACAAAAATATAAACAACTTCTTATTTTTTGGGTCCTTTTCAATAGTCACCTACAGGCAAGTCTGAATATAGTTCTCAATATTTGAGTGTTCAAAGAGAATATTAATTCAATTGCAACTTTAAATGGATAAAAACAATGATAATATATCTATACAAGATTTTACACAAATTCAAAACATTGATTAGGTCACCAATGACTAAAAAAATTGATTAAATCTTAATTCTACTATAGTACTATGTGTGCAGGCCTATTTATTTTTTTAAAAGTGTTATGATTATAATCAGCATCCTATGAAAATGTGGTGTTAAAAAACATAGTGGTAAATAATGTAGAGGTAAAAATGTAGTATGATAAAAATGTAGTATGACAAACCAATGCAAGGAAAAAACATAGTGAGGAAAAAATGTAGCGGTATTGGTAAATTCACAAAGATGACACAGCTTTCAACTAAAGGTCTAAACTCATGAAATCACATTTTCCTCTGTTATTTTACTTGTAAATTTGGTGCATTACTTTTCCACCATGAAATGTTAACTATTATCACCAAAATGAACTAGACAAAAAATAAACAATATGATACTCACTAAAATATTTGAATTATGATCTTCAAAACATTTTTGCAACATTACCAATATCACTATGTTTTTACTCGTTATGTTTTATCCTCACGACATTTTTTTCATACTACATTTTTACCACTATGTTTTTATCTACTACGTTATCACATACAGCCTTATAATCTCATCATGAGTTTTATTATAAATTTATTAAGATATTTTTATAATTTATATAGATATGAAAAACCAATTCCTTTTAATTTTTTCTCAAGAAATTGAACCCAATACCAATATTGATCTTTTGGGTCTAAATATGCCTAAAATATAAGGTCTTAACACTCACTCTACAATAACTCTTGTTTTGTTCTCCATTATTCTAATAAAATACTTTATCACTATGAATAATAAATATCGACTCCCAAATACCAACTAAAGGACTAATCTATTAGAACTCAAGAGATCACTCTTCTTGACCTTTAACTCCTTGTAAGCTCAATCTACCTTATTAGAAAGAACTTGACTCAATTAAATTATAAAAAAACTTGATTCACATTATTTAAGTGTTTCACAATGTTCACACAATACTAAAAAAAACTTAATGAGGATTTTAGACCCAAATAACAAAGCCAACAACCAATTTTATCCTTTTCTTGATCTTTACAGAAGAGACCTATAGATGTAACAGTATATAGTTAGTTCTAAATGATCCACAAGATTAATTTTGACTTGAAACCAGTTTTATTGTATTATATAACCCTTATATAAATTATCCTCATATTTTCAATGGATGTGACCAATTAAGTTTTAAGTTATGAGACCTTTTGTACAAGAAGCCCTAATTTAGGGTTTACTCAGAAGATAGGGGACTTGAGTGCTATTAAAGGGATTTTCATGAATCTCAAGACCATTTGGAACCTTGTACCACTTATATAAGGAGATAAAAAAAACTTACCTTACCTCTACAAACTTTAATCCTTGCTCATGCATTGATACATACGTTAAATAGAGTGACTGTGTATGATTGTAAGTGTAAAAAGACTAAGTTTTATAATATTTTGACTAATTTAACTTAGATAATCATATAAGGAAACCACAAAAGCATTAAATTATTATTCATCCACCCAAAAAAACACTAAATAGTTAACTCCCATCATAAATACATTTATTTGTGCAAATAATTCAAGTTATATACATGTATAAACCTATGAAACACAATGATAGACTCTTCATTCCCTCTATAGTCATGGATTTTATCTTTTTTTTATGATTATATTCATCCTTGAATGCCTCATTATTTGTATATTCATTTCATATATGGTATTTGAAGACTTCATCAAGCTTTGATTGATTAATTTTGGTTGAGATTCTCCTTCAACTGCTTAAACTTAAGAAAACAAAATGACTTTTTATGAATAGTCTTTTGTTACATTTTCCTAACTTGACTTCTTATAATAACTATGACACTAATAAGGACTATAAAACTACTATATAAATACTATACCATGAACACACTCTTTAAAACTTATCATAGTCCTTATACAATTGTATTTATTTATTTATTTACAAAACCAACATTTGAAATTTGAAATTTTGAGTTTTGGAGAGAAACTCTCCAAAGCCTCTGAATGATCTAAATCAAAATATTAGTGCCTCAACAAGGCTTATTATTATTTTATTCTCCTCCTAAGAGTCCTAAGATCATTGAAAATACTAGTTTGACTTATTTACCAAGATGATTCTACATCACATAAACAAAGTGTGCCTTAGTTAACATTGGAACATTTACAAGGCTTAAGGAAACATGATGATAACTATATTCAAGATTATAATATATGGTTTAATAATTCATTATATTATTTGACATATAGACCCTCATACTTGAAGGTACAATTTATATTCATATGGGTCTTCTTTCTCCACTTAAAGAAAGAGAATCATATAAGTCTTACACTTCACTTGATAAACTATATATGGATATGCACAAGTATACATGTGAGCTAGTGAACTAAAACATGAAATTAAATACATCTACATTAAAAGTCAAAAGTTTCATTAAATATTATTATAAAAGGAAATAACAAGCTAAATAAGTTCATAAGTCATCTCCAATACCTTCTTCTATACCACTAATTCATAGTAAGGATAAAATAGTAAAGGTTTTACATAAAGGAAAGGAATCAATAAACAAAATACCTCCTATAGTTAAAGAATACACTCCTATTAAAAAATAACCACTTTAATTTTATTTCCTCAGAGACAGACCACATAATATATTGTATACATTACTATAAAATTAGTTGAATACTCTTCCTCCAAATCACTATCATATACCATACAAATTTTAAAAGATCAAAGGACAACCATTTTTCACTTTGTAAATACTAGCATCTTATTTATGTAGTATCTTATTTTTATACACTTGTAATATACCTATCATGAATGTAACTTTTAGTCATAGACCTAATTGTTCTTGAAAGGCTCACGATCTCTATTTCTTTGTGCCTAAATTGCTTATCTCTTAAAACAACCACTATTATCCTAATGACTAAGCCTTCTATTTAGTGTCAAAATCTCTAAACCTAACCATTAGTCTTCACTTCTAGTTATGAAAATTTACTTATTTTATATCTTCCTATATATTTGCATCCCAAATAGACACTTATGTCGATGCAAGTGTCTACTTTTTCTAAAAAGTTTTTAGTGCCCAAAATTCATCCAATTTGAAAATTAAATGTATATTAAAGGTAGGCCTAAGTTATTTAGTGAAAGATATTTCCCAAAGGTATTAGTATATATACAAGATCAACCCTTATTCATTCTTCTATAAAATACTAAGAACTCACATGGCATCGTACCAAGAAGCACTCAATCAAGCATTAAACTGCATAAACATACCCTATCTATCATTAATTCTATCATAGAATCAATATTATCATAGATATGAATCATTTTAAGAGTAATTTGTGAGCTATATTTTCAAAGATACAAGCAAGGTTACTACATGCAATTGCTTATCACACATTATATCCTTGTGCACACATAATCCAACATTTAGTGTAGAAATACATAAGTGTGAGGCCATCTTCAAAGCATTAGCTATGTAGGTATCACTCATTAATATAGGGGTCCTTGGGACCTCTTGACACTATGAGCCTATTAACCCATTTTTTTAACAATCATTTTAAGGGTGAATAACTAGGGGTTTAAAGTAAAATCAATCACACAAGGGTCTCTACAAGTGATCACAAGATCTTGCACAAGATACATGTTATTTAGAGAATAAATAGAGAACCCATAAAACCTAAATTCCTCACTATAATTGGACATGACCACTTCTAGAGTGGATAGGAGTGACACACCTTTGGAGTCTTACCCATGGCATTATTATCCAAGCACATATCCATCTATTGATTCATATTTTCAATCACCAGATCCATCTGTAAATACAAGAACACTAACATAGTGGAAAAATTGACACCCATCTACTGTCTTAACCATGGCACTATTATTCAAGTCTAGATCCAGTTGTTGATTCCTATTCTAGTCACTAGATCCCCTTGCATAGTAAGTCTCAGTCTCTAATTCATCTGACAACACTATTTTCCAACTAAGTATTTGTTGTTTATTTCAATTTACTATTATTATTAAGTTTATATAATTGTATAATTTTAAATTAGTGAGTACTTGATATTTATATATTATCCCCTCTGATTTTACATAGTAGTTTCTTATCTAGGGTTTTAAATTATCCCAAATTTGATAAAACATTATGTTGAACCCATTCTTTGTTCTTATTTTAACCCAACCCTAAATTTCATTTAAGGTTTCCCATTATATAAAAATTCATTTTTAGAATACTATAATTATTTTCCATATCTAATTTATTTCATAGCCATAGCTTAAGTAATGCTTGATTCTAGTGTTGCCATAGGAATTATTCTTATTCTATGTGTGGTTTCATCCAAACTTATAGCCTTCCTCAACATGTTTGCCTCTACTAAAAGCTCTATAAAACCCATTTTTTTGGTAAAATTGGTTTAATATTCACAATGACCAATGTATTGCATATGAGGATCTTATGGCATTTTAAAATAGTGCTCAATCCTCTTTTACTTATAACTATGCTAATGAAAAACTAATGATGAAAATGAAATTCTAAATGAATATGTTGACAATCATAACATATTTCTTTATGGTTATGAGTGTCATTACACCCATATTGAATGTAAATATGATGACCTTATTTCTCCTATTTCTTATATTTCTAATGATTAAAGGCCTAAAAAGTCACAAATGATCAATTTTTGTTAATACATCACATAAAGATAATCCAATAGAAATGCAATAATTTAAAACTTACGACATTGAAAGTATAAATGTTTCATGAAAAAAAATCAAGATGAAAAATAATGAATTCTTATCTTCCCTTTGAAATGATGTAAATACAAATAAATTGAGTGTGTGTTTTCTTTCCAAAATAATGACAATGTTGAAAATCTTCTTCCTTCTTTATATCACTCAATTGAAACTAGTGAAAGTATTTATCTCTCTAGATCTCAATGATACAAATGCATGTACTATTTTTCTTCCTACTATTTTAGATTGGAAACATGAAAATGATAATATTATCCAAAGTAGTGTATATGCATGTTCTTATACTCTTTTCCAATTCAAGATAAAAAAAATAACATATTTGTCAAAGGTTTCCTAATGAAATAGCTTTCAAAGTCAAATAGAAATAAGGAAACTCAAGATTCAAATGATAGTTATGTGAATATCCCTTTCTCATATGATAATGATGTATATAAACTATTAAATTATATTTCATTTTTTATTCCTTTTTCTTTTAAACTCAAAAATGATAGTGAAACTTTCATGTTTTCTCCTTATGATAATGTTTCAAGCAAATTAGAGAATATCCTCTTTCTCCTTCTTTTGCATTTTCTGCAAAAAACCATGTTCCAATTATAGATGAAAATAGTGAAAGTGCATATTGTATTCCTCTTTCATATAATGAACCTTTAACTACTCAATCCCTTTCCCATTATAGTTTTATCAACCTTAATGAAATCCAAAATTATATAATGACCTCTCTTAAATCATTGTGTAAAATGGATGTTTTAAATGACATGATGGTTCTATCTTAGAATGCAAGGATGGTGATCTTATGGATGGTAAATTACAACCTATAAACAAATATTCCACCTCTTTACCAATACCTTCTAGTTATATTTTATCTATAATGAATACCATGGGAGATATTCAATAATAAATGGTTCCTATCAAATTGAAAATTTCCTCCCATGAGGCTAACATTAATGTCAATATCTTGGTGAACCAACCCCTTTCCTAAAATGTATTTGAATATCATTATCCTTTTAATTTTATCATGACTTTATTTTTTATCTTTGATGGTAAAGGAGATCCTTCAACTCATTTGAAATAATATATACACTCTTTTGACCATTGGTAAAAATATGGATGCTTATTATTAAAAAAAATTCATAGGAGCTTAACTAAGGAAGATCTTAATTGGTTCTATAGCCTCCCCAATGGTTCCATATCACTATTTAAAAATCTTTAAGATGTATTTTTATTGTATTTTATAAGAATAATACCTAATATACTATTAAACCATTTGATAAATCTAACTCAAAATAAGGATGAACCTATTCAAGACTATGTTATCTGATTCAAAGATATTTTACATTCCATGACCTAAAGCCCTCGTATTTGGAACTACAATTCATATTTAGTAGGGCTGTTTTTTTTCCACTTAGAGAAAGATCATTTCACAAGCCATTTACTTATTTCAATACTTTATATTGGGATATGCATAAATTTGCATGTGCCCTAACAAATATTAGTACCAAATCACCTATTTCTTCACCTAAACACAAACATGGCACAAACAATTCATACCACATAACACAAAAAAAAATAAGGGCCATGAGCCACCATAAACACCTTCTTTTAAACCAATAGTGTATACCAAGGAAAAAATGGTAAAAATATCACACAAAGGAAAAACTTCCACATGCATAATACCTCCTACAATTAAAACATATACCTCTACTAAGAGGCAATGAATTAAATTTAATTATCTAAGAGATATACCACATGACATATCACATACATTATTGCATAAAATGTTGATTACTCTTCCTCAAAATTACTACCACCCACCACACATATTTAAAAAAGGTGAGACGACAACCTTTTTTCACTTACCATGGTATCAATAAGCATTGACACCATGATTTTTTTAATTCTAAAGCAAAAGCTTACACAAATTTCAGTCAAAATAATTATTAAATTTAAGAAAGATAAAACAAGGTAATTTTCCCCAAATTCTTACAAAATTCATTATAAGAGGGTCAAGACATCCCATTCCTCTCCCTTTTAGGAACATATGGTCCATTAGCCTTCACAAAATACAACCATTAAAATAAGTCCTTATCCTAGTGTAACCTCTACAATGACTAATCTCTCCCACACTAATCTTACATAATGAACCATTGGTTGATCAAGCTCTCATTAGAGGGACACATGGAGGGGGCATTGAACCAAAGGTATTAATGTATACACATAATATTTTCAAACTTTATCAATTACTGATGCTTTCTATCTTTTAGGAACCCATTGAGTCTCAATCTCTCTAAGTGCACGCTCTAAGGGGTACACCAGCAAAGGGGTGGGTAGACCATTGGTGCTTTATAAGATTGTTTTCCCTTTTTACCACTTGATATCTACACACTTGGCTCTAAAAATCATTCCCATAAGCTTTGCCTTGTAATTTTCACCTTCCTCTAGTATTTTACCATCTTCATTATCCCTTTCCCCAACCTCAACCCCTTTTTGGTAGTTTACATGACATAGTCAGCCACATCAACCTTGTATCCTTATTGACAAATATTATTAGCATGGCCAACCTAGTTTATTTTTGTCAATTATGATACTAGGCTGACTAGGTCGACCTTGTCAAACTAAGCTTTCATAAAGGTTTAGGGTTAGATCTGCCTATATAAACACATCCATTTTAACATTCTTAGAGAGAAATCAAGAGTTAATTATTCATTTTTGCTTCTTTACAATTTGATCTTCCACCATTATACTTGAAGAGTCTTATCTTAGGTATTCTATTTGAAGAATAATGTTATCTTATGGATAAATCCTTGGATTCTTTGGCCTTTCTTAATGATTCTTAAAAACCACAACAACCTCTTGAAAAATGCCTTTGGCCAAGGGAGAGATTGAGTGTCAACGTGTTTGTCTTCAAGGTAAGTATCTCTAACTTTGATCCTCTCTTTAGTATATATAAGTAATATATTTTAAATATATTTCTTCCCTCCATGCATTATGGTTTTACCTATACATAGCTTAATTAGGATTCTCTTATGCATGTTTACTTTTATGTTTACTAACCTCAGTTTGTGCCACAAGCTTTGGTGAGCACTAAATTAGACTTTACTTTATTTGATATTAGTTTAGTGAGCATGAAAACTTAGGACATAATTAGGGTTACTATGTAGTTTTGCTTGACTAGAGGCTTTGGAACTCTCCCTAGTGATATTATTTATGATAAGAGATCCCCTAGCTAGGTCTAATGGATCCATATTGGTCATGACCCTGTTTATCTAATGGATCCCCAATTGGAAGTGTAAGTAGGATTTATCTTCTCTGAGATAGGATTGATTTATAGATTTTTTAATTTCCCATTGCATACATTCTAGTGAACAAGATGTAAATCTAACCCTTTCCAGTTTTTCTTTCAATCTTGCATTTATATTATTTCATTATTTTTCCATATTTGAGATGCTATGTTGAACCAACTAGTATATTTATAACTTATTGTGTGTAGGTTTAACACATATTCATATCAAAATGACTTTGTTTTTATGTGCAGGTCTTCATCAGATATAGGTTACTTGATCGGACATGTCAACACAATACTCTTCTTTAGTCTTATATAACAAACTATGTCAAATAGGTTGATTTAGTCTCTCTACTAGTTTCAAGATCAACAAACTAGGTTGAAAAAGTCAATTTAGTATTTCAATCAACATCTAAGTCAACAAACTAAGTCAAATAAGTATAATTATCCATCTTATCTTGCTTTAGCACATAGGGTTTTTCATAACTAGGTCGAATAGGTCAACTTAGTTTATAGAATTTGAAAGCAGCATTCAAGGCACTTCAATAGAAAATTTATAATCCTAATCATCTTCCAAACCACCAAGGTTCATCTCTTTCTCTCTCCATCAATTTAGTACTTCATTATATTTCTATTTTATGCAAGTCTACAGTCTTTAAAATTTCAACCCTATAGTAAACTAAGTTGACCTAGTCAACCTAGTTATGTTGCTTATCTTTTGTCTAGAAGATTGAGTTGACCTGTTTGAATCTTTTCTTAAATACTTTTGCTTCCGTAGAATAGTAGCAAGCCTATTGAATATGTTATGTATTATTTCCATACAGTATCATCTAAATTGAATCTATACCATTCTTAATTTGGGAATTAACAACTAATTAATAGTAACTAATTCACACTTTCATTTTCAATTGTTTGTATTATTAGAGTAGTTCAAATAGTCTAATTAGGTGGTTTTTAAAATTACCATTTATTTACACTATTTTTATCTTTTTTCACACCCTACCAAATCACACAATATTCAAAATGCATTTAACATTTATCTTCCCAAGGCCTACCTACTTGGAATTCATCACCAAGGGGGAACCCGACTTGATTTTTTGGCCAAGTATAAATATGTAGTTAATGGTATATATTAGAAAAGTACACAACACCCTTATTTTTGTGGGATTTTAAATTGAAGGGTTTGTCCCAATACCAAGATAGTACCATTGTGAATATAAATCTCTTTTAGCCTAAACATCCTAAAACCATCCATAGATTGATTTTTAGTTCCTTATTTTTAGCCAACTTCCCTATCACACTTAAAATAATACTTTTTAATAATCTAATAAAACATAGGATGACCACTTAGTTAGCATTTACTTTTTAGTTGATTACTTGATCTCTAATCATTGTGTGTTGTATTTTTAAAACTTTCATTGGCTAGAATTGATGCAAGGTTTTGTGTTATATACCCCAATTAGATCACTGAAATTGATCTAATTATTTGTGTGTTTGCTTTCATATCTTACTTTAATTATTACAAAATTTCTCTCTATTTTAACATATTATCATTATATCTAATGCAGTCTCTTACAGATTATGGTTCTCCCTATCTATAGTATAAAGATAACCTATGACTTTGTACTCTTATCTACCCCTTAGATTACAGTACTAAGTCAACATGGTTGACCCTATATCCTTATTAGGCTTAGTTTCATACCCTATTTTAAATATAGAATCAACTTGTACGAATTGGTACCCTTATCTTCCTATTATCCATCTCTTCTAAATTATATCTAATAGTTTAGAGTCTACCCTATAGACTCTATAGTTTTCTCAACCCCTTTTTTAATAGTAATGGTCGACCCAATTAAATTTGTATTTGATTGTTGTCCTTCCTTCTCTATTAGGATGACTTAGTTCTTTGTCCCTAATTTCTCTCTCTTCTTGTTTAAAATCTTTTTCATATCATGAAATACCCTACTATTATATTCTTGAACAACTTAAATCCATTTAAACAATATATGGGGTATTCTTTTCTCCCTTTCTTTACCTCCCAAGAGAACCCTCACTCTTGGAGTACCTCTTCCCTTCCTTTATATATGGATTGTAACATGGTTAAAATCACACCTCAAGATGAAGTAGGTGAATTCAATCCTTTTTTTACCTATCAAGATAATTCTCATCTTCAATATTTTCAACATAATGTGGGAGCAATTAACACAAGTCTAACCAACAATCCCACTAGTAACCCACCTCCCAATAACCCTCCCCTAAACCAATTCAGGAAATACTCCTACAAACACCAACCTTCAAATTGATATGACTCAACTTATTTCACAATTCATACAAAAAATTAACATAGTTAAAACTTATAACACCTCTCAAATGATACAATTATAACATCATTTGATCAATATGAATAATCAACCTCTAGTTGTAAATCCTCAAGCTAATCTAAATTTTATTCCTCCACTTCTTAGAGATGTCTCAGGAAATGTTATTCCTCAACCTATCATGAATAAAAAAATGATTCAAACCATCCAAAATAAACCTTTAGCTACTTTCATCATGTCCATTTTTTATGGTAATATTTCTCCAACTATCAAGTATGATGGGACTAAAGACCATGCATCCTTTCTTAAAGCATTCAACAATCTCTATAAAAAGTGGATCCAATCTAATACTTTTGTAACAACTAAAATTCTATTTAAAACCTTCACTGGTGATGTATTATAATGGTGTAACCAAATTCCCCAGCATTTCATTTGAAAACTTGAAGATTTATTCAATCCTCTAGTTAAAGAGTTTCAACATAAATACCTTCTTCAAAATTGCCTTAGCCATTTCATCAATGCCAAGCAATCTCCCACTAATTACACTCATGATTTTATCAAATGATGGAAATATCTAGCCCATAAAGCTAACCATAACATGATTGATGATAATTTTTTCAAACTCTTTATAACTATTTTAACTCCTCTTCAATGCAAGGTTCATATTTTTTCCCCTCAAATGCTTAATGAAGCTCTTAACCAAGCCAAATGTCAAGACTTCTTCAGGAAGTAATTCCAACCTAATACCAAATTCCTTAAGGGATATTTTTAGACTTATACTAATTCCATAAATGGAAATACTCCTTAAACCAAATGAGGATTTTCCAAAGTTGACACTCCCCTATTTTCTCACATACCACTAACTATGTAACAAATGAAACAATTCTTAGAACCCTCTAAACCCTTCACTTATCCTAATAATCCTCCTAAATGGTATGACCCTAATCAGTTTTGTTGGTTCCATGCTGACATTGGTCATTCCCATGAAAATTGCATAGGGCTTACTAAATTTTTTGTCTCCTATATGCTTGGTGATTTCTTCAATCATGAAGCTATGATCCAACTATATCATCAAGAGTAAAACACTGCTTCTCAAAAATGACAAGATCCTAAAGCTTATTCTTATAATAACCAAAAATCTTTTCCCACCTCTACTAATCAACAAAATACCAAGGATATTTATGTTATTAATGTTGAATATGACCAATATTACAATAATTCTTGATATTTTAACATATCTAAGGTCAATTATCATCTCAAACTAGCTCATAAAGATCCTATCACTAGACCTAAGAAACCATCTTTGGAAGAGCAACTTCTCAAAGATACTAAAACCACTCATTTAGATGAAGAAGTTAATGAGGAACCCCTTCCTTCTTCTAAACCCCCAACCACTTCCATTCCTTCAAATTATACCTTACCTTCTAGATCTTGCACCAATTCTTCTTCTAAATCCCATTAGAGCTTCTTAGAAGATCTCAACTCCATGCCTTATAAGATGCCTATTATGGAGTTAGTTCACACCTCCCCTTATCATCTTAAGTTCCTCATGCAATAATTAAAATAAATTAAAGATCCATCTTTTATATATGAATATCCACCCTCTATTGAGCCTCAACCTACCAACATGCATAATATTGAATCCATTTGTCCTTCTTCCAAACTATCCATTGAATTTCTTATAGAAGAAATGATTAATGAGGAGATCCTTTTTCATGTTGATGATCCAATCCTTTTCATTAAAATATCCATTAATACTACACTTATTCATAAGGTTTTATTTGATGAAGGGTCTGGTATTAATGTAACATCTTTGTGGCTCATCCAACAACTTCACTATAATAAGGATCATCTCAAGCAAACCCACTTAACATGTTGTGAATTTGATAAAACTAATCAAAAGCCACTTGTTTGTATTTGGATTCGCCTTAAAATCAAACCTAAGACTTCTTGATCTAAACTTATGGTCCTTTATTTTCCCCTATCTTAAAACATACTCTTAGGCCACCCTTAGACTCATAGAATGAGGGCCATCACCTCTTCTAGTAGAAAATACATCAAGTTCCTACATAACAACAAATGACATAAATATGAGTTCTATCCCAACCCTTAGAGTATTTAACTTCCCAATCCTAAATCCCAATATCTCATTCCTACCATTCCTATAATCAATAGTTCTCCCTTACCTAAATTCATCAACATCAATCTAGACTTAAAGGTTACTCTTGATGATTCAGATGATGATAAACCTAATGACTTCCAACATACTTGTAACACTACTAATTTACCTCCCTATATCTCAAATTATCTTCCTTATTATCTATTACCTTGTGATCTTACTATTCCTCACATTGATGGGAAATTCCATGCAGTGCTCATGACTCTTTTTACCAAGAAGATGCCTTCACATGCAATGACTATGAAGTGGCCTAATTATTCCAAATCATGTCTCCATGCAAATTTAGTGATCTCAAAATTTCACCCTCTAAAACTCCCCCTAAATTTTAAGCATGTACCATTTCTCCAACCTATGATGACAAATGCATCATGGCCCAAGCTTAATAATGAGACTTGGATATTCAACATTATAAAAAACAATTGTCCTAAATACATGATTTCAACTAGGATGTTCACACCATTTCCACAAATTTTGAATTATCTCCTGAAGGTCATGTACCTCCCATTAATTCTCTACTTTTTGATACTCTTTGGGTGGTCAAATAAATCCTACCTTCTGAATCTCTATAAAATTTTCCATTTTTTTTACCACCTACAGATCCCATCTTTACATCTAATTCTTCTGCCATCATGAAAAAAAAGATACACCAATCTCATCTGATCAACCTACTCCTACTCTTGAGATTACATTATATGCCAAAGCCACAGATGTTCATTAGATACATTATGAATATGATCACCATGGTAATCAAATTCTTGATCTTGAAGTAGATGTTGAGTATTATGGTCCTATTCACACGTTACCTAGTGATGAAGTCATTCTTTAATTACTTCATGCTCGAGAATCTGAACTTCCTTGACAACATCACAAACTTGATAATTTCAAAAACAAATCCCCTTGTTTTGACAACTTCATCACTAACATCAACCCTAAAGTAAACCTAATTTATTCTTTACTTAATGCACCATACCATTTCCAAGATGGAAATGTTATGCTTATCCAAAAAACTTCTCAGATCGAATATAGTACTTCATCTTTACCTCGACCTACTACAATTTCTTGCAAATAAACACCTTTTGAACATGATAACTTTAGCTTGTTTTTCAATAAATATCATGAGATATTTGCTTCGTCCTATGAATATATGCTTGGTATTGACCCTAAAACTATGGTGCATAATAGTATCACTTATCCTAACTCCAAACCTATGTGCTAAAAGCAATAGAAATTTCCACCCAAACTTTCCACATTATGCCATAAATAAATTATGAAACTTATTGATGCTAAGGTTATCAAACCAATGGACTATTCTAAATGAGATTCTAACATAGTCCCTGTTCGAAACAAGGTCACTATGGTCATTCACATTTGCATTGATTTATATAATCTTAATCTTACTTGCCCCAAGGATAATTTACCTCTACCTTCCATAGATGCCATTATCGATTCCACTATTAGTTATGAAATGTCATCTCTTATGGATGGTTTCTTAGGTTATAACCAAATTCACATTTCCCCCAAAAACTAACATAATATAACTTTCACCAAGGAATGGGGCACCTATTACTAGGTTAAAATGCCCTTTTCCCTCAAAAATGTTAGAACTACCTATCAATGGGAAATGAATCATGTCTTTCATGATCTTATTCACAAAATTATAAAAACCTATGTTGATGACCTCATTTCTAAATCTAAATGTCACTAGGCTCATCTTTCTAATCTTTCCATCATCTTTCTAATGTGTTTTTGTTGTCACATCTAGAAAAATATTAGGATTCTTAGTTTCCCTTTGCAGCATCGATGTTGAACCTACTGATAATAATGTTATCATAAACATGCCCATCTATCGATCCATTCTAGACATTCATGATTACCTCGATAAACTTGGGGTAATAAGATGATTAATTCCCAAAATGGATTACCGTATCTATTCATTCAATTATCTTCTTAAGAAAGATAATGCCTTAGAATGGATGGATCCCTATCAAAAAGCATCTGTTAATATGAAAGAATCATTGCTTTAACCACCTACTCTTCATCCCCCTTCAAATGATTGACCTTTGATCTTGTATACCTCTTCCACACCTATATCAATTGGGGAAATGCTTTCCCAACAAGATGATACTAGAAGGGAATATGCCATCTAATATATCAGTTGAGGCTTCATTGATTGTGAGAAATGTTAAACAAAAGTCAAACATGATATCCTTGCCATATATTTTGTCACTAAAAACATAAAAATTATATTCTTTATCAAACCAATTATGTTATCATCCATTTTGATCCCCTTCATCACTTCTTCTCCAAATCCTTTCTTCCTAGAGACAAAATTGTCTAGTGGATAGTCCTTTTCATGGAATTTGATCTCTAAATTATTACTCAAAAAGTTGTCAAAGGAAAAATAATTCATGATCAACTTTCCACAGGTCTTGTGCTAGCTACTGACCACCTTCAATATAGCCTTATCGATGACAATATTCTCTATATTGAAGGTCTCAACCAAGCCATATCCCTTTTAGATTAGTTTTAGAATTTCACTGCTGACCTAGAAGTAAGTAATCTAGATGATTCCACTATCTCCCCTAATACTACTAAACCAAAATTAGTTATCAAAAAACTTCCTAAAATTACTATTGATCTACGTGAATATACTTGGACCCTTCATTTTTATGGCACTAAATTCCTTCAAGGATTAGGGGCATGTTGTATCCTTATGATCCCTCTTAGAAAAATCATCCCATTAGATTTTTTCCTAACATTTGATGTCACTAACAACATGATGGAGTATGAAGCTTTAATATTAAGCATGAGAGCAACCTTTGATTTAAATATCCAATACATGCATGCTCTAGGTCATTCCCAACTCATTTGCGACCAAATTAATGGTGATTACAGATTCAAAAGTTAGAATTTCATTTATTATCATCAAATTACAACTACTCTCACCAAATATATCATTTCTTTCACCATCTAACCTATCCCTTGAGATCAAAATTCTATTATTGATTCCTTTACCTCTTCAACATCTCTTTTTCATCCACACTAAGTTTTTACCTAACCAACATTTCTTATCCAAATAAGAAAATCCCTATATTCTATTGAACCACAAGATTCACTTATATACCACATTGAGGCTATCACCATTTGAAAAAGCCCATGGTATAAAGATATCATTAAATTTTTTGAACACGAAAATTATCCTCCAAACTTTGATTCCCTTGAAAAGAATTGAATTTGCAAATAAGCTTTTAAGTATGCATTTAAATATAACATCCTATATTATCACAACATTAAAGGTACATTAATCCATTATGTTATTAAATATGAGGTTTATCCTATTCTTGAACAAGCACATGGGGGAATTTTCAATGGACATTGTATTAGACATGCTACAACTCGTAAATACTTAGGTATAGGATACTTTTCACCCACTCTTGAGAAGGAAACAATTGAATTTTCTAAAAAGTGAACTCCTTTTCAGTGTCATGATGATCTAATTCATTCACCTCATGTTGATATTTAAATTATGTAATATCCTTGTCCATTCTACATGTGTGGATTAGATCTCATAGGCAAATTACCTTGATCTTAAGATGAGAATGTCTTTATAATCACAACCACATAATATTTTACCAAATGGGTTGAGGGTATGCATCTCATTAATTTCACTAGTACCATCATCTCCAAATTCATCCTTTATTAAATATATTTTTTCTTTAGTGTCCCTTATACTATCATTTCAGATAATGGTGGTAATTTTAAAAATAAATGTCAAATAGGCCCGTGTTAAATTTAAAATCCATCACAATTTTTCCACACCTTATCATCCATAATGCAATTACCAAGCTGAGGCCACAAAAAAATCATAATAAAATCATCCAAAAGATCATTCATGAAACCTACATGGACTAGCACCTTCATCTTTATCCTACTCTTTGGGCCTATCACACTAGGATATGCACTACCACTAGGGAATGCCATTTTCCTTAGTCTATGGTTTTGAATCAGACCTCCCACTAGAATTTGAGCTTACCTCTCTCCATATATCTCTTCATTATATCATACTTAATGAATATATACATGAAGCTCACCTTCATCCTCTCAATCTCCTCGATGAGAACCATTTTTTTGATTTACAACATAATCACCAATACAAGGCCTATATTGCCAAGAAACATAGTAAACAAGTTAAAGTTTACATGTTTAATATTAGGGATATTGTCCTTAAATTAGACTAAACTCATGACAAATAAGGTAAATATGCCTAAAATGGAGGGGGGCCTATTTAGTTAATGATATTCTTGGTCTAAGTATATATCACCTTCAAACTAATGAAGGCCATATTTTTAAATATCCCACCAATGCACGATACCTCAAGAATTATTCTACCTAAATCCTTCCCTTACTTTCATTCTTTATATATACTATATATCTAATATATTTT
The DNA here is from genome assembly GCA_037957365.1 of Torreya grandis. Taxonomy (NCBI): domain Eukaryota; kingdom Viridiplantae; phylum Streptophyta; class Pinopsida; order Cupressales; family Taxaceae; genus Torreya; species Torreya grandis. The sequence continues at coordinate 108,161 of JARHVA010006116.1, read as the reverse complement.
TTAGGATACTTACACATGTCTCACCCTCTACATTAATTTTCTCTTTTCACAAACCTTAGCTCTTCCTTTTGGTCTTTTGGTTTTTACTTTTCATGAATTGCATTGTAAGACTACAGATAGGACCTAGTCTTCCTCATGGATTTTTCATTTTATCATCATTATTTTCTTGATTTTTAATACTTTTTGTCACCCCCTTGGGTTTCTCTTTTATGAGTTACAGTGTAAGACCATGGATAGGACCTTACCTTCCTCATAAAATCATGATCATTTCATTTCATATTTAGAATGTGTTTTGCAATGGTTATAATTTTATGATCTTTAATCTTAGATTTATCTTTTTCTTCTTTTGATCGATGATATTTTCACAATATATATGTTAGCATATTTTCCTACATTTCACTCATTCTTATGATAAGGAATCACACTTTTCTATCATTGTATCTTTTTTTCACCCTTTCTCACATTTTTTATGATTTGAAGTCATTCAAATCATTTCATGTTTCATTCCTCTTTATTTCCTTTCCTTCCACACCACATGGGATAAAACAAGGTCAAGTTCAAGATAACACTTTTTTAACCTGCATTTACGAGACTCTTAGACACCACGCTCTATGGGTTTTATCTCCTAGAAACCAAGTCTAAAATATTCAAATGAAATTAATCTTTAAAACCCATGTTTGGTCTTTTAAATCCATTTGGAGGAGGAATATAAAAAAAATTCATCAATAAATTTAAAATCCAAATCATTTGAAACAAAAGGCAATGATATATAAGAGGCAACATATAAATTTTAAAAGTCAAAATCACACAAAAAGATGTGATTCTCAGCACATCTCCTCTTTTCAATTGAAGCTACAAATCCATAGTTGGCCTCACAATAGATCCAAGGTCCATTGGGGTGTGATAGGCCAATAGATGTAGAAAGAATAGGCCAACCTTCTAAAGGTCATAAATTTTAACTCGTAACTCTATTTGAGGTCTTCTATGCACCAAAATAACCATATCAAAAAATACGTTGATATCCCTAGGTATTTCTACCTTCCTATAAATATTTTTGATATTTTTTGGAGGCCATACATGATGATTTTTTTGAGTTTTTTATATTTTTAGAAATTGTATATTTTTAGAACCAAACATCAAATTAAGTTGAATTTCATACCATAGTCTACTTATAGTGTTTAGGATATTTTGGGAGATTTTTGGGCTAATTTGGGAGTTTTTAAAAATAGGCATTTTTTTTAGATTTTAGTTTTTTTTTTAAATTTTGCATGTAAACTCTAATTTTTGAGTTGATGCTTATTTAAGCATTGTTTAGATTTGTAATTATTTTAAGCAATCAATATGAATCAATTCTAAGTATTGGTTCAAGATCTTGGCCTATTGGAAATTCTCTTATTCTTGTTAGTTTTGGGGTTCATTATCTGGTATCAGAGAAAGTTTAAATTTTGGAGGAGAGAAGAAAGGCAAGAGGATGAGGAGGTATGGCACAAATGAACTAGACTATACAATAATTATAGAGGGAAGTTCAACAATTAACATAGGTTATCACTAATCAAGGAAGGAGACAAGGTGGTGATGAGGAAGACACATATCATGATGAAAAAATTTAATAAGAAGAAGAATAGCAAGAGCATCCACCATCAATGGAAGAGAGGATGGTTTAGGCTTTAGAAATAATAAATGAAGGAATCAAGGTTGATGTTCCAAATTATAGAGGTAGTTTAAAACCATAGGAGTTGATAGATTGGATGAATAACATGGAGAAGGTCTTCGAGTGGAAGACTTTGAGAGAAGACAAGAAGGTAAAGTTTTCATGCACAAAATTGAAAGGTCATATAATGATTTGGTGGGATCACCTGTAGAAAGAGAGATAGATAAAATGTAAAGAGAAGATTAATTTGTGGAAAAAGATGAAGAAGAAGATGAGGGATAAATTTCTTCCTATGGATTATGCACAAAACTTAAATAGAAGATTTTAGAATTTGAGGGAAAAATATCACAATATATAAGAGTATATAGATGAATTTTATAATCTTTCCATACAAGTGAAACATGATGAGATATAATAGTGATGGCTGAAAGGTATGTAAATGATTTAAAATTTTCTATTAAATATGAATTGAGCATGTATAGATTACTTAACATGGAGGAAGCTTATTAATTAGCTTTGAAGGTAGAAGAAAAAAATAGATAAAATTTTAGAAGGACATCTATTGGTCCAAAATAAATCAAATCCCCTCTAATAAGGGGATGAGGTATATTTAATACCACCATAGGTGGATTTAATGGCAATAAAGGTGAATCATCATGTGGTGCAAAAAGGCAAGATGATAATAGGCAAGGGTTTCGATACCAGCAAAGAAAAAGAAGATTTTAGAGAGGATGAGGTTATGGAGGTGAAAAAGGATTTTTTATGAATCAGCATAGATCTTATGTCTATTATAGATGTGGAGAAGAAGGGCATAGAGCATTTGAGTGTTCAAACTATCAAGATCCAGAAAGGAGGCAAGAAGGTTGCCCAAGAGTAAATCTAGTTGAGGTTGAAATAGAGGAGCAAAATATTGAAGTTACACAATGGCAATTTGATAGAAAAAGTAGTTATGGTTGTGAAAATATGGTTTCTAAAAAAATGATTGAGAAACGAAATCTACAATGTGAAAAGCATCCTAACCCTTATCAAATTTCATGGTTTAAGAAAGGGAATAAGGTTATACTAGATAAAAGGTTCTTAATCAAGTTTTCTATAGGAAAAACTTATAATGATGAAATATGGTGTGATGTTATTCTGATGGATGCATGTGATGTGTTATTGGGGAGACCATGGAGATTTGATAGAAAAGTAGTTCATGATGGAAAAAATAACACATATAATTTTTGGAAAGGTGGTACAAAGGTAGTTTTATTACCTCTTAAAGACGAAGAAAAGATAGAACACATGCTCTATACTAAAGAATTTATCCAAGATATGAAGGTAGCAGGTTGTTGTTATACACTAGTAATAAAGAATGAAGAAACAAAAATGGTGCCAATACCAATAGAAGTACTAAGAGTGTTGAAAGAATATATATATGTTATGCCTAATGAGTTACTAGATGGTTTACCACCAAATAGAGATATGTATCATCACATTGATTTGATTCCAGGATCAGTGCTACTCAATCAAGTAGCTTATAGGATGAGTCCAACAAAACATGTAAAATTAAATTTAAAAAGTTACTGAATTGCTAAGGAAGAAACTGATAAGGGAGATTATGAGTCTATGTGTAACACCAGCATTTCTAACTCCAAAGAAAGATGGAGGATAGAGAATGTTTGTGGATAGTAGAATAATTAATAAAATTACAATAAAGTACAAGTTTCCTATACCTCATTTAGATGATATGATGGATGTGCTTGTAGGAGTTAAATATTTTACCAAGATTGATCTAAGGAGTGGCTATTATCATCTTCAAATTCATGAATGAGATGAGTGGAAAACTACATTCAATACTAGGGATGGCTTAGATGAGTGGATGATGATGCCATTCAGATTATCTAATTCACCTAAAACATTTATCAGGGTGATGAAAACAGTGCTATGAGAATATATTGGTAAGTTTGTGGTTATTTATTTTGATGATATTTTGATATTCAGTAAGATTAAATAAGAACACTTACAACATTTGAAATGATATTGGATTTGTTAATAAAGTAGTTGTATGCAAATTTGAAGAAGTGCAGGTTTATGCAGAATAGTTTGGTATTTTTGGGATTTGTAGTTTCAGTAGATGGTGTGAAAATGGATGAAGAAAATATGAAGGCAATTATTGAGTGACCTATTCCAAAAATCATTACAAAGTTAATAATTTTCCATGGTTTAGAAACTTTTTACAGAAAATTTATTAAAAAATTTAGTAGTATTGTGGCACCAATAATAGATTGCATGAGAGGATAGAAATTTTCATGGACTAGATAAGCCATAGAAAGCTTTGAAATTATAAAGAAAATTATAAAAAAAGGCCAATTTTAACATTACCATATTTTAATAAAGTGTTTGAGGTTGATTTTGATGCTTCATTTGTGGGAATTGGTGTTGTGCTAAGTCAAGAAGGAAAGCCAATAGCATATTTTAGTGAGAAATTGAATGAGGTAAGAACAAAGTATTCTACTTATGATGTTGAAATTTATGCAATTGTACAAGAATCAAGATATTAGAGGCATTACTTGGTGCCTAAGGAGTTTATACTATTTATAGATCATGAGGCTTTGAAGTATGTGAATACACAAAAGAAGTTGAATAGTAAGCATGCAAAGTGGGTTTATTTATTGTAGGGGTATACTTTTGTGTTGAAACATAAATCAAGAAAATAGAATCAGGTAGCCAATGTATTGAGTAGGAGGGTAGAATTATTAACTACTATGGTGAGTGAAGTAGTTGGATTTGAAGTTATCAAAGAACTATATGATACTGATCCATATTTTACAAAGATAGTTGAATAGTGTAGAAATACATTAACAGGTGGGAAAAATGTTATTCATAATAATTATCTTATACAATAAGGCTATCTCTTCAATAGAAAACAATTATGCATTCTAGTTGGGTCTCTACAAGACAATATAATAAGAAAATTACATAGTGGTAGTTTGGCTAGATATTTTAGTAAGACAAAGACAATAGCTTTGGTGGAGGAAAAGTATTCTTGGACAAAGAAGAAGAGAGATGTGATAAGGTATGTTTCAAGGTGCATAATATGTCAAGTAGCTAAAGGACATGCACAAAATATTGGACTATACATGCCATTACCAGTTCCAAAAAGACCATGGATAGATTTGTGTATGGATTTTGTGTTGGGATTGCTAAACACATAGAGAGTTAATGATTCAATTTTTTTTGTAGATATATTTTCTAAAATGGTTCATTTCATTTAAGAAAACCAATTATGCCACTAGAGTTGCAAAATTATTTTTTATGGATATTGTGAGATTACATGGTGTTCCAAAAACTATTACTTCAGATAGGGACACAAAATTTCTACATCATTTTTGAAGGACTTTATGGAAGAATATGGGTACTAAGCTACAATTCATTAGTGCACATCACCCACAAATAGATGGATAGACAGAAGTTGTGAATAGGATATTGGGAAATTTATTGAGATCTATGAGAAGCCAAAGCAATGGGACATGGGTTTACCATAAGCTGAGTTTGTATATAAGAGTTTAAGGAATAGATAAATAGGAAAGTCACATTTTAAAATTGTTTATGGGAGAAATCCTATGGGTATTTTAGATTTGGTACAATTTCTAATTACATATCCAATTAGTGATGACGTAGAAGCGTTTGCAAAGCATATGTAGTAGTTGCAAGGAGTAAGAAGAAAGTTGTAGGAAAGTAATGAGAAATATAAATCAGTAGTAGATGTTAGAAGAAGGTCAAAAGTATTTGAATAATAAGAGTTTTTAATGGTTTACTTGAGGAAATAAATATTTCTGAAAGGCATATACAATAAGTTGAAATACAAGAAAATTGAACCATACAAAATTGTGAAGAAAATAAATGATAACGCATATGAGGTGAGTTTACCACAAAATTTTGATATATCTCTAGTATTTAATGTTTTATATTTATATGAATTCCATGGAGAAGATGATGAAGATGAAGAGGTAAATTGGGAGCGGAAGGTTCCAAAAAAGAAGAAAGAAAAAATAGTGTAGGTTTTGGATATGAAGACAATGAGCACAAGGCAAGGGAATTATAATCGGTATTTAGTGTAGTGGAATGGATTGCAGAAAGAAGAAAAAACTTGGATTATAGAATGAGAGCTAAATAAAATTAACAAAGAAAAATGGCAGTAGTACAATCAGGGTAACTCACAGGAGCTGAGTTGTTTTCAACCAAAGGAGGATGATGCAGAAAAAATAGGCCAACCTTCCAAAATGACCATATCAAAAAGTATGTCACTATCCCTAGGTAGTTCTACCTACCTATGAATGTTTTTGATGTTTTTTAGAGGCCATACATGATCATCTGAGGGTTTGAAATTGCAATTTAATGATTTTTTCAAGTTTTTTCTATTTTTAGAAATTCTATATTTTTAGAACCAAACATCAACTTCTATTTAATTTTGTCCCATAGTCTAATTATAGTGTTTAGAATATTTCAAGAAATTTTTGGGCTATTTTAGGGGTTTTTTAAAATAGGCATTTTTTTTTAGATTTTAGTTTTTTTCAAATTTTACATGTAAACTCTAATTTTTGAGTTGATGCTTATTTAAGCATTGTTTTGGTTTGTAATTATTTAAAGCAATCACTATGAATCAATCCTGAGTATTATTTTAATATCTTGTCTTGTTGGTAATTTTTTTGTTCTTGTTAGTTTTTGGGTTCATTATCAGTAGATTGGAATATGAGAACTCAAACTCTATGGTGCTACCTATTTTCTCACATAAGTACCCAATATTCTTAATATACTCACCACTCTATAAGGGGTCCTGAGGAATTGGGAACACATTGTGGGAAGGTAGGTCCATTTTAATTTTCATGCATATAGCCTTCATGGGATGATCTACATACTTTATTTGTTAACATAAGACTTGTGTGGCTAAGAGAAGTTCTTCAGAGTCCTTAAGGCTAAAAGTCCTCTTGTTTTGAAAAACCTAATTTGAGTAATCTAACTTCAATAAAGAGTTCCTCGACCTTGGTTTTTCCTTCATTTTCCCCTCCACCCATTTCATTTCCCCCCTAGATAGGCAAGTGTGATTCTAAATATGTGTTCCCTTATTTTATATTCCTTCTTATTCACATATTAAAAACATGCTAGCGCCACTTTCCTTTAGTTTTATCTACCCTTAGAGCATAATAATATGTTTGAGAAACTATGGATTACTTTCTTTTCACCATGGAATTACATCTCTAGATGTGCCTTGCTTTATTTTACCATTTGTCATTATTGTACTTCCCTTTTTGCAGACACCTGAGTCCATTTTTAATTTCATGTACTTTTTTCCATTATTGAGAGAGGTTGGTTTGTTACTTCTCACTCACAAATGTTTTTTTCCCTTTTATACACCTTTTTCCATTGATGATTGAGTAATGATTGTTACTTCTCACTCATCAATGTTGTTTTACCATTTTTTCTTCCCCAAATTTGTTTAAGTTAGGATTGTTACTATTTTTACATTTATGTTTTATTACCATACCTTTTTCAACTTGTACCCTTAGTATGACTTGGTGATTTTTCTTTTCTTACTTAATATTTACTTGTTTGAGATTTTTGATCTTTAGTAGTCTTGGATTTTTGATTACCCAATTTACTCTAAATTTTGACTTGGTCATTTGGTCTAACATAGCACTTGTCACCCTAGCTTTCCAAATTTTCAAGTACATCCCATTCACATAGCACCAATTTATATTGGCTTCCCTATGTTTGTTTATTTTTAATCTTTCATTTTGTATCCTTGGGTTTATCGAAATTAGTCTTTGCATGCTTCATGATCAAAACTATAAACACAACAGACAACTGTACAATGATAAAGGTAAGTTAAGGTATGCAATACATTTTAGTTTTTAGTTATTTATCTTTCCATCATTTATTTTTAGTTATTTTATGCTTTAAATTACTACAACATTTTTTTAGCCTCAACATTTTGTGTTGATATATTCTTTCTCAAACTAGGATCCCTTGTTGCACCTACATGACACGTGATGATCTTCAAGTGGGGCATATATATACACATATTATTTTCAAACTTTATAAATATTTGATACTTTATATCTTGTAGGAACTCATTGAGTCTCAATCTCTCTAAATGCACACCCTAAATGGGTGTACCAAGAAAGGGGTGGGAATACCATTAGTTCTTCATAGGATTGTTGTCCCTTTTTACCACTTGCTATCTACACACTTGGCTCCAAAAAATATTCCCCTAAGCTTTTCCTCCTATTTTTCACCCTCCTCTAGTCTTTTACCATCTTCATTAACCCTTTCCCTAACCTAAACCCATTTTTGATATTTTACATGACATAGTGATGTAGAGATATAGGGAGAAGTCCTCTTACCAACAACATCTAATGCTAAACCAATTGGTTACTTGATCTTGTTTGATTTGATCTTAAAAAAATCAACTTTAGTTTAATCTTTTCCTTTAACTATTGGTTCAATACTCTCTCTGATGTAAGTACCTATCTATTGAATCTTCATATAATTTTTTTTTAATATAATCTCTCTCACATGACTTTAAATTCATACACCATCTCATACAATCCTTTCTCTTCACATCCCTCTCCTTTGGTGTTCACTAGGTTTCACACTAGGTAACCCTTGAGGTTTCTAGGTCCAAAATAAGAACTAGGTTTCAAAGAATCATGTTTATTGCTTAGATGATATTAAAGGCTCTTATAATAATTTTCCATATCCCACTTCAACTTCTAGATTACCCTTCAACACCCTTTTATTCATAACAAGCTCAATATGCCTTTGCAAGGCTACTAGCCTTCCTTAGCAATTTCTCTTTTGTTTGACCAATACCAATCCTCTTCTTGAGATCTAATCATGATTTAAAAATTACTTTATACCCCTTGATGTTTTTATAAATTTTCTTGACTTGACTCATGTAGACACCTAAAACTGGCCACCAATCAGGCTTTTAGCTAGTTTTCACCAAAAATGCACAATTTGGCTTAAAAACATTAAAATATGCTAAATAATGTGAAACTGACATATTCGAGTGATGATTTTTGCTAGGATATCACTAAATGGATTATGAAATTTATGGGCTAGCTAACTTTGATCAGTTCATTTCGAGTCAAAATGTCAAATTTACACCTAGGTTCTTTGGATTGTGCTTCCCTATCAAATCTTCTACACAAGAATCATTCCTTATTTATTTATTGTTGGAAATATCTAAATGTGAATATAGTTCCAACACACATAAAATAACCCTTTAATTCCAATCCAATCAAATTTTGGACCAATAACAAGACATTCTGATCAATTTGGGTAATTTGTGCACAAAGTGCTTAATCATGCTTAAGAGCTAATTAACCCAAATCAAGGCCTAATTTATAAATCCATGTAAACTTTTTGAATACTTGTTTTTAAAAATGAATATTTAATATCTACATTATCAAGTGACCTCATTTCTTGGAAATACATCCCTAGGCCATAAATGCCACAAATATCAGGATTCATGCCTCCCATGCCTCATCAATGTTTTCCATGATGACCTCCATCCCTCTTAATTTCCCCTTCTTCCAATGACATGATGAGGATAATTACAAACTTAATTCAAAAAATTGAATTAGTCCTCAACCCCACATCTCAATCTTGAGATGGATGGTTGAGATTGATTCTGATCAAATCCAAAAATCTATAAATAGGAGGCCTCACAACATCATTTCTAAGCTTAATTGGTGCAAAGTTATAATGTAGGATTGGTCCCAAAATCTTCAATCAACTATTGTTATAATGCCAAATTGATTCCAATCCAAGCCAAGACATAAGCTAAAGGTGCCAAGGAGAGATGGAGGTTGTCAAGCTTCCATTGTCAAGGACTTCATGAGCACAAGTTGAGTAAGCCACCACTACAAAGGCATTTGGAGCATCCAAGGAAGGTGAAGGAATTATTGTGTTTTCATTCCTTGATTTTTAGTTGTGCTTATCATTTGATTTTATTAACTAAGTTCTCCCTAGTGTCTAGGCCTAGAGATTTTATGCTATTAGTATGTTTATTTCATCTTGTTTTCATTCTAGAACTAACACCATACTAACCATCCTCTCTTAAGTTAAATTCCTAGATCACATTATGGCAGGCCCAATGGGAAAAGATGCATCTCACACTTAAAATATATCATTTTGAAACTCTAAAATATCCATTTGGACCTTTAAAACTCTTTAAAATTGATGTTCTAACTTTTTTTTCCATTTTTGGTTGCCACAATTTTTACACAGTAACCGACATTGGTAGAAATACCAACATCAGTTACTTAGCTTAAATAACATTGGTCAGTAGAACTGACATTGGTCAGTAGAACTGACATTGGTCAGATCTTGGTTGGTTGTAACTGATGTCAATGGTATTGACTGATGTTGGTCACTATGTTTTTATAAAAACATAGACTTGAGACCTACTTTTCCAAAGTTTCTTGTTTCAAACTCAAAATAACTTCAAAGCTAAAAGACATGCTAACAATTTTGCTATAGGAACAAGCGGGATATTTGCTCAAGACATGTTTAAATCACTTTTACATGCTTAAATTTGGATTAGGAACTTTGTTTTGGTGCTTAACAAGAAAATTTTATATGTTTTTGGTGAATGTTTTTCAAAGTTACAACTAAGACCAAGGGGTCAAATGAACACCACCAAATCTTTCATTTGGGCTTAAAATTGAACACGCTTGTCATTTTTGTCTTCATTATTTATTTGATATAATCTTATTTGGTAAAAAGAGGGGTGTTACATGTATGTTCTTCCATTTGTCCCCTATAGGGAACCCTTGGAATCAAAAGTGCCATTCCTATTACAAGTAGCCTAGTCTAAGGCTTAGAAATAAATTCATCTAAAGCACTCCCCAAAAACTCATCCAAAGTTTGGGTGACCTTGAAAACAAGCCTAAATTCTTTCTACTTTCATGCTTTCTTTATTTTTATGCATCTTGGCTTGCGAGGGGGAATTCATCACCTCCCATAAGTTCTTTAGCGAAGCTTTAACTCAGGGTTTCATCTCTTAATATTGACTTTATTTTAATCTTTTAGAGTTGTACACGAGACGTAGTCACACTTTCAACATCGCACTACACTGATCAAATAATAGGATGTAGTGGTTGCAAAAAGGACTAGACCTTTTTGTAATAATCCAAGTGATACAAACCCAAATCTATTTTTTTCTTTTACATTATTTGGCATGAAATTCATTGTGTAATTGATTCCCCTAGATCATTTGGAAACTTGTTAGATTTTAGACAAATCTCCACTTGTTATGGAAGTATTATTGGTGTAAGGTGTGCCTCAAGGTCCATGTTGTATTACTTTCATTTAAGAGATAGAGGGGTATAAAAAACCTACTATATAATGTGCATTTACTTTTGGATGAACACTTAAAATCCTCTCAAATGACGTATATTGATGGATTCCAATATTATTAAGCAACCTTGTTAGTTTATGATCTAAGGGAAATTAATTAGTTGGTCTTGTCCTAGATTAAAGTCTTGTTTGGAGTAAAAACTTGGTGTAAACAAATAATCCAAACCCAACACATAGTCTAAATTTTCCTTTAAACAAATAGGTGTTATGATGCCCGCATGAGATCATCAATTTGCCTTGTTCAAATTTCAACAAAATCTTGATATTCATATCATCCAATTTGACACGGTTATGCTGCCCAATTAAGTCTACACCTTGACCAAAGTTATTAAATTCCTTCACTTGTAATCTAAATTTGGAATTTCATCTTTACAAGTTCATAGGGTTGATGTGTTAAGTGGGTTCACCATTTGCACTAAACTTGAGGAAACTTAGGTTTAATTTCCAATTTGGGTTGAAGGTTATTTAAGACTCATAATAATTATCCTCACTTGATAGACTTAAGCCATTTTATGGTAAACACTTTCACTTTAAGTCTATATACCACAACATTTTGAGTTAAGAAAGGTAGTGTCATGATGTCAAAATTGTGTAAAAATGTCTTTGCCTCAGAGAATTTTTGAAAAAAACTTTTTTGTCATACCTTTTGAGTAGTATAGCATCTTTATGCTGCCCAAATCATTTTAAACTTTATTTCATCGACCCTCTTACATAGAATTCTAAAAATTTGTTCCTACGTATTGAAACTAATCCATGGACCCTCTTACATAGAATTCTAAAAATGTGTTCCTACGTATTCAAACTGATCCTTTGTCTAAAGAAAAATTATATTGTTCACCTTTGTTTAGATTGTTTTTTAAAGGAACCAAGTTTTATACCATTATCTATGAGAAAATAAACTATTGCTAAAGTGCTTTTTGTTTCATACCTTATACCTAGTTGACCAAGTTCATGTCCAAGAATCAAATGCATAGTGTTTGTTAGAAGTGTTTCAAATCTGTTAGATTAAAACTTTCATCCTTTTTGAAAGTCTAGCTTTTGACGTAGTTTGGCCAAGATTCCTAGCACATGCCTTGTTTGAGCCTAGCTTTTGATGATGCATTTGGACAAAAGACCTAGAAACTTTTAATTTCTTAGATTAGATTGATTTGAAACACTTCTACCTTAGAGTTTGACATTCTAAATTTTTGGTCCATTTACTTGCTTATATGTGTGTGAATGGTGAAACTTTATATATTTTATGCTAGTTTGTTTCTTCACAAATCTTTGTATAAACCTTTTGATTATTTTGACAAATCTATACCAAGTTGAAGGTATCATTTATTTTAAATTTTATCCTTTTTAGAGTTTTTAGAACTCTTTGACCTTTTATCATAAAGCATTGACTATGGATCCCAACATGTATTCCTACACTCATAGTGGACTCATGTATAATCCAAGGATTAGTAATGTAGTTGTGTAGGAAGAAATGGTGCAAGACTGCTATGCAGATAACATTGCTTATGAGATGGATTCTTATCCCTCTTATAATACTAAATCATGGGCACAAATCCAAGATCCATTAGCTAACTATTTGGTTAACACACCACCTTACATAAAATAGGACCAAGAACAAACCATGTAATACTTAGCTACAATACCCATGGTAGATGAGCTAGTTCTTCAACAGTCATACTCTACCAACACAGCTTCCATGTATGATCCATTTTTGTTTGAGAAACATTTGTTAGACAATATAGACAAGATTTTGGTTAGGGCCATAGAGGCAGGGGCTAAGTTTCTATTGGACTTCCCCTATGAAAATTTACCAAGTCTAGTAAGAGTGCCCCACAATATCATTTAAAATCAACAGGCTTCTTCTAGCAATCTTATGACTCTAGTCCAAACAACATACCAAGATGCCAATATATCCAATCAAGGCAAAAACATTATGGAAGATCACTTTAACCAAATGAAAAAAACATACCAAACCTACCTGAATTTAGCACATGATTTTAATCAGATGAACATGGTGAGTAATCCCCTCATTGACCTAGTACCTTCAACAGGAGTGTTGATGCAATTAACTAGACAAGATAATCCAAATTTTAACGCATTTGTACAAAACACTTTGATAGATAACTTGATACATATGCCAATTATTGAAGAAGTGTCTTTAGCTTCTACATTGTATAATGAGAAAAATGTAGTAGACAATGTGCAAATAGCATCCAATCTTGAACAAAGTGGTACTAATGCACAAACAACTAGCCAACAACATGTGCCTATAGTTAATCCCATGAGCAGATCATCATACCAAGGAATAGGAGTTTATACACCCTAGCCTCAGCCTGCTGCTTCCTCAAGTGTATAACCTACAAGATTATATAATCAAACAATAAATAATGTTACACCTCAATGACAGAATGTGATGAATCCTACTCATCCTTAACAAGTAGCGAGTGGTATTCCACAATAGCAGACATAGTATATTGTATCAATGCAATAGAGGATGAGTACATTACCACATAAACTAGGGGAAACTAATATTCCACCTCACTAAGTAATGACAAACATATCTCTTCAACCATAGAGTAATATGCCAATCCAAAACCAAACAATGACTAGTTAGTAACATGAAAATATTGGTCAACAACAAATGCTAAATATGTAACCTAATTTCTCTTCCTCATAGGAATTCATGCAATAAAGAGGCACCCATGTTTCTCAAGTACTTACTAGATAATTTTTGGCTCAAAATGTGCCACAAATTTAGAGACAGGGTCTTGGTCTACAAGTTCCTACTCAATAGCAAGGTTCAATTAGTCAGCACTATATCCCTTTCAACCACAACAGACATAATATAGCTATATCCCTTCATCCCAACCACCAAATCCTCCAATTAAAACCTTTATCATCAACCCAAACTAAAATATCATGTAGCCAAATGTGCAATTTTAAGTACATCCCAATCCACATATGTGTATTCCTAGTCCATTCCCCAGCTAAGCCAATGTACCCCAATATGTGTCTCCATCATACCTTGATTAAAGTGTCCCACTTGTGACCTCCCAAACATTTACCCAAAATAATATTATCCCTCAAAATAATATCCCTTCTAGTTTCCTATCCTAATAATTGCAACAGATGAAGGATGTGATTACTGTCATTTAGGTGGGGAAGTAAACTAAGAAGTTCAAATTGGATGGTGTGTATTCCTATCCATTCAACACGGAGTATTTGTAGATACCATTTTCTCCAAGATAAAAACCACCCAAATTTGATAAATATAAAGGGAAAGGTGACCCTAAGGCCCATTTGACTAAATTCTTTATCACATGTCAACCAGTGGGATATAGCAACATATACCTTTTACTGTTGTTTCCAAGGAGCTTGGTTGGATAAGCCTTGGAGCTGTTTTTGAAGTTGTCCAAGAATTCAATAATAGAATTTGATGATCTTTCTGATAAATTTGTGTAGCACTTTTCCTATAATCTCGAGCATGAGATTTCATTAGTAGACCTAACACAAGTAAAATAGAAAGCTAAGGAGAGTTTTACAGTTTATTTACAGTGATGGAGGGCCCTTGCAAGCTATTTCACCCATAGTTTACCATATAAATAATTAGCTATTGTGTTTACTAAAAAATTTTATAGTGAGATAGCCTATCATCTAGAGCTATAATGTGCACATACGTTCAAAGAGATCATTGATAAAGGTTTGTTGATCGAGCGAGTGTTCATCAATAAATGGGTCATCAAGATTAATTCAACTAATCAAAATCAAGATACCAATCATGAAAATGACCAACATCCCAATCTAGTGCAAGCATCATAACCAACACAGTCCAATAATCACAAAAGATCAAAGCAATTCAACCATAATAGGAATGTTGTGGGAAATGGAGTAATCAAATCTCATCATGTCCAAACTATGTAAACATCATTTGCACCACCTTGTCAGCTTACTCCTACACAAAAACCTCACCAACCAATGTTGTAAACAAAATAACCAAGACCTACACAACAAATATAGTATCCTTTACCATTGCAAACCCATCCTCCTAGAAGAACCATGCCTGCACATCATGTCTTTAGTGACCTAGGAGAACCTATTAAATCTATATTTTACAACCTTACCATTGCTAATCTGATTAGTTAGCCTATACCAAAGCATTATCTGCAAGGCATCCCTTATCTTGATTGGTATCATGCAAATGAATTTTGTGACTATCATCGAGTCAATGGGCATAATATATGAAGATGTGTCCAAATCAAGCATTTAATTGAAAACATGTTGGATAATGAGGATATAAGATTGGATAATGGTGCTTCTACTTCCAATAAAACTCTTGGGATATATTAAAACCCCTTTTCCTGACATAAAAATCAACCATAGGAAAATAATCAGCAACAATAATAATGGCCAGTGCAGTAGCAAAATCAATAGTATCAAAATCAAAGGCCAAACTAGTAAAACCAACAAAATTAGTAGTATGATTTGAAATGAAAAAACAATGGACAAAACTAAGGTCAAAATGGTAACAACTAAAAAACTTACCATGCAGTTACACATGACTACAACATGGTTTTAAGTCATATTGTAAGGGGTAGTGTTAATACCATCTCTATTAATCCTAGAACAATCACTAATCAGCTTAGACCATTGCTAAATAATAATATTTAGCCAAATCACATGGATAATCCTTCTTTGACCTAGGAGTGCATACAAGCAAACCAAAAAACTAAGACTTCCACTTTTGGATCTTATAGTGATAACTCATTCTTGCCACGTGACCACATGTAAGTGCACTGATAACCAAGACTTGTCATGTCTAGTCCCATAACATTCTCAGCATCAGTTAGTAATAATGGTCTAGTATTTAATCTTGATTATGCAATCACAACTTAAAGGTCAAAGATTACTATCTTAGGGCCATTTTCTACTTTGCCTATCATCCAACCAACTATTCATCCTTGGAATAAGCCATTCACTATTGACCAAGATAAGAAGTTTGATATTATGGAACAATTACAGAAGACACTAGCACAAATTTTTATTTTAAATTTTTTGTGGACATAAATAATCCACAAAAACATCTTGATTGAGTTTTTGACCCAATCCACTATTGCTAGTGACATATCCCCAAGTAACTTTCAAGCTTTAGTTGGACACCCTCCAGCCTAACAAGTCACATTCAACCAAAGTGATGTCTTCCCTTGGCCTGCTCCATAATAACTTGTTATACATAGAAGTTTGTATCAGATGTCATAAATTGAAACATGTCCTTATCAACAATGGATCTGGCTTCAACATAGTGTCTCTCAAGCTCATTAAGCTTCTTGGGTACACAACGACAGATCTCTAGGCAAAAATAATAACTATTAAGGCCTATGATAATTAGGAAAGAGAGTCACAGGGCACCATTAGTTTTCCATTTATTATGGGCCTTTGACTCATGATACACTTTGTCATGTGTTAGATCTTGAGTTATCATACAATATGCTTCTAGGTAGGCCTTGGTTACATGAGATTCATGCAGTCCTGTCAACACTACACCAATGTGTCAAGTTTTCCCACTCAAAGATGGAGGTGAATATTCTAGGAGATTTAAACTCATATAAACACTACAAGCATTTTGAGGCCAAATTTCAAAGCTATAATTATTAGTACGGTATGAATCCTATTTCCAAGTAGGATAAAGGAAAGGCTATACTTATTGATCCTTCACCAGATAATTGCATAGATCCTAATACCTTAGATTACCTTTCCCACATACCACCTCCTGAAGCTTCCAATCATTTCACCATTTTAGATAATGGACTGGGAGAATATGTGACACATGATACATTTCATATCGCCAATCTTCCTCAAAATTATAAAACCTTTGGGTGACCTAAGGTCATCCCACATATGCATTGGCAACAAAATAACAAAGATAAGGGACCTATCATATTTGTACTAGCATCTAGCCTAGGACCTGACCCTCTTAAAGGGAATAAATCATGGTTATATAATGATGACCAGGCTAATTTTTATAAAAGCGCAAAGTATCATATTCCCAATAGGATCATGGAGCATCACAATTATGAAAGAAGAGGCCTAAGACTGAATCATCAAGGAACCATAGAGCCAATTTCTATGACTAAGTATGAAAGACCTTATGGACTTGGATTTAAGCTTCCTAGGGGTGACCCCACATATTTTATTCAAACTCCATCATTAGTGACTAGTGATGATGAGGTTGACAACAAAATAGATTCAAACCATAGCCTTACCTTTGATAACCTAATTGAAACCATGTTTGATAGTAATGTTATTTATACCCTTATCCAAGTTGTTCATCACAATCGATTACCATTGTATTATCCCCAACTGATTGATTGAGACCAACAAGAATCTAGTCTATCAATTGATGAGTTCCAAAGTGATGAGGCATTCTATGATTTCTTAGGCCTTAGAGATAATGTTCCATTGGGAGATCACAAATTAGGTTTCTCAATCACATTAGATCTTGTAGCCTATTTTAGAGAACAAGTGAACACCCTTAGCCAAAAATAAATAAATAAAACATTGAGGTCCCAAGTGAAAACCTCTTTCAGGCACTTTCTAACTAGAGAAAAAGAAAAGATAAAGGCCACTCTAGTGGTGAAAACCTATTTCAGGCACCATTAGATGGGGGTCTCTAGTCTTCTTTGATTTTAGGCTAGGAGACAACTAACAATGAACTTGCCTGTGGATCTGAGTTTAGTTTTAAACAAAAACAAGTATTTGATCAAATTCTCTAAGAATTTCTAACTATTTTTGTTACATGGCCAAATCTACCATTAGGAGACTCAGGTTCATCATGCTTAGGAGAAGTTGAAGAGCAAGTTCTAAAAGAGGACCCTGACATAGTCCAATAGTTTAAGTTGCTACCTACTATCCTAGAAGATGGTTCAACCCTCCTAGTTGAAGATACAATAGAGGTAAACATAAGGACTCTATCAGACCTAAAATGGATAAAATTAGGAACATAGCTCACTGAGGAGGAATGTGACATCTTTACAGCTTTGTTGAAAGAGTTTGTGGATATATTAACATGGGCCTATTCTAACATGCTAGGATTAGACACTACCTTGGTTCTACACCACCTTTTGGTTAATCCTGATGCCAAACTAGTAAAAAAAAGCTTCATAAGATGCATCCTCGCATTTCTATATTAGTCAAGAAAGAGTTGGGAATCAGAATTTGTACTGATTTTTGAGACATCAACAAAGTTTATCCTAAAGATGATTTTACATTTCCTAATATCGACATGATCATTGATTTCATGATAGGTTATGAAATACTTTCACTCACAAATGGATTTTCAAGATATAATCATATCAGAATGGCACCAAAAGATTAGTATAAAATAGTGTTCACCACTCCATAGGGAACATTTTTCTATCAAGTGATGCCATTTAGCCTAAAAAATGTGGGAATTACATATCAGAGAGCCATGAATATCATATTCCATTATATGATGCACAATATTATTGAAGACTATGGCGATGACATATTAGGAAAATCCAAGACTAGAGTTGACCATCCATCAATACTGCATAAGATATTTGAAAGACTATGAGAGTACAAAGTCAGACTAAATCTAAAAAAATGTGTGTTTGGTGTAACTTCAAGAAAACTACTTGGCTTCATCATGTATTGTAGAGGTATTGAATTTGATTCAGCTAAAGTCCATGTTATAACTGAGATGCCACCACCAACCAATTTGAAACAACTCCATAGTTTGTAGGGTAAGATCCAGTCCATCCAACACTTTATCTCGTAGTTAGCAACAAGTATCATCCATTTACACATCTTTTGAAGAAAGGCATTGCATTTCACTGGGATGAGCACTACCAATAGCTTTTCAACAAATCAAGGACTATCTTGTTAATCCACCTATTTTATTACCACCTATGCTAGAAAATCCATTCCTGTTATACCTATCAGCTACCGATCATGGTCTAGGGGCACTCTTGGCTCAACATGATGATAATGGAAAGGAGCATGTTATTTACTACTTAATCCATACCTTGCTTACATATGAACATAACTATGCACCTATTGAAAAATCTTGTCTAGCCATGGTTTTCACAGCTCAAGAACTACATCATTACATGTTGAATAATAAAACCATGGTCATTTCAAAATTAGATCTGCTCAAGTATCTACTATCTAAAATAGATTTTCAAGGCAAAATGGCTAAATGGATCATGCTTCTTAGTGATTTTGACATAGAGTATGTCAATCAAAAAGTAATCAAAGGATAAGTTATTACAGATCAACTTGTCGAAGCACCTCTCATGGACACACAACCACTCAAGTTTCTCTTTCCTGATGAATCCATCATGACCATTATTGATGCACCCATTGAGGGGCAGCCTTGGAAGCTATATTTTGATGGTTCATCCACTATGCATGGATCAGGGGGAGGCCTATTGTTTATTACACCATAGGGGGATCTAATTGCTAAATCATTCAAAATTAACTTTCCTTGTACAAATAACATGGTCGAGTATGAAGCACTTGTTACAAGACTTTGATAATTAGTGCATTAGAATATATATCACCTTCAATTTTATGGTGATTTTTAGTTACAGATCATTTTTAGACCAAAGATGATTAGATGGTTCCATATAAAGCCATGGTTGACACTATTAAAAAGCAAATTGCAAACATTCAGTTTGAGCATATACCAAGGGCTAGTAATAGAACTATATATGCCATGGCTACTATTAGCTCTCTAATTCAACAAATAGATAAAGCTAGAGAGTATCAGTTCCTTATAAAGAATTTATCAACACCGGCTCATGAACCTTCAACCATTGCCATGATTTGTGATATTATTGGTCCTAATTCTATTTTGGACTCAGACCTTTACAACTACCTTTATGACCAAGTTATACTACCTTACCTATCTTGAAAACAAACCAAAGCCTTCATTAATCATTCCACTCATTATACTTTATTTAGATCCACCCTTTACCATCCTATAGTTTTGATGGAACTCTACTTCATTGTTTAACTTCGGTAAAGTCTACATTAGCATTAATAGAAGTTCATGAAGGAGTATGTGGAACCCATTCTAGCGAGGTAGTCCTATCTAAAAATATCTTGTGTATTGGTTATTATTAGCCTAAAATGGATGCAAATGCCACTGCATATGTAAAAAAATGTGACAAATGGAAATGACATGCTGATTTGATTCATGCCCCAACAAAAAATTTGAAATTAATGTTGACACCATGGTCATTTTCTACATGGGGACTTGACCTCATTGGAAAGATTAACCCCACTTCATCTGATGGCCATAAACATATCCTTACTACCACTAAATATTTCACTAAGTGGGTTGAAGCTATACCCCTCATGTGACTAGAAAGAAAATTTCCAAATTCATCTTCAACCACCTCATCTACCACTATGGTATCCCCTCTGACATTATATTTGATAATGGAGGATCATTCAAGAACAAAGATGTAGACTAGTTATGTACTAAATACAACATCACCCAACATTTTTATATAGCATATTACCCTCAAGGTAATGGCCAGGCCAAGGCATCCAACAAAACCATTATCAAATATCTTAAAAGGATTATCAATGATGCCAATTGTGATTGGCACCTCTAGATATTTCCTACACTTTGGGCATACTATACCAATCATCATAACCCCATAAGAACCACTCCATACTCACTTGTTTAAGGTACTGAATCCATCCTTCCCATTGAGGTCGAGTTGCCTTCACTATGCATCTCTTTCAATAATGTCCTGAATGATCATGACTATCGAGTAGCTCACTTTTAAGAGCTAGACATCCTAGATGAGAAACCCATGGCTGCACTCAACAATCTTCAAGCACATCATAATTGACTCAAAGGCCACTATAATCAGTGTGTGAAGTATAGAACATTTGAACTTGGTGATCTTGTTCTTAAAGAATACCATGGTTGAGAAGAAACATAAAGGGAAATTCAAACCAAACTAAATAGGGCCTTTCATCATCATGACAGATTATGGATCAGGAGCATACAGGCTTACCATACTAGATGATGATAAACTTATAAAGCCAATGAATATTATTCATTTCAAGAAGTACTATACTTGAATGCTAAAGTGTATTGTCTATAAAGACCATTTCAGTTATAACATTTTATCACTATTATTCTTTGTACACATACCATTCTTATCTGTCCTCTTAACCATATCCACTTTCTACTTTTGACCTATTGACCTAGCGTGTTCTAAAACCTAGCCCATTTGACTTTGGTTTTTGTCATTTGTTACATAGTTTTAGCATCAAGGTATCTGATCAATCCATCAGTTGGTTCAAAAAATTTAGATAGAGATTGTATTTTGGGATAATGTGATAGAAGTTCTGGAAATTGCATCCTTCATTTGTTAGTCCTTTCTTACCATTAGTTTGGTTTCTAATTATAACTGCCTTTGGGAAAATTAGTACCATTGGTCTATGCCATTGTGTCCTAGTTATAACTACTTATGGGAAAACTAGGGGCAATATTAAGCCTTGACATACCAACTTGCCACTTCCTATGCCATACTGTGTCTTTCTACCAACTGTGCCTATTTTGTTTGAATTAGTTGCCACAATAGTCAAATTCCTTCGCTAAAATAGTGGAACTACAGTGACTTGAGGTCCTATTCTAGGAATATGTAGGTATCACTCAATAATTATTGAGGTCAACTCAATCACCCTTTTCACAATGCTCTTTTCATTTTACAAGCAACCTAAGCCACACTCTCACCATTTTGTGAGCAACCTAAGCCACACTCAAAATTTTATGAGCAACCTAAGCTAGGATCTCACCATTTTATGAGCTTGAACTATTTAGTGTCTTGTCATTCTTGATTGATTTGTGACACTCTAAAACAATTCCAAAAACATTTCAAAAAATCATTAGAAAAGAACAAAAATATTGATCACGTCTTTGCCTTAAGGAGTCTAGGAACCCTTATTAAGTTACAAGCAAATCACTTATCATTTAGTATCCCCATCCTTTTTTGGCCTTTTCTCTCATGCACTTATCAATTTTCAAGACCATTCCTCTTCTTCTATCACATCCATTTTGTGTATTTCATCAGTTCTCACATTCTTCCC
Source organism: Torreya grandis (assembly GCA_037957365.1). Classification (NCBI taxonomy): domain Eukaryota; kingdom Viridiplantae; phylum Streptophyta; class Pinopsida; order Cupressales; family Taxaceae; genus Torreya; species Torreya grandis. Next base: position 85,975 of record JARHVA010006116.1, on the reverse strand, counting down.
ATTCCGTGGGAGAACTACATTTGGCCTAAAGTTTTCTTATTAGATATTACATCCATGGATCTATGTAGGCAACATCCACTTACCTAGTGCATATGGAGACAACTTAGCCACCCCCTTCCTTTTCTTCTATTCCCCCACTTTGTTCATTTGTTAAGTTGTCACCTATTGTCTAGGGGCAATATTCATAGGGTTTATATTGCATTGATTGTTGTTTATATATGCTTGTTTTTATTTATTTGTCTATCTATTTGTTTGATTTCAACACTATTGCCTTGATTCAATTTATGTGTTTTCATTAGGTGATTCCTTGTCCACACTTAATACTCAAATACATCCATATTTATATGTTTACATTGTCATCATGGTTTCTATCATTGGTGCATTATTTTATATTGACTATTAGATTGTGGGAGTCAGTCTTTATGAATATTTTGGCCAAGTCTTTATAGTGTTATCTCATGAAGCCTACCATCACATGATAAAACAAACCTCAACTTCAAGAAATATATTCATAAATGGCACCATCTCTTTGGCATCAACATCCTGATTTTACTCCCAATCATATCCCAAACAGAGTAATTAAACACAAAAGAATTTTAATCTTTATTAGTTCAGATGAGCATCTCCTTACTAGTAGGTTGTTCTAATTCATCATTACCCTCTATGCTAAGTTATCATCGTCCTCAGCCAATTTTATCATGTTTTCCATAATCAGGGTCCAATGATTATAATTGCCTATGGGTAAATCATTGTACACCGTCCCACCTACATTTCTCAATGATTATAACCGCCTTTGGGAAAATCATTATGTTGTCACCACTTTACTTTTTTTTCCCATACAGGGGCATGCTATTATCTTTTTTTTATATCCTAACTAGGGCAGCTCCATCTTTTCAATGATTCTAACCACCTTTCATGAAATCATTGTGTTATCATACCATGTTGCCACTATTAGGGTACAATGCACCATCCCACTTGCATTCTCAATGATTTTGACTAATTTTTCATAATCATTGTGTTTTCACCACATCATCTTTCCTTGCTTTGGTCCCTTCATTTTTCTTCTTTCTTTTTGAGGGACCATTTGCCAACCTCCTTATGCCAATCATTCCCTCAAGGGGGCATCACACAGTTAGTATATCATTGTTACAGTTGTAGGCATGCAAGACCTTTTCATTCTTTCATAAAATTTTACAATGCTTATAGATTTCAACACCTTCCAAAATAGGGGCAAACTATAGACACCTAAAATTGGCCATCGATAACCTTCAATCAAGCTTTTAGCTAGTTTTCACCCAAAATGCACAATTTGGCTTAAAAACACTAAAACATGCTAAATGATGTGAAACTAACATATTCAAGTTCCAATTTTGGCTAGGGTATCACTAAATGGGGCAATTAAATTTATGGGCCAACTAACTTTGATCAGTTCATTTTGAGTCAAAATGTCAAATTTGCCCTTGGGTGCTCTAGATGGTGCTTCCCTTTCAAATATTCTACACAAGACTTGTGTCTTAGTTGTTTGTTTTTGGCAATGTCCTAAATGGTAATAAGGTTCCAATGCATCTAATGTCACCCTCTAATTCTAATCCAGTCAAATTTTAGACCAATAACAAGACATTCTGATCAATTTAGGTAATTTGTACACAAAGTGCTTAATCATGCTTAAGAGCTAATTAACCCAAATCAAGGCCTAATTAATAATTCCATGGAAACTTGTTGAATACTTATTTTTAGAAATGAATATTGAATATCTACATCATCAAGTGAACTCATTTATTGGGAAGACATCCCTTGGCCTTAAATGCCACAAATATCAGGATTAATGCCTCCCATGCCTCATCAATGCCTTCCATGATGCCCTCCATGCTGCTTAATTTCCCCTTTTTCTAATTCCATGATGAGGATAATTACAAACTTAATTCCAAAAATTGAATTAATCCTTAACCACACATCTCAATCTTGAGATGGATGGTTGAGGTTGATCTGATCAAATCTAAAAATCTATAAATAGGAGGCCTCACAACACCATTTCTAAGATTAATTAGTGCAAATTTATAATGCAAGATTGGTGCCAAAAGCTTCAAGTAACTAGTGTTATAATCCCAAATTGATTCCAGGCCAAACCATAAGCCAAAGGTGCCAAGGAGAGATGGAGGTTTTCAAGCTTCCATTTCCAAGGACCTCATGAGCACAAGCCAAACAACCCACCACTATAAAGGCATTTGGAGCATCCAAGGAAGGTGAAGGAATTATTGTGTTTTCATTCCTTGATTTTTAGTTGTGCTTGTCATTTGCTTTTGTTTACTAAGCTCTCCCTAGTGTCTAAGCCTAGAGATGTTATGTTATTAGTGTGTTTATTTCATCTTGTTTTTATTTTAGAACTAAAACCATAGTAACCATCCTCTCTTGAGTCAAATTCCTAGATCATAACTCATCCTCTAGATATCACTTCCTTTGAAAATCCACTCTCTTTTAGGTTTAATTAGGCCTATTCCAAGACTACTATGCCAAATCCATACCCATCCATATAGTACTAGATATAAAAATATTTCATTAGTTAAATAACTTGTAATAATTCAATATTACAAAATTTGGTAATTTTTCAATAGTGAAATCTCTTGGGATCAATGAAACCCTAATCCTAGGGTTTACAACCTTTCTGCATACGTCAAGGGCTTGTTAAATCCATAAATTGAGTTATATGCCACTTAAACATACCAAATCACCTTCCTTTGGTCTATATTCATCTCATTCACCTCTTCCAATAGTTTATAATCCCTTTTACTATCATTGTATGCTAAAAATCATGAAAACTTAGTCAACTATGTTCCTTAATGGACTATGTAAAGGTTTTTTATGATTGTCCTTCATCTTTCTATACTCTTTGATTCATACTTATAATTTCCTATAGGTTAATATATATTTCCTCATGCTATAAATTTGTCTTTTCCTGATTCATCTACTTCCCATTGTTCATTCACATCCTTTTACCTGTCGATTGTATAAACTGACAAATCAAAAACACATAAGGGACTATATGACTATTGATCAAACACCATATTATTTTTAACTAATTAATATTTAAGGTAACTTTAAAATGATCTAATTTATTCACCCAAACATATATAAAGACCATACAAGGATCAACTAATGATTGTATACACAACTTCCTTTCTAGGACTGCACACACAATCATAAACCATAATGCATGTTTAGGAAACAAGGTTCTATATAGAGACTACTTTCAACCATATTTCACTTTATTATTTCCATTAAAATATTTTAATGGTTCCTCTATTAATTACAATAATTCATTAGTCACAATTTATTTCCTTCATCAAGAATGTGAACCTACTTTCAATTCTTCATAACAGGTTTTCCCTTATATGAGTAGGGTTTGATTATCAAGTAAACAAGGTACTAATAATTATTTATGTGTCATGAATTTGCATCACCCTTGAATTTATTAATTTTACATTACCTTACATATTTATTGGTCTATTAGACCTCATCCTTGGAATAAGAGGCATTTACCTCAAAACACTTACTATAACCTTCAAATCTATACAAACCTAGTATGTCACTATATGAATAGAGTCTTTGAAAGAAATCATATTTAATAAAGTTAAAATCCCTTGAAATATTTAATCAAATCCTAGAGGGAGTATAGGGTTATTTAATCAATCAAACAATAACATAAAAGGAATAAACTTAACACATCAGCTTAGAGCACTTACCTTCAATCAAACCTTCTTGATTGTATTATACAATCTACTCAAACTTACAAGTACATACTATTATTAACCTCTATCATGGCCTATAGGGAATTTTAAAGGTAATAATACATATATTACATCATATTATTTGAGAGGATAACAAATATATAAAAATACCATTTCTATATTCAAAAGCATTATTCTCTTGTTACAACATATCCTATCATGGATTTGTTATCCTTGAGGAGCTTATTTTTCATTCTTACATTCTCATATTTTATCTCCTATCCATTCTTGGAGATCTCTCTCTTCTCCTCTTACCATATAAATTTTAAACCTACATACCATTTCTCTTATTTTCCAACTCCACATTGGTTACCTCATTAGTTATAATGCATAACTACTTCATATCACCTAATGTATGGATGAGGATTACTAAAGAAAAACATGATTTTCACCTCATGATATACATATGTGATTAAATACACCATTTACAATAATTTATGACCCTTAACATTCAATATTCACTCTTGACCACCTTTTTACCATGATTTGATCACTCTAGACTCATTGTAACTATTTGAATTTTCAAAGTCTAGGTTTTGGAGAGAAAACTCCAAACCCCCTCAAAACTAACTCTTATGATTCGTAAATAATTTAAATGCACTATAAGGACCTAAATGGGCCTAATAAGGTCCATTAAACTCATGGGCACCATACTTTTACCAGATTTGACCTCTTTATTGACCATTATAAAAACTAGTGCTTCTTGGCTTGATGCTCCTGCATCATACTCCCCAGGAGGGAGAAAACTTGTACCAATAGATTCCTTTCTCACCTTTTGATTGGTTCTTTTGTGGTCATTCATACTCAACATGTTTTTCCTTTGTTTTGGTTTCTTTTTCTTTGAAAAAGTCTTACTTATCCTTTTCTTAGTCTTGTCTCGCTTCCTTGTCCATACATCTTCCACCTCTATTGTATCTCCTTAATTGATTCATGTTTAATATTTTACAAATCATTTTTCTCTCCATCATACTCAAATACAATCATATGGTGCCTATTTCTCTTGCTTATGCTTGCTTGGTAGCTTGTTTCCTCATGAATCTTGCTTGATTCTTGCTTCTTGAATGATGTTTGTTCCTTATTCCTAATAGCATCTTATTAATTGGGCTCTAATGGCCTCTTTTTAATGTCAACCCTTGTTATTTTCCCCACTTGACTTTCTCTTTCTACCTCTAATTCACTTTTATTCTCTTTTTGGTGCCTTTGTTTATCATCTTGCTCACTATACAAGATCAACATCTCATTTCTTTCTTCCTCACTATAGTACAATTTTATTTGATCAATATTTAGCCTCCCATATCCATGTTTATAAAATTTAAATTTAGACTTAGCTTTCCCAAATGAATATCTCAGCTTATTAGCTTCTTCAGACTCTATTTTCTTGTTTGCTTGCATATTTGTGTGCATAACTCTTTATAACTCTCTTTGTTGCTCCTCCTTTGAGTTTTCTTGGAGATATTCCTTGATATTTAACTAATATAAATCATCCTCTACCATCCTATTGGATGGAATGAACATGACTTCTATCATCTCAAACTCTTGTAACTTTTGTGCATCAATATCTTCAAAATCCTCATCAAACTTTGGTTCACATTGCTCTTCACTTGTCTGGGCAACTTGTTATTTATATTCTCCTTGGACTCCCTCATTTTTTATAGTTATATCAACCTCTTCATGCTTCATATCATGATTTTCAATCACTCTTTGAGGTTCTTCCTCTTCACCTTAATTTTCCACACATCCATTCATCAATGCAATTGTTTCTATATACAAAAAATCTTATTCATTAAAATCAAATTAAAACATATCATCATATACCACATTTAAAAACACATATTTAAAACACTTATCTTCTCTTATGCATTTTTTTTCTTGTATGCATGGTTGTACCTTCACTTCCTTTGCTTGGTTTGCTTCCACTATCTCTTTTGCTTTCTTTGTAGGCTTATCATATTCTTACATCTCCATGCTTATTTGGAGTAAACTTGCATTATGATATCCTGATTATCTTTATATGTTATTTATCAGTCATTTTTTTCCTTGTTCCTTCTTGGGCTGCCACTTGCTTCTCATTTCATCTCTAACTTGCTTCATTCATTTATTCTCTACCATGCCAACTTGGTATACTTTTCCAATTATCTTTTTTTTTTCCAAACTTGTGCTTATTTTCCAACCATAATTTTGCCTTGATTGACCTCTTGTTTTAGTTTCATCTCCTTATTCTCATCACCTTTTTAGTTTTAGGGGCATGGATTTATAAATAAATGTTAAGAATGAAAACTGGTCTAAAACCCTTATAGTGACCTGATATAGAAGATCTTGATGGAAATGGATAATAATGGATTGGATAACCTAGTTTGATGATCAGATAATTTATTTAACTCTTCTAGGTACCTACATGTGGCATTGGTTTGTTAGGTGAGTAAGTGGACCCCTCAAAAAAGTACTTGTTTCTTAGAAATTTGGTATAGTAGGCAGGGTTAAATGAGCCAAAGTTACACAATGGATGGAGTTTAAATATTATGACTTGTTTATATGACCATGGTGGTTTTTTATCAGGTTTAAAACCTAAAATATGATAAATTTTTCATGGAGTTGACCTATCACTAAAAAGGCCTAGTGAGGAAAATAATGAGAAAAATAGGTAGAATGGGAATGAGATTAGGGATATATTGTCATGGACTAAGGATGGATCAAATTATATATTTTTGTTTTTAAATAAATGTAAAAAATATCCCTATTGTATATAATATTTTTAATTGCTTATATATAATCATAAAGGTGCTCTTAAACTGACTTGTCTAACACATTGAGGTCTGTGTACAGTGAAGCCATGAGATTGGTTTGTAAGACCAATATTGTTATTTGAGACTATAATATATTTATTTTAAGTTAATATGAAGATTTTTTAGGTTAATATAAATTTATTTTAATTTCATTAAATTTAATCTATAAGTGGTTTAATTCATTATTTCCAAGACTATAGTTTAGAGCATTTAGGCAGTTATGGGTATGTAAGATGGAGTGATGAGTTTGAGATGTTATATCATGATTTAATGTATCTACTACACATTTTGATAGTTTTTTGGATATATATTACCTATAAATGTTTTATATAAGGTTTATATCTATTATAAGAAGATTAAATATGGAAGCCAAAATGGTTAGTCTAGTTGTGTAAGGACTAAGAGAGAAAAAGTCAATAAATTAGTCTATAAGACCAATAACTGACACTAGAACTTGTGATATATTTATTATATAATGTTATATAGGTCACATATGAAATATTAATGTGCATAATATTTATTTTAAGTTTCCATATAGGATTTTAAAACAACAGTCATTAGGATTCTATTTTTAGGGCTTTTGGCAGTTTTCTATGTTACTAAGATTGATGTTCCTAAGTCATTATGCCTAGTTTGTAAGTTTTTAAAGCACATTATGGTTTTTTATAGATATGATTATATAATATTTATTCTTTATTATTCATGATAATTTCTATAAATTTTTTTGGAGGTCCAAATATGCATGACTGGTTTCTAAGGTATTTCGATAGACTTGAGTAAAATGAGTAAAGAGTTATTCTTGAACCATTATATCTTGATCAAATAAAAAATAATAATTTTTTTATGTTGTATATATTAAATTTTATATTATTAATTCATATATAGTGTTTTTAATTTCCTATACTGATGTTTGAGGTCAAATTGCTAATGACTGGGTTGTGAACAAATTGGAAGTTCTGAGTGAACTTTTGATGAGTTGTTCTTGAGTCTTTGGAGACTGATAGAAGTTGTCTACAAAAATATTTTATTACCCTTTAGTAATTAATTTTAAATACATATGTTAATTTTTCCTATGATGTGTTTCTACAGGGTGTATGAGCTTCATCTTTATAGACAGTGTTTTTGAGGTAATTAGGCCTAATAGGTCTTTAAGGCCTAATTATGCTTTCAAGGTGTGAGTGAAGTATTTGTGACTTATTTAGAATATATTAGGTTGAATCAGGTTTCCAAATAAGTTTTTAAAATATTTTATTTCTTTGGTGATGGCCATCTATGACATATATTTTCAAGTTGTTTTGTGGAGAGAATAGACCTAATGAATTAGGTCTCTATTAGGCCTAGAAGAAGAATGAGGTTTAAATGTTTTGAAAAACCTAATCATGATATTATTTTGATTAATTAATATGTGTAACATGTCCTAAGACATTTTTTCTAATTGACCCTAATTGATTGATATCTTAGCTAACCAAAAGAGTATGTGAACAAGTGACTTGTATTTATACAAGGCCTAGTAGACCTAAATATGTGTGAAGTAGGGAAGATACCTATGAGCAAATAATAGGGAAAATTATGAAGGATAAAGAGGTCTTATAATCCATAATAAGAGTGGAGAGAGACTATGATGAACATATAACATAGTTTTTACATGTGGATATCAAGTTTAGTTGACATAATAAGCCTAGTAAGAGGAACATTGAGTGAGGAAGCCTAAGAGGTAGGTTTGAGAGAGATAGAAGTGTGTGAAGAGAATAATAAGGTGATCATCATAAATTATGAGAAACATAGGTTTATAAAGGTGATCAAAATTTATAGGTGGTTGAGTTGATGCATATATATCTAGTGGTTTGGTGCCTCCTTATAAGTTGGTGCTTATTAAAGACTAGTTGAGTGGATGATTTACTATGTAGGGGTTGGTGATCCTTATGGAGTTGGTGCTTCACTAAATTTGGATATTGAATTTTTAGGCTTCAATGGGTTTTCTTCCCCTTGAGGGTATCCCAAATATATGATGTGTTTTGTGCTTCATCTCCTTGTGTATTATTATTCATGCATTGGTTGATCTATCTATTTAAATGAATGCTTCATAAATGATAAGTGGAATTGAATGAATGTTTGAAGACAATGAATCACCCTTAACCCTTAGTGGTTATTCTTCCAAAATTTGGTATCAGATATGGTCCTATGAAAAGAGGCCCAATAGCCTAAAGGTGATCCTAAGAAACACAAGCTTGAAGTATGATGATGATAGTGTTTATCATGATTATCATGATGGTCTACCAAATAATAATGGTATTGGTAGAGTTGAATAAGAAGAAGGATGACAAGATGAGTCATGATAGACTCATAAACGAAGGTGAGTTATGTGTTACTTTAGAACATAAGTTAGATTTGAAATAAATTTCAAAAGTGTTAATTACCAGCTCAAAAGGATTATGTAGAATCGAAGTCAAAGGTCAAGCCTAAGTTGATAGTCAAGTCTAGAAGGAAATTGAACACATGTTGATAAAAAGGTATAGGTCCAAGTGTCTCATATTTTATTGATTAAGGTTGTGTAGAGGTCATAACATGGATGGAATAGGTCAAGGCATCAAAGTGTTTTGCAAAACCTCATTCTAGGCCTTGTAATAAGTTATGTGTAGGTATCTTGGTGAGCTAAGTAAGCCTATGTATATGAGAAGTTATGTTGCATTATATGGACTTAATATTATGGTGTCTAATCTTTCATAAATACTATAATACATATATTTAAGGTCTCTTTTGAATGTATATGAAGCATTGGAAACACTCCTCTATCTATAGATGTATGATATTTTAGTAAAAAAGATTCATCTTAAGAAGATATCTATGGTACAAAGCACAAAGTTACTAAAGATGGTTGGTCATATCAAGAGAAAACATCAACTTAGGGGGATGTTTGTGTTCTTTGTTGATATTTAGGTCCAAGGTTAAGACAATAGTTTGTTTGAGGTGTGATTACAAGAGATAGGTTACAAAGTATTTGTATGATGACTTGATCAAACTAGTCACATTCATGATATTATATTAATAACTCTCAGAGATAAGGGTGGATAATTATGTATAGGTGTATAGTGATAATAAGGTACACAAAGGCATAGAAACATATTAGATATTGTTGATAGGATTGATGACATTATGAATGTTTGAGAAGGAAGGTGATAATAGATAATATCCATCCTTATGTCAGTAGATGAGATAGCTTCATGATGTATAAAGGTATGAGCATGTATCCTTCTTTATTTTTATATGATTATTGAGCATATATGCATTAAGGTAACAAGATCCAAAGGAAGAATTTAGATTGATCATGATTTCCAAGAATGCATATGATTTATAGATTATTCTTGAAGACCAATGAGATTATAAAGACCATTTATAATTTGTTAAAAAAGCTATAAGTGTTGTTGAAAGGCAAGAAGTTGTTCTTTATTTTAGACTATTGGAATCTAGATGTTGGTAGTTGTGCTCTAGCTCTATGTTGAGAAAATTATATTAGTTTGAACAGTCCTAATAACTCATTTTATGAGCTCAAGTTGCAAATACAAGGGAAGGTTCTTCAATGGATGTCAAGAACAAAGTGAGTAGTAATATGTTTTTAGATCATATGAAAATGGTATTCATGGTGTTAGGAGAGCATGTGTCTAATATGATTCCTAGTTACTTTGTTCCTATGTGTTGAGTTTGTGGTTGTTGAAGATGGTTGTCATTACTAAGAAGTTCTATAGCAGTCATGAAGAAATTTGAGTTATGGATTGGTCTGCAAGACCAATGTGTTCATGAAGATAGTTGGTTGTGAGCCTGATCTATGTTGAGGTTTGGAATTGGTTTCAAGAGCTTGTTGAAGGTGTTTGACCATGAAACAATGTGAGTTTCTTATATGCATAGTGATATTGGGTTGAAATGTATAAGTATTCTTATGAGGGTATAAAATATAAGAAAAAAGGGGGAGATTTTTGTATGTTCACATTGTTCATGTCATTTTTAAAAATATATGAAGATGCATCTAAGTTTATGAAGGCCTATGATGATTTATGCATAAGATTAAGGGGATCATGGTTGGGTACTTTTTTGAGTTGAGTTCTTATTTGGTTGATCAGAGAAAGATTGATCATGTTTGGGGAGAAAGCATGTTTCAAGTCCAAAAATCAAATGATAGTATCATTAGAGATGACCCTTTGTCTTTAATGTCAAAGGGGGAGAAAGACCAGATTGGGAGAAATATCTAGCTTGGGGAGATGATATTGATCTACTTTTTTAAAGTGTTTTCCATCAATGATAAATGGGGAGATTGTTAAGGTATGTTCCTATTGATGTTTTGAGGCATTGATAATATCATTGATGTCAATAATTATCATTTATATCCTAGAGTTGATCTTTTGAAGATGCATGGTAAGTGATCATGATGGCTTAAGTATGGTCTAGTAGGTCCTTGACTTCAGCATAAGGTCTTGGCACAATGTTATGATATGACAAGCTTATGAGTAGTGTTGTTTTATATTTCTATGAGAGACCATAAAAAATAGAGTGTTAATTGCTTTGAAGTTCTTGTTGTGATAATTTCATTATTGACAAAGTTCATATGACACAATATTTGTGGATAAGGTGTATTATGAAGCCCAGTCTTGTCTCGGTAAAGGCATGGCTAGTTCAGTCTTGGCAAGAGACCTATATGGTTTGAGAAGTATTAGTCAAATTATAATGATGGGATATGTTGTGGAATATATATTATATGTTTAGAGATGAGTTATGATCTATATAATGTGTCTTAAATATCTCAAATTGGTATGGTTCCTAGTAGGTTTGTTTAATGGACTAGTTTTTGAGCATGTATATGGCTTATAGTGGAATGATGATGATGATATGAATATATATGGACTTTAACTTGTGAATATATTGTTATATCATGTGATAAATGTGTATAGTTAGCCACATAACTCTTATAGTGAGCCAAAGGGGTAAGTTATTCATTAGTGGTCTTATCATGAAATTTGTCTTAAGACCCTAGGTGGCATGATGAGGCATCATGATCAAGTTTGGATACTTTTGAGATAATGAGAGATTTTTTTTAGGTTTGACATGTTTTTTTAATTATGTTGGTGAAGTTTGAGGTCTTAAACTAAATAAGAAAGCATAAAAAGTGGCTTTGAGCTCTCTCAAGTGCTAGAGTGAGGTGTTGCAGACCTGAGAACATTTTTTAATGCTTGTTGGCATGTGTGACTATTACATGTGAATTTTATATATTAGGGAGATTTGTAAAAGTTTCATATAAATTATTTATAAGAATTAATATTTTGTTTCAAGAGAAGAGCTTTATGAAAAAAAGTTAAGAATGAAAATTGGTCTAAAACCCTCATAGTGACCCGATATGGAAGATATTGATGGAAATGGTTAATAATGGATTGGATGACCTATTTTTATTATTTGAACATGTAGTGAACTATCCCAAGTACCTCTATTTTGTATTTTTTTATTAGGGGAGTAAGTGGACCCCATAGAAAAATACTTGTTTCTCAAAAAATTATCATAATAGGTGAGGTTAAGTAAGTCAGAGTTACACTATGGATGGAGGTTGAATATTTTGAATTGTTTTAGATGACCATGGTGGTTTATTATCAGGTTATAGAACTCAAATATTATAAACTGATCATGGAAGTTGACCTATCACTTAAAAGGCCTAGTGAAGAAGATAGTGAGAAAAATAGGCAGATGTGGGAATGAGATTAGGGATATATTATCAGACTAGGGATGGATCCAATTACACACATTTTTAAAAAAATAAATATAACACATAAATATTGGATATAATATTTTTATATGATTATATATAAGCAGAAAGGTGCTCTCAATTTGACTTATCTAACACAATGAGGTCTGTGTACAGTGAAGCCATGACATTGGTCTGTAAGACCAATATTGATATTTGAGACTATAATATATTTGTTTTAATTTAATTTTAGGGTGGTTTATGATAATATAAACCCATTTTAATTCCATTAAATTGAATATAAATTTATTTTAATTCATTTTTTCCATGACTATGTTTTGGAGAGTTCAGGTAATTCTGGGTATGCAAGATGGAGTGATGATTTTGAGATGTTATATCATGTAATGATGTATCTAGTGAAAAAAATTATTTATTTTTGTATATGACCTATAAATTTTTTATATAATTTTTAGATTCATTATGATAAGTTGAAATATGGAAGCCAAAATGGATTGTCTCGTTGTGTAAGGACTAAGAGAGAAAAGGTCAACAAATTGGTTTGTAAGACTAATAGTTGACATTAAAAATTGTGATATATCTATTTGAGGATGTTATATATGACACATATGAAATATTGTTGTGAATAATATTTATTTTAAGTTTTCCTATAGGATTTTAAAACAACATTCATCAGGACTATGTTTTTAGGGGTTTTGGCAAGTTTCTATGTGTTAGTAAGATTGATGTTTCTGAGTCATTATGCCTATTTTGGAAGTGTTTAAAGATTATTATGGTGTTATAAATGTATAATTATATAAATTTTACTATTTATTATTCATGATAAGTTTTATATCAAGTGTTGGAGATCCTAGTATGCATGATTAGTTTCTAAGGTGTTTTGACAGACTTGAGTAAGTTGAGTAAAGAGTTATTCCTGAAACATTATATCCTAATTAGATATATAAAAATAAAATATTGATGTTATATATATGAAATTTTATATTATAAATTCATATGGAGTGTTTTAAATTAATTATATTGATGTTTGAGGTCAAATTGCTAATGACTGGGTTTTTAGCTAATTGGCAATTCTAAGTGAGTTTTTTGACGAGGAGTTCCTCAGTATTTAGAGCTTGATAGAAATTATATAATGAAATTTTTTATGACATTTATGTCATGAAGTTT